>CM057390.1:587500-1076865 GCA_030015415.1 Cynopterus sphinx
TTTCCCCAGAAATAAAGAAAATGCCCCTGTCCCCACTTATTCCTCCATCAGAGCCTGGCAACATCTCAGAAGGTGGGTCCTTTTCCATAGCATGGACTCTGCTCTCCCAGGGGTCCCAGCAGAGATGTCCCCCTCCCACCCAAGCTCCTCAGTTCAGGCTTAACCGACGAGGAGTGTGTACGAGGCACAGAGATGTGAGAAGATGGTGAGGACCCAGGCCCAGGAGGATCGACATTCAGAGTGGGGTCAGGGTGGGGAGCCGGCAAAGGGGAAAACTGGGATCTGAGGACACCTCTCAATGGGCCATGAGTGGGTGGGGTGCCACAGAGCTACTGAGAAAGTGCTGAGTCTGCCCCGGGGATAGGGGTGAAGTTGGTCCATGGATGAGACCGTCTTCAGGTGACCCCAAGGGTGACCATGAGGACTCCCAAGTGCGGTCTCCTGATCCCACAGGCACTGACTGTGTCTTTTAATCCCCAGGTCCCACTGGGGCTTTATAACAAAATAGGGTGTGGGGTGGACTCTGGGACAAGATGAGCAGGAATTCACCACATGTGTCACTCCCACTGTGAGGCTCTTGATGATCTCAGATCCGAGGTCACCTTCCCCTGCACAGGGGTCAGCAGACATATCGGGAGTCACCATGGCAATGGTCCCACAGGCTCCCATGCAGAGCCTTCACCTAGGACACCAGCAAGGGACCTTCCACAGGTCTGAGCCTGACTCTCCTCACCCAGGTTTGCTACCAGAACCTCACTGACCACTCTGGGCTCCCGCCTGAGGACGAGGCTGAGGATCACGGTTTCAGAGCTGAGCACGACCCCGATGCGCAAGGATCTCCTGTTTGTGGGGACATGTGATAAGTCTGCCCTCCACCCCCAGTCACACCCATCACTGCCCTGTCCCTTCCTGGGACCTGCACCTGCTCTATATCCCCAACAATGCTGGGCAGAGATGACATGGAGAACGGACGTCCAGCCTGTGTGACCCAAGACACCTAGGTCCCTTCTGCTCCTTCCTCACGTGTCCCATCAGTTCCACCCAGGGTTTGCTGATCGTTACCTGAGCTCTGGAACCTTTCCTAAGTGGGGTTTCTTTTTTCCGTCAGTATTTCCATCCGAGAAGAACTCCAGGTGTTGAAAGGACCCCTTCCCCTCAGGATGCGGCTCTCACGCCCATCACCTGTTTGCTTCCCCCTGGTTAATACCACAGACCCTGATCATGTTCACACCTTTTTCATGTAGGAAGATGTTTGAATTCATTTCAGCCACTGGAGACCAGATTGTACGACCCCATGCTTATGAAGTCAGAGAATGTAAATATTAAAGGAAAGATTCCAGAAAGCTCAGGTCTTCCTTCAGTGGCAATGTTGGTGTATTTACCATTAAAGTGAATCACTGTGGGCCCGATGTGGGATGGGGAATAGACCTTGGAGGCCACTAAGTTAGGATGGGAAAACAAAATGTTTATACTAATTGTTTAGTTCTCCATCCTAAGGGGGAAAAAAAAAACAGTTACAATTAGAATAAATAAGGAAAAGGAAACAAAAACTTATCATTGATTCAAAAGGCGACAGCGTGAATCTTCAGATTAACAATTAAAGACAAATGAAGCCCAGAGTGGCAATCGGGAGGAGAGGACACGTTTTCTCTGACGTCGTTAAATTCCAGTGACCAGAGAGACATCCCACATCCATGTGTGAGGAATGGGGGTGGGGACCTAACAGGAATCCCTCAGAGCAACAAGGACAATGGCAACAGCATCCACAGCAAAATAAGGCAGCCTGGGAGGTAATCCATGGAGGATTTTGTCCGTAGGACCCGGCAGGGCACCCGGGAGAATTATCAGCTTCGAACCTGATTGAAGATGGGCCTGTATCTGCGATGGCCCCACAGTCACGGCAGAAGCACAACAACCTGTCAGGTCACTCAGACGCACCTGGCCACATAAGAACTGTGACCACGTCCCACGTTTAGCCGCCTGGAGGCCATTCATTGTGTCGGGACAGTTAATGTCTCTGTCCCCAGCCCCCTGGAGGGCCTTGCTCATTCTCCTGCTGGGGGGAGTGGCCTCACAGAGGTCCCCGTGCAAAGTCAGATGGCCCCTCCGGGGTGCGGGGTGTGGTCAGGGGGGTCTGGTCTGAGGGGAGAAGGTTCACGGGACAGGCCCGCGTGGAAAGTGCCCCAGTCTCT
Organism: Cynopterus sphinx; assembly: GCA_030015415.1. Classification (NCBI taxonomy): domain Eukaryota; kingdom Metazoa; phylum Chordata; class Mammalia; order Chiroptera; family Pteropodidae; genus Cynopterus; species Cynopterus sphinx. Next base: position 589,693 of record CM057390.1, read on the forward strand.
CCCGGAGACTTGGACAGTCAGTGTCCTTGCCCAGGTGTGGAGTTTACACATCCCTGTTTGTGTTTCTTTAGCCAAATCCAGATCTCACACTCACTTCGGGGAACATTGTTGAGAACATATCGCCCTGTCCTCTCGGTTTATCCCCCATATTCTGTTCTGGCAGCAACATGTGAGCTGATTGTCATACACCCAGCAGACAGTCCCCAGTGTCAGGGGCAGGCTGCCCTGGGAACTATGCTTGATGGGTCAGGACAGAACCAGGGACAGAGTCCAGCTCACTCAGCAGAGCTGACTAGTCAGCGGCCCCCCCACCCACACCATTTATCGAGCACTTACTATGAGTTGGGCTCAAGTCAGGGCCAGGAACCATGAGATGACGTGACAAGAAAGACACAGAATCTGATTAAGTCTCCGAAGTCCAGCTGCTGCTACAGGGGATGAATGAGGGGACGTGGGAGTATAGTCAGGGACCTTGCGTGTCCTGTGTATTTGGTACAAAGATGAAGCTAGAGTCCTCGGTAAGGGGTGGTGCAGGTGAGGTAGAGAGGAAAGGTCAGACTCTGCATGGTTTTGGAGGGAAGAGGGAAAGGGAGGCCACGATCTAAAGTTCAGGAGTCAGAGAAAAGGTCGAATGTGGCGTAACTGCCATGTCCGGAGGCCTCCTCCCACAGGGAGTACCATGGGTGCAGCAGGTCATCAGCTGCAGGGACAGCGTCGTCCACCCTCACCTGGGCACCTCTCCTCCAGCTGCCCCTCCCTCAGAGGAGACAGACCCAGAGGCCCAGCTCATAAATCCCTGGCCACACGTTCGGATCCTGGTCCCTTCCAGTTCCATCACCAAGTAAGTGCTCCCCCAGGTAACCTCAGGGTCATTCCCAAGAATCCCTATGGCGGGGTCTCATTCCCAGGTGGTGCTGTCACGGGCCCCCTCCTTTCTCTGTCCGGGAAACTGGGGTCAGCTTGAACTGGGTTCAGAAATACAGATACCTGACTCTGATGCACATACGGCACAGGCCCGTGTGCCATGTTTCATTCAGTTCAGACTCTGACAAGGAGACTGGTGGCCAGTGGACGCTTGGTCAGGGAGCAGGTGTACAACGAAGTGCTGCGAGTCCCCCGGGAGGACACGGAACCAGCCGTTCGTGTGTTGGAGACACACGGCTCGATCTCACAAGGAGGGATCCCACAGAAGAAAAGAACCGCGTCCCACCCAGAAGGGGACACGCTCCAAGGGGACGGTCACTGCTCTGTGAGGAGTTTTTACTGGAGACACCACCTCTGTCCTGACCACCGAACAGCCAAGGAACCTGTGCTCAGATTCACCCTGAGGCCTCTGAGTGGAGCATAGAGACAGCCCTCAGGTGATGGGAGGCCACATAAGGGGACACATGGCCTGGCCATTAGTCAGGGGGAGGCTGACAGAGCCTTAGGGAGCAGGAGCTGTTTCTCATGGGCTCTAGTCACCTTGTCACAGAATGATGCTTCAGGGACTGGGCACCAGGTGGCACTCTGTGACCTTTTCTGTGGAGTCTGGGGTGAGGACAGCTGGGAGACACCACCTGGCACTGGTTGGAGCCACTTTTCAACTGTCACAGCTGTGCAAACCCCAGACTCAGGCCCCACACAGCCAGGCCTGCTTTACCCACCCCTCACACCCTTAGTCAAAACAACCTGATCTAGGTCCCAGTAGGGTTCACAGAGCAGGGGTGTCATTTGCATGAGTGGAACCTCCCTCTGTCAGAGCTTGAAGAGGGGAGGGAGAGACTTGGAGGAAGCTCTGCTCCAGCTGTGGGAACACAGAGGACAGGACTCGGTGATCATGGCCTGGTCCCCTCTCCTCCTCACCCTCCTCGCTCACTGCACAGGTGACTGGATACGGGGACAGGACAGGGAACCCAGGGAAGATACAATCAGTCCTACTCCCATCTCTTGTCTCTAGCCCCAGCATCACCATGTCTGTGTCTCTCCCTCTTCCAGGCTCCTGGGCCCAGTCTGTGCTGACCCAGCCGAACTCAGTGTCTGGGGCCCCGGGACAGAGTGTCACCATCTCCTGCACTGGAAGCAGCTCCAACATCGGGGATGGTTACGACATGCAGTGGTACCAGCAGCTTCCGGGAACAGCCCCCAAAACCCTCATCTATGATAGTAACAAACGACCCTCAGGGATCCCTGACCGATTCTCTGGCTCCAGGACTGGCAACACGGCCTCCCTGACCATCAGTGGGCTCCGTGCAGAGGACGAGGCCGATTATTACTGCCAGTCCTATGACAAGAGTCTTAAAGCTCCCACAGTGCTCCAGGTCCGTGGGGAAGTGAGACAAAAACCTGCTGCCCCCCTGCAACGGGGCTTCCCTGTGCAGCACCCACGCCCCTGACAACACAGCCGAATCCTTCGTTTGTTTGACCTAAAAGGGGTCCGAGTCCCACTACATAGAACCAAATCTAGAAAATCCGTCCACATCCTTTAAATCCTGCCCCGCCCCGGCTGTTATCCATTGGCAGCTTCTCAGTGTATAATTTTCCCAAATTGAGCAGCAATTCCTGAGTGCCGGGGGCAGGCTGCCATGGGGACAGCGTCCATGACAGGTTGGGCTACAACTAGGAACACAGAATCCAGCTGCGTCTGAGTCAGGACACATCAGTAGTGTCCAATGTGTGTCCTATACCAAGTGCTTCCCAGAACCGCCCCGAACCCCTCATCTGCTGTGAGAGCATCGACCCGCAGGGTCCCCAGTGGATTCTCTGGCTCAAGTCTGGCAACTCAGGCTCCTCAACCCTCACTGGGCTGAGGCCTTAGGAAGAAGCAGAGACAGAATGTGACAGGGGCCTCAGGGCTCCCACAGAGCTCAGACCTCGGGACACTGAACGAGAACCCCTTTCTCATCTTCTGGGAGGGGAACACCCCAGCCTCTGCCAGCTTAGGCTCAGCCTGTGGCTAATGCTGCTGCTGCCGCTGCCACCAGGGGTCATGGATCACCCAGGGGAACCTCCTGGGAGTGACCTTTCCTCCTCTTTCTGTCCTCAGAGTCACTCCCAGCCGCCCATTTCTAGACAACGTGTCTCAAGAGAAACCGAGTCCAGCTCCCCATCAGCTGGGGACACCGAGTGTCTGCACGACCCTCAGGGGCTGAGGTGGGGGACCAGCTGGTCATCTTATACGTGAACTGTGACTGGGGGATCCAGCATCCTCATCATTGGTCACTTACCTATTTCCAGAAGTTCCCAGAGCTAAGTCGTCCTCTCATGGGTCCTCAGTGTGAAGGCCTGTTCTCTGCTCACGGGAATGTGTCTTCTGTCCCGGGCCCGGAGCGTCTCAGGCGGCAGCATCCGTTTGGAACTTTGGGAATGAGCGCGTGTCCATGCCCATCGATGCAGAGACCTAGCCATCTGTTTCTTCTTGTTCTCTTGCCCAGTGTGATACTTGCCACAGATGGTGAATGATGATGAGTTAAAGTCCCAGTGACCTAGTCCTGGTCTCCGTGGACATGTCGTCCTCCCCGCCCCATTAGCTCCGGTGCTGGCTGTAGGACTGAGTCCTGTGTGTGGGGGAGACGGTGGGGATATAACCGCTACACCTGCATTGCACGAGAATTAGGAAATGGGTTTTTTCTATGTTTATATGAATGAAACAAACAAATTGGAACCACGTGAACCCCAAAGTTTGTCCAGCTTCCCTACGAAATTATGTTTTGCCTTTTTGCAGACTTTTCCGTAATAACGTTTCCTATTTTTCCGAAGAAAATTGGTCTCCTTCATTTTCCTCCAGTGCAACGATTTCGTGTCTTTCTAGGGCCACGTGTGTTCCGTCTGTTTTCAGCAGATTTCCACACTGAGGTTTTGCCTTCCGTTCTCGTCCACAGGCCGCTTCTTCCTCTGTGTTTCCGTGCATTGTCTATTTTCCCTCAGTGTCAGTCGTTGGTCGATCTGTTCTGACGCTTAAAAAGGGGGTTCCTACGTGCCAATCGGACCTACTGCTTTTCTCCTCTCTCCCTGGTTTACTGTGACGTCCTTGTCCATTCTGACGCGCTGTTCCCTGCTGGTCCCTTTCCTGGCCCTGGCATCCCTCTCACGGTCCTCCTCTCGGTGGTTTTTCTGTTCACCCTGTGGTTTCCACGGGGTTCTTCTTCTTTTATTTTTTCTGTCATCAGACTTATTTTTTATAGAAATGTTCAGTCTGCTGTGATATTGAGCAGAAGATCCAGAGATTTCCCTGCGTTGGGAACAAAAGTATCCTCTGGAAGCACCAGAATCTCGGGCCCTGCCCAGCATCTTCCCAGATGCTTCAGTCTCAAGGGAGAACAAGGGCTCGGGAGTCCCAGGTGCTTATCTGGGTGCAGCGATGCCTCCACGAAGCCAGGTCTTGGCTAAATTGTGTCTTTCTTGAGATTATAGTGACTTCCACCGTCAGATGCGGGGTGACGGGGCCACTGCTCTCACTGTGACCGAAGTCGCTGGGGAAGTGAAGCGACTCCACTGCGGGGGCTGCCTGTGTTCTCAGTGGGTCCTCGATGCCGGTGACAACAGCTGGCGTTCGGTGACAGCAGCAGGTGTCTGTGTCCCACTGCTGGACCCTGTGGCTCGGCCGTGGATTCATCAGCTAGAGGACGTCTGCACCAGCCCTATGCGATGGTCGGAGCCTCGAGGGCCTTGGGTTCTTGCTACGAGCACCTCGAATCCTTGTTGGCAACACGGAATCTCTCTAGGATGACAAATTTGTCTCTTACATGCGACAGGAGATTTAACCACATGAATGATTCTACCTGTGATCAGATACAGTTAAGAGATATTAACCAGGGATTGCGTAGAAATTACCAGACTTCTCCCCAACAGCAGGATTTCATGACCATTTAACAGAGAGATACGTATTTATATGTGGGTGCAGCCTCCTGAAAGCCCAGTGGGGAGTGAAAACCATGAGCTGCTGACAGTGGGATCACTGACGTCCCCACAGGAGGGGACAGGAGTAGGTGGGGATGAAGCTGACCACCTGGGGATCCCTCCAGGCGGTGGGGACTCCAGAGGAAGAGAACCTGGGATCCAACTGTCCCACCACCCCGACTTCCCTCCCTAGATGTAGGCAGAGGTATGAGAAGCGCTCGGAGCCGCTCTCAGTGCCCGCTGTGGGATGTAAGTACTGGGCTGTGGTCCTGTGGTCACCAGAGGGCACTGGGGGTCTGGCTAGAGTGTGGGTGTCCGAGAGTGTGCACTTCATCTTCCCAGCTGGCCTCATACATCGTGAGCGTTAGATACGCAGAAATCCCTGTCTGCAGGGGCTCTGGAAGGTTCCAGTGTGTCCCAGTTAATTCTGGGGTCAAGGTCAGACAAGAAGCTGCTGACTGAGAAGGCAGGGCCGATCTCCCGCCCCTCCTGAGGGGGCCTAGGCCACCTTCCAGCCACAGTGAGGGAGAAAGGCCTGGCTTTGAGGAGTTCCTAACCCACAGTCCCAGAAACTCCTTCGCACAGGAAGTCATTTTAAAGAGAGTTTGGAAGGAGGGTCAGTGAGGCCCTGGACGCAGACAGCAAGGCCCTCAGACTCCGGCCACCGAGCTTTCTTATTGTGAATCTTGAGTCTGTGGGTGAGGACATCCTAATGCCTTGTAACCCTGATTTCCTGCCCCTAAGTCCTTTCCTCATCTCTGAAATCCCAAGAATACAGAGTCGTTTCCTCACTGGAAGTTTTCAGGAGCTCACCCATCCTCCTGGAGGGCAGGACCCTTCCTTTCTCTCGTCCCACTCGCTGATGTCCACTCCATGGGAGCCCTAGGCCTGGGATGTGGAATTGAGGCTGCAGCACAGGGATGAGGCCTCGCTTTGTGCCTTTTGTGGGGAGGGCACTGTGGGCAGTGTGTGAGGGAGGCTGAGTCCTCTCTGGGGACCCCCACGTGGGAAAATCCCTGCCTCGGGCAGCCGGGGGCGCGGCAAGACTGCTCAGGGGAGGCTCAGCTGGGGATGCTGTCAGCTGGACCCCAGCTTCGGTCTGTAGTCTGGTTCACTCTACCAGGTGCTCCCCAGGGTCCCTGGGGATCCGGGACCCAGGGTCCCATCCCCCACCCCTCACCAGACCAACACTCAGGAGAGGGCAGACTCAGAATAGCAGGAGGGGCTGGGACAGTCAGTGGGAGGGACAGATCTTCATGAAAGAACTCCCTCCCCTGCGGTGTAGGGAGGAATAGAGGAGGTCAGAGGTGCTCTGTGCTGAGCTGAGAGACGCAGAAGGCAGAGCCCCAGGAGTGACCCCACCATGGCCCGGACCCCTCTCTTCCTCACCCTCCTCACTCACTACACAGGTGCCTGGATCCTGGGTCTGAGAATGTGGCCTCAGGAGGACACCGGGCTCTGCCCTTCCCCCTGGAGCCCAGGCCGTGTTGTTAGAACCCAGACTCACCTTCCCTGCGTCTTTCTTTCCCTCATTCCAGACACCTGATCTCAGTCTGGGCTGACACAGAAAGCCTCAGTCCCGGGGTCTCTGGGTCAGACGGTCCCAGTCACTTGCAATGGAACCAGCAACAATGTCGGATGCTATGGGGCAGGCTGGTGCCAACAGCTCCTGGTTCTGCTCCCAGGTTTTACTGCTCCCAGAAAAGTGATTTTGAGACACTTGCCGTTGAAATGAAAGATCCAGGACCCTGGAAATTGAAAATCTAAGTCATTCCATCCTAGAACTGACTGAACATATTAGACTTATGTAAACGTCAAAAACCATGTTATTCAGCCACGTCCCCAGCAGACGCGTCCTGGGAGCTTGAGGACGGACTCCTAGGCGGGAATCTCTGCTCCCAGGATGCAGAGAACTGGTTGAGCGGAAGGAGATAGACAACAAGGACTCACACAGCATCGCCCATGGGGGATGCACAGAAGAGCATCCTTCCCATCCCCTCCCAGCCCCAGAGAGAAGAGCCCCTGCCTCTCAGGGTGATGGGCAATCCTCAGGTCTGACAGCGCTGGGCACATGGGAGGGGACACGTGGTGACCGAACCTGCATCCTGCACAGGAGGCGACATGCCTCCATGGGGAGGATCCCTGCTCTGGACGTGATCCTGATCTGAGAGGACATTGTATGAGACACGACCCCAGTTCTGACCACTGAAGAGCCAAGGTAGTGGGGGACAGTCACCCTGAGGAGTCTGAGGGAAGCCTAAATGTGCTCTGAAGTGATGCGGAGGCCACATAAGGGGACACAGGTCCAGGCCCTATGCAAAGGCTGTGAACAGGTTAAAGAGGAGGCAGGAGTTACTTCTGATGAGCTCTGGTCAACAAGTCACACCGTGGTGTGTCTGCACTTGACAGCAGGGGGCACACAGGGCCTGTTCCTGAAGGTCTGGGAGTGAATAGAGCTGGGACCAGCCACCTGGCCCTGCCTGGAGCCCTCTGCTCAGGGCTCACAGCTGTGACCTCCCCAACCTCCAGGGCCCACACAACCCCACCCCATTCACCTCTCACACCCTCAGGCAGAGGGACCTGACCCAGGGCCTAGTGAGGGACCAGAAAGCTGGGGTGTCATTTGCATGAGTGGACCCTCCCTCTGTCAGGGCTTGAAGAGGGGAGGGAGAGACTTGGGGGAAGCTCTGCTTCAGCTGTGGGGACACAGAGGACAGACCTTGGTGATCATCTCCACCATGGCCTGGTCCCCTCTCCTCCTCACCCTCCTCGCTCACTACACAAGTGACTATATATAGGGTTAGGGGAAGGGGCCCTGGTAGGGCACTGGGGTCCTGTTCCCTCCTCTGTCTCTAGCCCCAGCGTTACCATCTCTGTGTCTCTCCCTCTTCCAGGCTCCTGGGCCCAGTCTGTGCTGACCCAGCCGTCCTCAGTGTCTGGGGCCCTGGGACAGAGTGTCACCATCTCCTGCACTGGAAGGATCGCCAATATCGGGAAGTATAATGTGCAGTGGTTCAAGCAGCTCCCGGGAACGGCCCCCAAACGCCTCATCTATGGTAATAGCAATCGAGACTCCGGGGTCCCCGACCGATTCTCTGGCTCCAGATCTGGCAACACGGCCTCCCTGACCATCAGTGGGCTCCAGGCTGAGGACGAGGCCGACTATTACTGCCAGTCCTATGACAAGAGTCTTAAGGCTCCCACAGTGCTCCAGGCCCGTGGGGAAGTGAGACAAAAACCTGCTGCCCCACTGCAACGGGGCTTCCCTGTGCAGCACCCACACCCCTGACAACACAGCCGAATCCTTCATTTGTTTGACCTAAAAGGGGTCCGAGTCCCACTACATGGAACCAAATCTAGAAAATCCGTCCACATCCTTTAAATCCTGCCCCGCCCCGGCTGTTATCCATTGGCAGCTGCTCAGTGTATAATTTTCCCAAATTGAGCAGCAATTCCTGAGTGCCGGGGGCAGGCTGCCATGGGGACAGCGTCCATGACGGGTTGGGCTACAACTAGGAACACAGAATCCAGCTGCGTCTGAGCCAGGACACATCAGTAGTGTCCAATGTGTGTCCTGTACCAAGTGCTTCCCAGAACCGCCCCGAACCCCTCATCTGCTGTGAGAGCATCGACCCGCAGGGTCCCCAGTGGATTCTCTGGCTCAAGTCTGGCATCTCAGGCTCCTCCAGTCTCACTGGGCTGAGGCCTGAGGAAGAAGCAGAGACAGAATGTGACAGGGGCCTCAGGGCTCCCACAGAGCTCAGACCTTGGGACACTGAAGCAGAACCCCTTTCTCATCTGCTGGGAGGGGGAACACCCCAGCCTCTGACAGTCAGGCTCAGCCTGTGGCTAATGCTGCTGCTGCCGCTGCCACTAGGTGTCATGGGTCACCAGGGGCACTGCCTGGGAGTGACCTTTCCTCCTCTTTCTGTCCTCAGAGTCACTCCGAGCCGCCCATTTCTAGACAACGTGTCTCAAGGGAAACCGAGTCCTGCTCCCCATCAGCTGGGGACACCGAGTGTCTGCACGACCCTCAGGGGCTGAGGTGGGGGACCAGCTGGTCATCTTATACGTGAACTGTGACTGGGGGATCCAGCATCCTCATCATTGGTCACTTACCTGTTTCCAGAAGTTCCCAGAGCTAAGTCGTCCTCTCATGGGTCCTCAGTGTGAAGGCCTGTTCTCTGCTCACGGGAATGTGTCTTCTGTCCCGGGCCCGGAGCGTCTCAGGCGGCAGCATCCGTTTGGGACTTTGGGAATGAGCGCGTGTCCATGCCCATCGATGCAGACACCTAGCCATCTGTTTCTTCTTGTTCTCTTGCCCAGTGTGATACTTGCCATAGATGGTGAGTTAAAGTCACCGTGACCTCGTCCTGGTCTCCGTGGACATGTCGTCCTCCCGGCCCCATTAGCTCCGGTGCTGGCTGTAGGACTGAGTCCTGTGTGTGTGGGGGACGGTGGGGATATAACCGCTGCACCTGCATTGCACGAGAATTAGGAAATGGGTTTTTTCAATGTTTATATGAATGAAAGAAACAAATTGGAACCACGTGAACCCCAAAGTTTGTCCAGGTTCCCTACGAAATTATGTTTTGCCTTTTTGCAGACTTTTCCGTAATAACGTTTCCTATTTTTCCGAAGAAAATTGGTCTCCTTCATTTTCCTCCAGTGCAACGATTTCGTGTCTTTCTAGGGCCACGTGTGTTCCGTCTGTTTTCAGCAGATTTCCACACTGAGGTTTTGCCTTCCGTTCTCGTCCACATGCCGCTTCTTCCTCTGCGTTTCCGTGCATTGTCTATTTTCACTCAGTGTCAGTCGTTGGTCGATCTGTTCTGACACTTAAAAAGGGGTTCCTACGTGCCCATCGGACCTACTGCTTTTCTCCTCTCTCCCTGGTTTACTGTGATGTCCTTGTCCATTCTGACGCGCTGTTCCCTGCTGGTCCCTTTCCTGCCCCCCCTGGCATCCCTCTCACGGTCCTCCTCTCGGTTGTTTTTCTGTTCACCCTGTGGTTTCCACGGGGTTCTTCTTCTTTTATTTTTTCTGTCATCAGACTGTTTTTTTTATAGAAATGTTCAGTCTGCTGTGATATTGAGCAGAAGATCCAGAGATTTCCCAGCGTTGGGAACAAAAGTATCCTCTGGAAGCACCAGAATCTCGGGCCCTGCCCAGCATCTTCCCAGATTCTTCAGTCTCAAGGGAGAACAAGGGCTCGGGAGTCCCAGGTGCTTATCTGGGTGCAGCGATGCCTCCACGAAGCCAGGTCTTGGCTAAATTGTGTCTTTCTTGAGATTAGAGTGACTTCCACCGTCAGATGCGGGGTGACGGGGCCACTGCTCTCACTGTGACCGAAGTCGCTGGGGAAGTGAAGCGACTCACTGGGTCCTCGATGCCGGTGACAACAGCTGGCGTTCGGTGACAGCAGCAGGTGTCTGTGTCCCACTGCTGGACCCTGTGGCTCGGCCGTGGATTCATCAGCTAGAGGACGTCTGCACCAGCCCTATGCGATGGTCGGAGCCTCGAGTGCCTTGGGTTCTTGCTACGAGCACCTCGAATCCTTGTTGGCAACACGGATCTCTCTAGGATGACAAATTTGTCTCTTACATGCGACAGGAGATTTAATCACATGAATGATTCTACGTGTGATCAGATACAGTTAAGAGATATTAACCAGGGATTACGTAGAAAATACCAGACTTCTCCCAACAGCAGGATTTCATGACTATTTAACAGAGAGATACGTATTTATATGTGGGTGCAGTCTCCTGAAACCCCAGTGGGGAGTGAAAACCATGAGCTGCTGACAGTGGGATCACTGACGACCCCACAGGAGGGGACAGGAGTAGGTGGGGATGAAGCTGACCACCTGGGGATCCCTCCAGGCGGTGGGGACTCCAGAGGAAGAGAACCTGGGATCCAACTGTCCCACCATCCCGCCTTCCCTCCCTAGATGTAGGCAGAGGTATGAGAAGCGCTCGGAGCCGCTCTCAGTGCCCGCTGTGGGATGTAAGTACTGGGCTGTGGTCCTGTGGTCACCAGAGGGCACTGGGGGTCTGGCTAGAGTGTGGGTGTCCGAGAGTGTGCACTTCATCTTCCCAGCTGGCCTCATACATCGTGAGCGTTAGATACGCAGAAATCCCTGTCTGCAGGGGCTCTGGAAGGTTCCAGTGTGTCCCAGTTAATTCTGGGGTCAAGGTCAGACAAGAAGCTGCTGACTGAGAAGGCTGGACAGATCTCCCGCCCCTCCTGAGGGGGCCTAGGCCAGCTTCCAACCACGGTGAGGGAGAAAGGCCTGGCTTTGAGGAGTTCCTAACCCACAGTCCCAGAAACTCCTTCGCACAGGAAGTCATTTTAAAGAGAGTTTGGAAGGAGGGTCAGTGAGGCCCTGGACGCAGACAGCAAGGCCCTCAGACTCCGGCCACCGAGCTTTCTTATTGTGAATCTTGAGTCTGTGGGTGAGGACATCCTAATGCCTTGTAACCCTGATTTTCTGCCCCTAAGTCCTTTCCTCACTGGAAGTTTTCAGCAGCTCACCCTTCCTCCTGGAGGGCAGGACCCTTCCTTTCTCTCGTCCCACTCGCTGATGTCCACTCCATGGGAGCCCTAGGCCTGGGATGTAGAATTGAGGCTGCAGCACAGGGATGAGGCCTCGCTTTGTGCCTTTTGTGGGGAGGGCACTGTGGGCAATGTGCGAGGGAGGCTGAGTCCTCTCTGGGGACCCCCACGTGGAGGAATCCCTGCCTGGGCAGCAGGGGGCCCGGCAAGACTGCTCAGGGGAGGGTCAGCTGAGAATGCTGTCAGCTGGGCCCCAGCTTTGGTCTGTAGCCTGGTTCACTCTACCAGGTGCTCCCCAGGGTCCCTGGGGATCCCGGACCCAGGGTCCCATCCCCCACCCCTCACCAGACCAACACTCAGGAGAGGGCAGACTCAGAATAGCAGGAGGGGCTGGGACAGTCAGTGGGAGGGACAGATCTTCATGAAAGAACTCCCTCCCCTGCGGTGTAGGGAGGAATAGAGGAGGTCAGAGGTGCTCTGTGCTGAGCTGAGAGACCCAGAAGGCAGAGCCCCAGGAGTGACCCCACCATGGCCCAGACCCCTCTCTTCCTCACCCTCCTCACTCACTGCACAGGTGCCTGGATCCTGGGTCTGAGAATGTGGCCTCAGGAGGACACCGGGCTCTCTGCCCTTCCCCCTGGAGCCCAGGCCGTGTTGTTAGAACCCAGACTCACCTTCCCTGCGTCTTTCTTTCCCTCATTCCAGACACCTGATCTCAGTCTGGGCTGACACAGAAAGCCTCAGTCCCGGGGTCTCTGATCAGACGGTCCCAGTCACTTGCAATGGAACCAGCAACAATGTCGGATGCTATGGGGCAGGCTGGTGCCAACAGCTCCTGTTTCTACTCCCAGGTTTTACTGCTCCCAGAAAAGTGATTTTGAGACACTTGCCGTTGAAATGAAAGATCCAGGACCCTGGGTATTTTTGCAGAGAATCCATTTCCAGGTTTCAGAATAGGAAGGTGTGACAGCACCAGCTGTGATCAGCTTTCCCTTCTGGTTTTACTGGGCAGGACCAGTCCCGTGATGCAACACTCATGACTAAATCATTTGAATAAATAAATAAATAAGCAAGTGGTTCTAGGGGAACGTTTACAGTGACTACTACATGAATTCTTTAATCAGTATCTATCAGAGCAAATTGAAAATCTAAGTCATTCCATCCTAGAACCGACTGAACTTATTGCACGTAGGTAAATGTCACAAACCATGTTAATCAGCCACGGCCCCAGCAGACGCGTCCTGGGAGCTTGAGGACGGACTCCTAGGCGGGAATCTCTGCTCCCAGGATGCAGAGAACTTGTTGAGCGGAAGGAGATAGACAACAAGGACTCACACAGCATCGCCCATGGGGGATGCACAGAAGAGCATCCTTCCCATCCCCTCCCAGCCCCAGAGAGAAGAGCCCCTGCCTCTCAGGGTGATGGGCAATCCTCAGGTCAGAGAGCGCTGGGCACATGGGAGGAGACACGTGGTGACCGAACCTGCATCCTGCACAGAAGGCGACATGCCTCCATGGGGAGGATCCCTGCTCTGGACGTGATCCTGATCTGAGAGGACTTTGTATGAGACACGACCCCAGTTCTGACCACTGAAGAGCCAAGGTAGTGGGGGACAGTCACCCTGAGGAGTCTGAGGGAAGCCTAAAGGGGCTCTGAAGTGATGCAGAGGCCACATAAGGGGACACAGGTCCAGGCCCTAGGCAAAGGCTGTGAACAGGTTAAAGAGGAGGCAGGAGTTACTTCTGATGAGCTCTGGTCAACAAGTCACACTGTGGTGTGTCTGCACTTGACAGCAGGGGGCACACAGGGCCTGTTCCTGAAGGTCTGGGGGTGAATAGAGCTGGGACCAGCCACCTGGCACTGCCTGGAGCCCTCTGCTCAGGCTTCACAGCTGTGACCTCCCCAAACCCCAGGGCCCACTTAGCCCTGCCCTGGCACACCCATTAACTCCCAGGCATAAGGGCCTGATCCCAGGCCTAGTGTGGTATTAGAAAGCTGAGGGTCACATTTGCATGAGTGGCCCCTCCCTCTGCCAGAGCTTGAAGAGGGGAGGGAGAGACCTGGGGGAAGCTCTGCTCCAGCTGTGGGGACACAGAGGACAGGACTCTGTGATCATCCCCACCATGGCCTGGTCCCCTCTCCTCCTCACCCTCCTCGCTCACTGCACAGGTGACTGGATACAGGGACAGGGGAGGGGGCCATGGGAAGACTCATGGGGCCCTACTCCCTCCTCTGTCTCTAGCCCCGGCATCACCATGTCTGTGTCTCTCCCTCTTCTAGGCTCCTGGGCCCAGTCTGTGCTGACCCAGCCGTCCTCCGTGTCTGGGGCCCCGGGACAGAGAGTCACCATCTCCTGCGCTGGAAGCAGCTCCAACGTTGGAAGATACTATGTGAGCTGGCACCAACAGCTCCCGGGATCGGCTCCCAAAGTCCTCATCTATTATGATAACAATCGAGCGTCCGGCATCCCCGACCGATTCTCTGGCTCCAAGTCTGGCAACTCGGCCTCCCTGACCATCAGTGGGCTCAAGGCTGAGGACGAGGCCGATTATTACTGCTCAACATGGGACAATAGTCTCGATGCTCCCACAGTGCTCCAGGCCCGTGGGGAAGTGAGACAAGAACCTGCTGTTTCCTGTTTAATGGGGCTTCCCTGAGCAGACCCCACTGCTCTGACCAGGCAGCTGCCTTCTTTATGAGTTTGAACGAAAAGTGAGCTCTGGGACCACAGGACTTTGTCTAGAAAATGTGTCCTCGTCCTCTTTGAATCCGTTCCCAAGCCTGTTCTTGTTTCCAACATATTGACTGATTTTCTCAAAAAGAGCAGAAATTCCAAGTTGGGGAGGGGGACACTGCTTTGGTGACAGACTCCATGTGGTGTCAGCTGGAGCCAGGGCTATTGAAGCATAATCCACAGACTGGGAGGCTGAATCAGCAGAAATGTGTGTTCTCACGGGTCTATATGCTGGAAGTCCAGACAGAAATGTGGGCAGGTGGTCTCTTGAGGCCTCGCTCTGTGGCCGGCCGACGGCTGCATTGTCCCTGAGTTTTCACACGGCCTTCTTCCCGTGTGTGCTCCTCTCCTCATATAGACACTGGCCCTGCTGATTAGGCCACCACCCACATGAGCTCCTTGACCTTAGTGACCTCCTCATGGCCTGGTCTCCAGAGACTGTCACATTGGGAGTTAGGGTTTCCACGTAGGAGTTTGAGGGGACACAGTTTAGTCTGTACCAAGGGGTCAAAACCAAACAAAACCCAGGACCCAGAGTCCACCTGTGTCTGACTCAGGAGAGTCTCTGTGCAGATGATGTGCACCCACACCAGTTACTGTACACCTACTGTGTGCCTGACTTGGGTCTAGGGGCTCAGGAGACAGTCCGGAAGGCTCAGGAAGTATCTCGTTCTCATGGAGAAGACAGTGTCTGGGGAAAGAGAGAACAAAGAAACCAAAACATGGAGTCCCGGCCTGACTTCCCACCTTGGGAGAAAATGCTTCTGCAGGCCCAGGCCTCCATCCACTCAGCAAACCCTCCAGGATTAGAGACTCGCTGTTCCAGGCCCATTGGCCAGGAGCCCCGGCTTTCAGGATGACCAGACCCCATCGCTCACACCGTGTAACCGGCACCACCATGGCAGGCAGAGACAGGGTGGTCTGATTTGCTTTAGACAACACAGGCCCCGACCCTGGACTTGGAAATTGGTCAGTTGCATGCCAACCCCATGACTTGGGATTCAAGGTCCGATAGGGAGGAAAGACACAAAATTTCCCCCTAATTCATCCCGTCATGAGCATCATCTGCCCTCCACCCTCACTGTTCCTCTTGTTGAGTGTTGTTGTGTGGATGCTGGGACCTGGGAGGGGACCCTGGCCAGGGGATTCCTGTCACATAAAACTTCATTCTGCCTCCATGACCTTTTTAGTTCCTTGTAAAGAATTGATTTCAGGGAACATCACACCCACTTCCATCTGTGAGCATCAATGTAAATACTGAATAACGTCAGACACGTAGAAAGCTGCTCAAAAGTCGCTTCAAGGTCTTCTGTTCCCTGGTGGAGTCAGAAGAGTCAAGGATCCTCAAGAGACCACAGCTGCGACAGTGCCCCCCATGACCTGGGTGCTTCTCCTCAGTTTAATGCATTTGAGGAAGGTTCCAGAGGCCCAGCTCGGGAACCTCTCACCCTATACCTCAGGCCAGGTCCCTTCTGCTCCCATCCCCGAGACTCTGCCCTCTCAGGTCACCGTGGGGTCCTGGCTGAGGATCCCCACCTCACAGTATCCTGATCACAGGTGGTGCCATCACAGTCACCTCCCTCTTCTGTGTCCTGGGAGCTGGCACCAGATGTCGTCTCACTGCTAAAGGACGTGGTGTTTCTTTATGCGACCGCTCACACACTCACCCCGTCTGCAACGACATCACAGTCTCACATTTAGCTTTTTAGTGAAACAAGGCCATGAGGAAGAACGTCCAGCTCGGGGGAAGGTTTATTGACAACGTCGGCCGCGCCACGACCCAGAGCCCCTGAGCAGGTCGGATCCCCTCCCGCTGCCTCGCTCCGCTTCCTCCGCATCCATGTCTGACGACCCCGACGTGGTCGAGGCTGAGACATTCGATCAGCCACATTGAAGGAGATAAAACGTGAGAGAAAACTCCCTGTCGCCATAGAAACGCCTGAACAGGAGAAGCAGGCAGGGGGTTCGTAAGGAGATGGGCACCGCCCGTCTGCACGGTCCATCCCCCCAGCATCGCCTTCCTCTCTGACGCCTTTTAGCTGTTTCACTTTGTGAGACATAAAGAGGTGAGACCGAGTCTCAACGTCTGAGCTGCCCCTTTTCCCACCCAAGAACCACTGACAGCGAAGGTCGCGCCTGCCTCCCCCGCCTGCCTGTCTGACCGGCAGGGAAGGAGAGGGACTTGCGTGTTGGTGACGGCAGAAGCCGGGTGGGACGACAGGGAATCGAGAGTGAAAACCACGCTGGTCCCAGGTGTCCTGCAGCCTGTGACAGGCAGGTTAACCAGAGTGCCGCTTTGTTTCTTCAAATGACTTTAATTATTGGAAGGCAGGATGTTTTAAATATGCAAATAAAATGTTTTAAAACCTGAAAAAAACAATCACATAATTTTTTTAAAATGTGAGCCAATTGTACGACACCTAAAAACATCCTGTCCTGACACCTGTGAAGCAGAGATCCTGAGAACTACGTGTCAGACTAGAAAGTCAGTTCCTAAAGCAAAGAAAGGGGTCACACTCCACAGGTAAAGGTGTGGTCCAACCAATCCATGTTATTATTATTATTAATATTCCAAGCACTAACTCAAACGCAGTCCCTATGAAACAGCTCACACATGACACGACTCTGAAATGTTTGCTAAATGGTCTTCTCTGGGAACTGCCACTGAGTGTTTTCCTGGAACATTCTCTTCTCTGGAATTTCTTTGGAGAGACCCTTCAAGCCTTTCAAATCATCAACCGTCCCCACAGGTCTGTCACTGGACCTGACGCACACCTGGGTCACTTAGCTTCTTCTAGAATGTTCTCTAAGGGCTCTGACACCTTACATAGTTCCATACGCACCCTACTCCCAAGGACCTTCCTCTGGGAGTCATAAACTACAATATCAACTCAGTGCACCAGGATCGCGGCCTCTAGGAACCAGACCAAGGAACATGAACAGAGACAGGGACCTGCTGAGCTGCACAAACCAGCTGGGCCCTCAGGGCTCTGGGCCACGGGGAGGGGTGTGTCCTGCCACCAGCAGAGGCCGCTGGGGGACTGCCCTGTGGTCCCTGCACAGCTGCTCAGTGAGGACCCTTCACTCAGAGGGGCCTGGGCCTGGGGCTGTTCTCTGTGCTCCCTGAGGGGACTCAGCAGCTGGGTCCTCTCTGGCCTGGCAGAGTCTCCTGAGAGAGACCTCTGTGTGGCCTCAGCAGGTGCTTCCTCCCAGGGCTCTCCCAGGGGGTGAAGCCAACCTCCATCCTCCTCAGTCTGGCTGGGAGCTGAGCTCCAGCACCAGGGCTCAGGGAGGGGCTGGGCGGGCCCTGGAGGGACACACATTTGCATGCACAGCCCCTCCTCTGGGGGAGGGTGGAGGAGAAAAGGAGGCCTGGGGCAGCCCAGCCCCACTGTGGGCTCAGGGGCTGCCTGCACCATGGCCTGGACCCCCGTCCTCCTCGTGCTCCTCTCTCAGTGCACAGGTGGGCACAGGACTCTGGACCAGACTTGGTTCTAATTTCATTCCCTTCAGGCTCAGTCTCCCCAGAAACTTTATCTTCGTCCCAAAACCAACCCTGACAACTGTCTGTGTTTGCAGGTTCCCTCTCCCAGCCTGTGCTGACTCAGCCGCCCTCCCTCTCCGCATCTCCGGGAGCATCAGCCAGACTCACCTGCACCCTGAGCAGTGGCTTCAGTGTTGGGGACTACGGTATACGCTGGTACCAGCAGAAGCCAGGGAGCCCTCCCCGGTATCTCCTGTACTATTACTCAGACTCCAGTAAACACCAGGGCTCCGGGGTCCCCAGCCGCTTCTCTGGGTCCAAAGACGCCTCGGCCAACGCAGGGCTCCTGCTCATCTCGGGGCTCCAGCCTGAGGACGAGGCCGACTATTACTGTAACACATGGGACAGCAGCTCTAAGACTCACACAGTGTTACGGTCCCAGAAGGAAGTGAGACAAATACCTCTGTGCTCTCCTCGCCTGTCGCAGTCTCCCCGGCTGGGGTCTGTGGCCAAGTCTAGCTCCGTGGTGACGTGTGTTGTCAGGTCTCATGCGGCACCTGCTGTCCTTGGGCCAGTGGTTCTGACAATGTCACGTTCTTCTCTTCAACCTTTAGATTGACTCTTTCACGTATTCTCACAGTGTTCACGTTTTCACGGGCAAAAATTCCTTCCTGAGAGTTAAACATCTCCCAGCGGACGGAGTTGAGGACATCAAATCAGGTTGATCCTGGCCAGGCCCAGCTCAGGATCCAGGAGGCACGAAAATTTGCTTTCGGCCTGAGACCTTCAAGAAATGCCATGATACAACCATCCAGCAGAGTGAAGTGTGTCCCATATACCATGAGCAAATTATAAAAAATAAAAGGATAAAACAATCCCATGGAAAACAGTCTCCCATGAATTATTTAAGAATAAATCTGAGAAAATGAAAATCTTGAAAACTCAAAAGTACAAACTATTGTGAGTCCATTAAATAAAACTGAAACAGATCTTTCTAGTTTGTGTCTTCAAATACTCAATATCGTTAAGGTAACAATTTTTCCCAAACTGAATGAAAACTGCCGGCAAGGGCATCGGGATAAATGTCACCTCAATGAATGAGGAAGAAAAGGTCAGGATGAAAGGGAAATAGTACAAAAAAAAGGGAACAAGCCTGCATTAGTTTCATGAGATCTGACCCAGAAGAGGCAGAGACCAGGAGGGGAGATGCTGCCCTGAGGGGTGACGCGCAGTGTGGGTGCAGCCAGCCCGGGCTCGGTGCCACTGGGCACTAAATCTGTGCTGTCACCTGCACTGTGTGCCTGTGGTGACACGGTTGTGATTGTCACCTCAACCCAATGAAGGACCCTGTGACTGTACTTTGTTTGTGGAGAATCAGGACCACAGAGGCTCTGTAGGGAAGAGGGCACCATGTGACTTCAGAGGCTCTGACTCCGACTGTGTTTCCAGGGGTGAGAAATGGAATCTGCGTCCGTAATTCCTGAGGAGAAATGTGAAGAGCCTTCTCAGATGATGGGTGTCCTCCGATAGCTGCCTCCCGCTGTACCAGAAAGCCTGTGGGGCAGTCCTGGCCACACACAGGGGGTCTCTTGCCTGACCTTGTGGGTGTGGATGTCGTGGGAAGCCAGGCCTGATGGGGAATCCCGGACTCCCTGACCTCCACTTCCTGAGACGAGGCCCTCGGAGGACCTTGCTGGAACCCGGTCACAGACTCCCCCTCCTCCGACACTGACCTTGATGGTTCCCCAGGATGCGATCCAGGAAGGAGCCAGAAAGTCAAAGGCCAATGTGGGTGGGAGCAGAGGAAGAGATGCGAGGCGGCTGGGCCTCGGCTCTGAGGCCCAGAAATAGGGGTGTGGGTTGTCCACACCACGTGATGGACACCCCTTTCTTCTGTGATCTGAGTCACACAGGCGAAGACTCCTGCCATGCAAGCTCATGCAGCTCCTTCCCCAGCTGTACCCCTCCCCCATGTGGACCCTGCCCTGCGCTCCCAGGTCTCTGAGTCTCTCCCTGTTGATCCACCTTCCATAGGGGGCTGGGGCCCAGGACAGAGGGAGAACACCTACTGCTCTGGGGGCTAGAGCCGTGTGATTCTGACACATCAGCATCAGGTCTGTTCACATCATCAAAATTCTGCACGCGTTGACACTGCCACATCCTCTGGAAACTCTGGTTCTCTGTGTTGTTGCCATGTCACCTACAGCAGAAGCTCCGGGTACAGCTTGAGGATGGAGCCAAACACACTAACCTGCACCGTGCAAGGTCCCCGTCCTCCTCAACCGCACCAGGCCTGGGAGATGAGGGTCAGCACCCCAGGCCCCACAGTCCATCTCACCCTGCAGCAGTGCTAATGGGAGCACTGAGGGTTTGCTCATGTGATCAAGTGCGGATGTGAGAAATGGGGGTGCAGGTCGGTTCCTAACAGTCTTCCCACCGCACCTCACAAGGGGACAGCAGGGGCTTCCTTCTCAGGTCGTCCTCAGATGCCGGGGCTCCCATACCTGGTTGCTTTCTCCTTTTGCAATTCGTCTTCACTTAACATCCTCTCTGGCAATTCCAAACTGTGTGTCTGGATCCTGAAGTCTGGTAGACTGAGGAAAAAGTGAGCACAGACCCCAAATCTCACTGCCCTAGATCTTTGAGATCATTTAGCCTCCTGCATCCAGGCTGCACTGACACATCCATCTGTTGTGTGGTGTCAGATCTTAGGAAAAACATCGTCTACAGCACAAAAAGCAGTGTCATGAAGACGCACAGTATGGCCCGGCAACAAAACATCCAGGCGTGAGCCCCAGAGATATGGAATCTGGAGTTCTGTCTCAGAGTCACGCACAGGGAATCCACTAGCGAGAAACTGATCCTGAGAGACTCTTAGTCCTGAACCAAGAAGAGACTGTTCATTAGGACCAGATGTTGGTGCTCCTGGCACAGGGCTCCAGACCCCAGAGGACTGGAGACTCCTCCCTCTCCTCCTGTGGGAACATCACACTCTGGTCCCTTCCTGCATCTGACTTCACATTAGGGCTGACTGTCCTGCTAAAGTGGTCACCAACCCCTGAGGATCTTAAGACTGTCCAAGGGCCTGAGGCTTTGAGGAAGGCCGAACTATATTTCACAGCATGTTCTCAGTCTGGTCACCTCTACACAGGTGAAAACTCTCTCCAGACAGCACAGATTCCTCCTGGAGAATCAATGGAAGGGTCAACAGGAGGCAGATGCCAAAGGACCCAGCTCAGGATCTGACCACAGGGCCCCCATGTAATTCAATCCCATGTCTTTGTCAGGAACTCAAAGTGATGACGACCTTTCCATGTCTGCACCCAACTTGTGCCTGGTAGTCATCTTCCTGTCCTCCTAAGTCCAGAATTTCCCTCCGACTTGCTGGGGAGGGTGACAGGGAAAGCAGAGTGTGAGCATCTGAACCTAGGAGTCCCCTGTGGCCCTCCCAAGCCCTGCATGTCCCTCCCTGCTCCTGGCCAGGCTTTCATGCTCATTCCCTGAGCCCTGACATGTCAGGAAAGGCAGAGTCTCTCTCTCTCTCTTGAGATCACCCTCTGAGGGGATCCTGGCCCCCAGGACACGGGAGTCACTCCCCATTGAGGATGTGGCTCTCAGACCCTCACCGGCTCACTTTCCCCACTTTAACCCCGGGACTTCTCCTACTTCCCCAGCCTCCCTGGTGCTTTGTCTGGGATGACATGTAACAGCCGTCAGTACTGTGGACCTCATCCTTATCGATCCAACCTCCTTTAGTCCACTGAGTCCTTATCAAGTAAACTTGATCAGGCCCGAGGCAGACTGGGAACGTGCTCTGAGGCTTTCTCAGGCCAGAAGTGGAGGAAGAACCTCTATAAGGTGGAGAGATCCATCCGTAGTCATGTGCTGTTTGTACGAATTCCCAGGTGAGAAAAATCACAATCCTCGAGTACTAGAAGCTTAAATACATCAGAGTCAAAATACAAAGTCCTGTCAGGGTCATTTTCAAGTTCACCTGAGGACCTACAGGAGCAATCAAGGGAAAGACACCTTTTCCCTGGGAACATGTTGCTCTCATTGCAAAGACACGTGCAATGTGAGTGGGAACCTGTCAGGTGCCCCTTAGGACAATGAGAACAACAATAACAACAACAACCACCACCAAATATTTCCCCCTGTCAGGGTCACCAAGCAGAACATGACCAGGTATGAGCTAGCGGGGTTCCCAGGGAACTTAAAGCCTGACACTTGGTTCAAGGTCATCATGTGCTCGTGATGGATCAGGCCAAAGCAGAGGACATCCTGAATCGTCCGATAACAGATCCATCCACGTATCTGTCTGGAGGTCGTTAGGGACCTGAGAACTCAATGTCTTCGCCCCAGACCGCACCCGGTGGTCCTTCTCCTCCTACTGCCCTGGGAAGCGACCTGAGGGAGATGCACCTGCAGGAACCAGAAGCCCTTCCAGGGGAGCCAGGTGGGGGGAATGGGCTGAGGACTGAGTGTGGGGACCAGCGGGGGACGCACGGGGACCTGTCCTGAGAGCCCAGGGTCTGGGCCAGGCAGGCTGGGAGGATGCTCCCCTGGCTCCTGCTCACTTGGGCAGGCCGTGTCCCTGCTGAGCTGTGACTTTCCTGCACCTGGGCCACCAGGAGCCACAGGGGCACTCGGCTCTGACACTCACATTTGCCTCATGGGTCATCCTCCTCTCACGAAGTCACTGTCCAGGCCTGATTCACAGGCAAAGGCCGATGGACAATCACACGACGGAGTTAAATTTGCTTGAGAAACTGGACCTACAGAGCTACCCGAGCACAGGATAGGAGACACCTGGGGAGGGAGAGTCTCAATCCCAACAATCAGGCCTCAGCAAGCAGAGCTCTGGGGCTGCTTCCCATAACCCAGATCCCTCTCTTCTCACTTATTGGTAGGAGTTTCCTTTAGGGGACAGGAGAAGGATACTGGGAGGAAGGGCATTTGCATGGCCTTTTGCCTCTGGCATCTGGGAATAGGTGGTCGTTATCTATTCTCTCCACCACGTGCTAATTCCCAAAGGATTCAAAAATGAAAACCATTAATCACATTTTATTTCACGTTTGGGGAACACCAATTGCCTGTCTCATCATCACCGATGACTAGAGACATTATATCCTCCTGCCTGTTCCTGTTCCATCCCAAACCCTTTCCCCACCCTTCCCATTCCTTCAGCTCCACGGCAGGAGGGGAAGAGAAGAGGAGTTTTAGAACTTTCTATGGTGTTCTCACCACCTCCTTTGTGAAGTGTTATTTCCATTTCTCATAATGAGATAATGAGTTCCTATGCTGTCACAGCTGATGTTGAAAGACAATGAAAAATTTCCGGTGACATTCTGAGCCATTCTCCTCAAAACTCATCTACTTTGAAGCTCATCCACATAATAATGGTTTCTTAGAGCAAAGACATTTGTCTTCCTAAGCCTGACAGTGCAGCTCTTCGTGACAGCACACTGAGGTCTGGTCCCCTTTAAAATGCCACCAGGGGGAGACCTCTGTCCCTTCACACCGGGATGTAAACTCTGTGATTCCCCAGTGGACTCACTGCTGGGGGGAGGGGTGACTGCTCATCTCTGCCAAAGAAGACGAGAAGGAATTTCACGGAGGAGGATGAAATATTCCCAGGAATGGGGGTCGATTTGGCAAGAGCCAGATTGATGGGGTCAGGAGGTGAACACACCCATCTCATCGTTGAGCCCTTGGGTTTCCAGATACAAAATTTGGGACTGATGTCACCAGGGACATGAGGAAGCTGATTTGGTGAAAAACCTCAACCTGTTCTTGTCCGTGTCTCAGTCTCCATTCAGGCATTGGCCATTGTGAGGTCCCAGCCCCTGACTCATTCAAGATATGCCCCAGGGGACCTCAGGGTGGCACTGGGGCTAGAAGAAAGAAAAAGCTGATTTGCATGAAGCACATTCTCTTTTTAATGGGTCTGGGGAACATAAAAAGGCCCGAGGACACCACACTCCATCCCAGGAGCCTGAGGAGGCCTCGTCCTGTGCGTGTCCCCACCATGGCCTGGACGGTGCTTCTGCTGGGGCTCCTCGCTTATGGCTCAGGTCAGCGGAAGGGACTCTGCATCCTCGAGGGGAGGGAGTGGAGCACATAAAAGGACGGTCCGAGACTGATCGCATCTTTCCTGTTGTTTTTAGGGGTGAATTCTCAGACTGTGGTGACCCAGGAGCCATCGCTGTCAGTGTCTCCAGGAGGGACGGTCAAACTCACCTGTGCTCTTAGCTCTGGGTCAGTCTCCAGCGGTAACTACCCTGGCTGGTACCAGCAGACCCCAGGCCAGGCTCCCCGCACGCTTATCTATGACACGAACAGCCGCCCCTCTGGGATTCCTGATCGCTTCTCCGGATCCATCTCTGGGAACAAAGCCGCCCTCACCATCACGGGGGCCCAGCCTGAGGACGAGGCCATATATTACTGTGCAATCTGGCAGAGTGGTGCTCACACAGTGACACACGCAGATGGGGAAGTGGGACAAAAACCTCAGGCTGCTCAGGCCTTTGTTCTCAACAATTAAAAGTCTGAATAACTTGGGCCTTTGTAGCCTGTACTTTGAACCCTTCCTGGTCATAATGTTCTATATCCAAGTTTCATTCAACATTTCTGATTTTTCTGGAAAAGTGAAACCCAGGTAATCTGTGATGACACAGAAATGTTGACCAGTTGTTCATGTGACAAAACCAAGGCCTTTGGAACTGCCCTTTTCTCCCTGAAATAAGGAAAATGCACCTGCCCCAACGTTCACCTTCTTCAGAGCCCAGGAACATCCCAGCAGGTGGACTCTTTTCCACAGCATGGACTCTGCCCTCCCAGGGGTCACAGCAGAGACGTCCCCATCCCACCCAGGCTCCTGAGTTCAGGGCTGACCGTGTTCGAGGCCCTGAGATGTGAGAAGATGGTGAGCACCCAGGCCCAGGAGGACTGACGTACAGAAAGCTGGCCCGACACCTGAGCATTCAGAGTGGGATTCAGGGTGGGGATCCGGCAAAGGGGAAAACTGGAGTCTGAGGAACCCTCTTTATGGGCCGCGAGTGGGTGGGGTGCCACATAGCCACTGGGAAACAGCTGCTAAGTCTGCTCCAGGGAAGGGGTGAAGTTGGTCCATGGATGACGCGCTTCTACAGAGACACCACTGGGGACTAAGGGGACTCCCGTGAGTGGTTCTCCTGAGCCCACAGGCACTGACTGTGTCCTCCTGTCCCCTCAGATCCCACTGAAGCTTTCCAACAACATACGGTGTGCGGTGGCCTCTGTTGCAACAGGAGCGGCAACTCCCCGCATGGGTTTCCTGTTAGGAGGACGAGGCTGAGGATGACTGTGTTCTGTGGTGCAGAGACCATGTCCACAGTGACAGGTACAGGTGGGGACGTGAGACACAGACCACCGGGCTCTGCACACCGTCGGCCCCTAACATACCCGTCTAGTGTTGGCAGATGCGGGGGTGGCCTCAGGGGACTTGTTGTCCGCGGCCCCAGAGGACATGGTCACGTGCGTTGTGGTCAGACCCCAAAAGATTGATTTCTAACACCCACTTCATGAACACATGGGATCTGAAGTGCAAGAGCTGAGAGAACCAGTGATCACACAGAAAACGGACAAGATTGGCAAAGGGAAAGGTTCACTCCCACATGCACACACATTCGGGTCTGAATCCAGCTTGGCCAGCATTTAGTCACCGAGACAAGATTTAGTCATTTATTGATATTTTAAGCTCAATTTTGTATGTAAAGATAAACACAGAAGCAGATTAACCTTAAGTGGGAAACTTACAGGGACATAGTGGAAATAGAAAAAAAATACTTCTTATTTAGATGACTTTGGTGGAAACCTGAACGAAAGGAACATGAGAAAGGAGAATCCAAAAGGACCAGGACCGTCTCCCACCCCTGACAGCCCAGGGAACACTGTGCGCGGGTCAGACTATTCACCCTGCAGAGGAGGGTGTTCCCTTCCCGCGTCTCAACCCCACGGGCCAGAGGGAGCCTCCCTGTGTGTGTCCCTGAGGACAAGCTCAGAGTCACAGAAGCAAGACACCCGGGTCCCCCTGTCCTCAGAGCGTGTTCCCCACAGGGACTCCTCGTGACTCCCCAGGGTTCCCTGCAGGGGTGACGGGCAGGCAGGGGGCTGGGAGGGGGCTCGACAGAGGACACGAGTCTGCAGGGAGGACGCGTCAGAGACAAGAGTCACAACTCTCTAATCCAGCCTATGTCACGCAGCCTGTGTCTTTGTTTCTCCAAACAACAACAATCTCTATGAGCACCTTAAAGGAATATCAAAAATAAACAATAAAAAAAACTATGTTGTTGAGAAACAATTGCAGAATTAAGATTTCAGAATATTTAAATAATGAAGAAAGAGAAACTGTGCCCTCATTTCTTCATAGCTAAGCCGAGAAGAAATTTTGAAATGTCCACATGTGTCCATGGGGGTGTCCGTGAGCTGAGACCCGGTGTCCCCTGCAGCTTCTCAGAGGAGAGCAGGGTCCAGTGTGTCATGTGAGGTTCCTAAGTCCACAGGGTCCCTGAGGAGGAGATTATGCACAGCGATCGGACCCTGGGATTCCATACCTGGGCTGATGAATTGTAGTGATTTTTGCCTCCACATCCTAGTGGGGGACACCGGGAGGTGTCACCCAGGACCCTGCGAGAAGGGAGTGTCAGCCCTGCTGACAGGAAGTCTCAGTGGACAGTCTTGAGCTGTCAGCAACTAAAGCGTGACCCTCGGCTGCAGAGAGGGGCATGAACTAGACGTGTGTATCTTAGATGAGCCCGAGTCCACTGAGAGACAGGAGGGGATAACGGTCAGGTTGGCGGAAAGGGCCCCAGAGATACTGACACAAGGTGACACCTGGTAGGAAGGGAGAGCCACCCCTGAGCCTGTGGTACGTGCTCTGAGTCACAACTCGGATGAACGATCCGTCCTGAATTGCACAGCGACACGGGCCCTGGTATAACACGGGTCAGTAGAGGGATCTCCATCTCACACAGCAGCCTGTTTGAGGGACTGAGGACTCCATTCCTCCTAGCGGGTTTAGATGTCATGATGCCTAGACAGGCAGCTCTCACACCACAGAGAGTCACATCCCAATAAACCCACGTTCAGCGTCACTGTGGTCCTGGACAATCATCAGGATGAGAGAACGGCATGAAGACAGTCTCAGATGCCAGGACACATGGACCCTAACAAGCAGGGAATCACATAATAGGAAAGAGCCAAGTGTCCTGCACAGAAGGGGACTCGTCTCCACGGGATGGACGCTGTTCTGACCTCATCCTGGGACAGGAGGGATTTGTACAGCAGACGCCACCTCAGTCCTGACCCCTGAACAGCCAAGGGAGCCATGGACACGGTGACCCTGAGGAGTCCGGGTGGAGCACGAGACACCCTGAGTGGGTGGGGAGGCCACAAGAGGAGACACATGTCCTGGCCCTAAGGACAGAGCAGCTGGGGGGAGGCAGGAGCTGACTCTGAAGGGCTCTGGTCACCATGTCACACAGTGGGGTGTCTGCGCCTGGACCCCAGGGGGCGCTCGGTCCTGCTCCTGAAGGTCTGGGGGGGTCAGAGCTGAGACCAGCCACCTGCCTGGTGCCCTCTTCTCAGGGCCCACAGCTGTGACCTCCCCCACCCAGGGCCCACACAGCCCCACCCCCATTCACTTCTCACACCCTCAGTGAGAGGGACCTACCCAGGTCCCAGGGAGGGACCAGAAAGCTGGGGTGTCATTTGCATGAGTGGCCCCTCCCTCTGTCAGGGCTTGAAGAGGGGAGGGAGAGACCTGGGGGAAGCTCTGCCTCAGCTGTGGGGACACAGAGGACAGGACTCAGTGATCATCTCCACCATGGCCTGGTCCCCTCTCCTCCTCACCCTCCTCGCTCACTGCACAGGTGACTGGATACGGGGACAGGAGAGGGCACCTGGGGAAGATACAAGAGGCCCTACTCCCTCCTTTGTCTCTAGCCCCAGCATCACCATGTCTGTGTCTCTCCCTCTTTTAGGCTCCTGGGCCCAGTCTGTGCTGACCCAGCCGTCCTCATTGTCTGGGGCCATGGGACAGAGAGTCACCATCTCCTGCACTGGAAGCAGCTCCAACGTTGGGCGTGGATATGCGCTTTGGTTACAGCAGCTCCTGGGCGCGGCCCCCAAATCCCTCATCTATAATAGTAGCAGTCGAACCTCGGGGGTTCCCGACCGATTCTCTGGCTCCAGATCTGGCAACTCGGCCTCCCTGACCATAAGTGGACTCCAGCCTGAGGACGAGGCCACCTATTACTGCTCAGCATGGGACAGCAGTCTCAGTGCTCCCACAGTGCTCCAGGCCCGTGGGGAAGTGAGACAAGAACCTGCTGTTTCCTGTGCAATGGGGCTTCCCTGAGTAGACCCCACTGCTCTGACCAGGCAGCTGCTTTCGTGTTTGACCTTAAATGGGGTCGGAGATCCACCCGAAGGAATTTTTCTAGATAATGTGTCCCCGTCCTCTCTCAGTCTATCCCCAAAGCCCATCCTTGTTGGCAACACATTGACTGATTTTCTCAAACTGAGCAGAAAGGCTCAAATGTGGGGCGGGCTGCCAGGGGACAGAGCACCTGAGGGGTGAGCTGGTGCCAGGGCTGCTGAAGCGTAATCCACAGACTGGGAGGCTGAACCTGCAGAAAAGTGTGTTCTCCCAGGTGAGAGGGTGGGATGTCCGAGACAGAGGTGTGGGCAGGGGGGTGTCCCCTGAGACCTCGCTCGTTGGCTGGCAGAGAGCTGCGTTCTCCCTGAGTCCCCACAAGACATTTTCTGGGCCCTCCCTTCTGGTTTTTCCTCCTTTTCTTAAAAAGACACCAACCCTACTGATTAGAACACCACGATACGACCTCGATCACCTCACTCACCTCCTTAGGGGCCCGATCTCCAGTCACATTGGGGTTTGGACTCCGTGCAGGATTTTGAAGGGACACAGTTCAGTCCGTACCCAGTTGTCAAAACAAAACCCAAGACACAGAATGCAGCTGCGTCTGGCTCGGGGGAGTCTACGTCCATTTGCTGTGCATCCACAGCCTTCCCTGAACACCTACTGTGCCTGACTTGGGTCTAGGGGTTCAGAATACACGGCAGACACACAGGGACTGTCCCCGTGCTCAGGGAGCTGACACACTCTGGTGGAAGAGGGAGGACATAGAAGCCAAAATACAGTCTCCCTGGGTGATTTCCCACCTGGGGTCGAATGCCTCTGTGATCCCAGGCATCCGCCCACACAGCAGACCCTCCAGAATTAGAGATTCGCCCTCCCTGGTCCATTCACCAGGATCCCTGGCTTTCAGGATGACCAGACCCGATCACTCACACGATCTCCCCTGACACCGCCCTGGCAAACAAGGCAGGATGTTCTGATTTGGTTTAGACAACACAGGTCCCGACCCTGGACTTGGAAATTGGTCAATCACATGCCAACCACATGGCTGGGGGTTTCAAGGTCCAGGTGGGATGGAAGAAGCACAAAAGTGTTTCCTAATTCATCCCCATCATGCGCCTCACTGTGCCCTCCACCCTGATTGTTACTGCTTATTGGGTATTGTCCTGTGGATGCTGGGACCTGGGCAGGGGACACAGGCCAGGTGGTTCCTGTCACATCAAACCACACTTCTGCATGCATGACCTTGTTAATATCTTGTAAAAGATCAGTTTCAGGTAACATCGCACCCACTTCGATCTGTAGGGATCAATCTAAAACTGAATAGTCTCAGGACACGTAAAAAGCTGCAAAAATTATCTTCAGGGATGTCTGTTCCCTGGCAGAGTCAGAAAAGTGACGTAGTCTCAAGAGACCACACGAGCGCCAGTGCCCCCCATGACCTGGGTGCTTTTCCTCTGTTTAATGCATTTCAGGGATGTTCAGAGGCCCAGCTCGGGAACCTCTCACCCCTACACCTCAACCCAGTCCCTTCTGCTTCCATCGCCAAGACTCTGCCCTCTCAGGTCACCTTGGGGTCCCTGCTGAGGATCCCCACCTCACAGGATCCTGATCACAGGTGGTGCCATCACAGTCACCTCCCTCTTCTGTGTCCTGGGAGCTGGCACCAGATGTCGTCTCACTCCAAAAGGACGTGGTGTTTCTTTATGCGACCGCTCACACATTCACCCCGTCTGCAACGACATCACAGTCTCACATTTAGCTTTTTAGCAAAATAAAGCACGAGGAAGAAAGTACAGCTCGGGGACACGTTTATTTAAAATGTGAGCCAATTGTGTGACACCGAAGATGAAATCCTGACAATAAACCTAGGAGAGATCCTGAAAACTACATGGGAGTCATTTTCTAAAATAGAATGTTCCACAATCCACAGGTAAAGGTGAAGCCTCAGCCATTATCATCATCGTCATCATTAATTATTATTATAAATTTTTATATTATAAATTTATTATTATAAACTTATTATTATTTTTTATTATTTACAAAGCACTAATTTAAATGGAATCTCCATGAAACAGTCCACACATGACGTGACTGAAATGTTTGCAGAATGGTTCTCTTTAGAAAATGCCACTGAGTGTTTTTCTGGAAAATTCTTTTTATACCATTTCCCTGGAGAGTCCTTTTAAGCCTTTCCAACCATCAATTGTCCCCTCGGCTCTGACACCAGACCTGATGCCCACCACTTCAGGGAAATGACAACTCCCGACTGTGCCATCTGATGCCTCAGCAGAGGTCGCTCCCCTGAGGACAAGGACGGGGATGGAGCTTGACCACAGCCCCTTCTCCCTGCACCCCACACGGACTCACCACAAGGACTCCTGACAGCCACCGGCCAAGGCATGATTGAGGATGTTGTAATACAAGATAAATATCCAACAAAGGGGGAAAAATACTCAAATAAACATTGAAATGAATGTGTTTGTAGAGAGGATAGATTAAATGAAAAATCAGAAAATAAGATTATCTGATTATCAATGTTATAAATTTAATCTTACAATTACCATTCATAATCATTGGGGAATGTGATCTTTTTCTTATTTTTATGTGGAAAAAAGAGTAAATCCCAGAGTAGCCGAGAATGTTTCTGTAGTAGTTATTATTTACGCCTACAGCACCTGGTCTTCCTAGTTGGTCTCCCATCCAAGTACTCACCAGGCTCGACCCTGCTTAGCTTCCGAGATCAGACGTCCGGGTCGTTCAGGGTGGCATTGTAGACGATGGACTGTGCCTTCGCTGGGCAGAAGCCAGGACCTTCTGCGGCTAAAGCAGACGTGCCAACCACTGCACTACAGAACCACATCCGAACGTTTTCAAATTAACAAAAAGAGATGGGAAATATAGATTTGTAATCAAGATGCATTTTTGTAGGAAAACAACTGAAAGAAAAAGAGGCCACTGCAGAATGAAAAAGTACAAACAAATAAAATCAGTGGACAGCGTGTGGGGATCACATTCCCTGGGAATCAGCCTGTGGGTGTGTGACTGGAGACAGGGACCTGCTGAGCTGCACAGACCAGTTGGGCCCTCAGGGCTCTGGGCCACGGGGAGGGGTGTGTCCTGCCACCAGCAGGGGCCGCTGGGGGACTGCCCTGTGCTCCCTGCACAGCTGCTCAGTGAGGACCCTTCACTCAGAGGGGCCTGGGCCTGGGGCTGTTCTCTGTGCTCCCTGAGGGGACTCAGCAGCTGGGTCCTCTCTGGCCTGGCAGAGTCCCCTGAGAGGGACCTCTGTGTGGCCTCAGCAGGTATTTCCTCCGAGGGTCCTTCCAGGGGGTGAAGCCAACCTCCACCCTCCTCAGTCTGGCTAGGAGCTGAGCTCCAGCCCCAGGGCTCAGGGAGGGGCTGGGCGGTCCCTGGAGGGACACACATTTGCATGCACAGCCCCTCCTCTGGGGGAGGGTGGAGGAGAAAAGGAGGCCTGGGGCAGCCCAGCCCCACTGTGGGCTCAGGGGCTGCCTGCACCATGGCCTGGACCCCCGTGCTCCTCGTGCTCCTCTCTCAGTGCACAGGTGGGGAAAGGCCTCGGGGACCCAGGGCATTCCCCAAAATCACTGTCCTCTTGCTTAAAATCCTGAGAAATTTTCTGTTTTTTTCTGCCAATGACCGTGTTTGTCTATGTTTGCAGGTTCCCTCTCCCAGCCTGTGCTGACTCAGCTGCCCTCCCTCCCCGCATCTCCGGGAGCATCAGCCAGACTCACCTGCACCCTGAGCAGTGGCTTCAGTGTTGGTAGCTACCGGATACGCTGGTTCCAGCAGAAGCCAGGGAGCCCTCCCCGTTATCTCCTGTACTATAAGTCAGACTCCGATAAGCACCAGGGCTCCGGGGTCCCCAGCCGCTTCTCTGGGTCCAAAGACGCCTCGGCCAACGCAGGGCTCCTGCTCATCTCGGGGCTCCAGCCTGAGGACGAGGCCGACTATTACTGTGGTACAGGTCATGGCAGTGGGAGCAGTTTTCGTTACTCACAGTGACTCAGATGATGAGGAAGTGAGACAAAAACCCCTGGGTCCTCAGACTTGGGCTCTGAGACCCTTTTATTAAGAAGATTCTGTGGAGACTCCAGTGGAGGTGTCTCCTCTGAAGCAGGACACATTCATGAAAGCAGAAAAGCAGACTCAGGTTACCTGAGCCAGCAAGAGCATCCCAGAAGTACACAGGTGTGGGAACAGAATCCCACTGCACATGCCCATCGGGTGTGGAGTCAGGAACAAGAGAAATTCTCTTCTACACCTCTAATGATGACCAGGGCAAGCTTACCCAGAAATTACCCAGAAATCCTATCCCATTAAGTATGAGTCTGTGTTACTACTGATGGGTCCACAACTCGTATGTGGATTCTCCCCAAGGTCGTGGACTGACACGACTTCATCCTCCACGGACCATCCTGGGCGTCCCATTGGTCTAATCTGTACAGACTCTCGCAGCCAAAACCCCTCACACTGTCCATCATTTTCTCTCCTCTGCGGCTGCCTCCCTCACCTTCCTGGTCACTCTCGCTCACTCTTCAGGTATTAACTGCATCTCCATATGAACTTTCCAGAGAAACAGACAAGTCTTTGCTGTTATTTCCGTTCCCTGGGGCTCCATCTCTCAGGATCATGATTACCAGAATTGGAACAAGATGGAAACACCTCATGGTACCTCTCCTGCCCTCGTCCCCACACTCTCAGTTAATCTGCTTAATATAAAAGTGAAGTTGTTACATTTTCCTAAAAAAAAAACATGTCTTCATCCAACCTTTAGGCATTTACACATGGAGTCTATTGGGTTTTCTTCTTCTCCAGAAGATGCCTTACATGAGGTGAGTCTCAAGGTCATCCACAGAGAAAGGCTCAGCTGCGGGTATCAGGATACATCACTGACTCTCTCACACCCCAGAATCACTATCTCCTAAGAACCTCCAAGACAGTGTATCCACCAGGAAACATTTCCCTCGGGTCCTTGAATCTCATGCGTTAGCCCCTTTGCACAACAAAGGGAGCACTGTCTCAGGGTCACCCTCAGACAGATGTCTGGGAGCCACAGGGGACAGTGTTGGGCCTTAGCTGTGGTGTCAGGACCATGAAGGAGGGGCTGTGTGGCCACCCCCTGCCCTGTGCTTCCTGAGACCTGAAGACCCTTCAGCCATGGGTCTCGTGCCTGCAGGGATGGAAACGAACAGATTTCTCCACTTCACAAGAATCTGGACTTCTGATTCAGGGCGATTGTTGACAGGGCCCGTCTGCTTTCAAATGCGTCCTCACTGCCTACAATAAATTATTCCCTAAGGAGAATATTTTTAAGACATCTTCTCTCGAAAC
Source organism: Cynopterus sphinx (assembly GCA_030015415.1). Classification (NCBI taxonomy): domain Eukaryota; kingdom Metazoa; phylum Chordata; class Mammalia; order Chiroptera; family Pteropodidae; genus Cynopterus; species Cynopterus sphinx. Next base: position 623,123 of record CM057390.1, read on the forward strand.
TCAGGTTCCAGCACCCAAACGTTCTAATAGAGAATCAACAGCTTCAAGGATGTGTTTTCATTTAGAATCACCTCTCTGGGATGCAGAAGCCATCAGAGAGACAGGAGGAGGAGTGACCTCATTGTCACACACACACACACACACACACACACACACACACACACACACACACACACATGCACACAGGCCCCTATCTTCTGGCTGAGTGCATATTGCCCTGGACTCCACAGCTTGGGGCATCTCTGTCCCTCCAGAAGTCAGGGATTGACCAGTGCTGACACAGGCATCCTGAGGGTCAAAATCTCAGGGGAGAGAATCTCCCTCAGCAGGAAACACCAAGGACATGAGAGTGACCTGGGTCCCGTTGCCAGGGCCACAGACCACACCCTGAGCACAAGCTTAAGTGGGCTGAGTTTAAGCTCAGGGCCCTAGGGTGAGTCTCTATACTCATGGGCATCACAGGCCCCTGACCACTCAGGGCTGCACTCAGGTTGGTTATGGCATTTATTCTGGGACAGCAGCCTCAGTGCTGCTCACACGGGATCACGGTCCATGGGGACAGAGACACAGCCTCCCCTGTGCTCTCCGGCCTGGGCTGCCATTCACTTCATCACTCAGTTGGAGGAAGAGGCCCCTCTCAGAGTCTCACTCGTCACCCAGTCCATACTTCCTTCTGCACAGACCAGGGAGCAGGGATGCGCGATGTGTGACTCCAAAATGACTTTGTGAGGGAAATCGTGTGGCATATGCAACAGAGAGCAGGGATTACGTGTGCGTTTTCACTGACGTCTGACTGCGTCCACTCAGTTTCCATTAACATCCTTTTGACAAAGAGAGAGAGTTTAATAAGTCTCCTACTGAGTGGAATTTCCTTGCAGAAGGACATCATTTTAAATGGACTTCATTAAGGTCACGTTGTAAAAAGCAATGGACGTGCACTGAAGGGCAGGCTTAGGTAAGTGGGGACTAATCTGCGTACCTGGCCTGAGAACCCGGAGAGCCTACGGAATGAGTCTGCGTCTGAGCCTGAATGTCAGAGAATCCCCATGACGCGGCTTGAAAACGGTCAGAAAGAGAAAGTGGATGCTCCACCCCAGGCCTTTTGCTATATTCAGGCTTTAACTCATTGGATGAGGCTCAGCAGTACTAGGAAGGGCGATCTGCTTTATTTATTCTCTGGTTCATGTGTCATCTCACCCAGAATCCCCTCACAGACTCATCCAGAACAACGTTAAACAAATGTCTGTGCGCCCAGTGGCCCAGTGAATTCGAGACACTAACATTCACAGTCACCGTCTAGGTCTGTCATCGTGGCACCTTTACGTGTCCACTAAAAGCTACGAATGCCCAAAGGAAGGCAGTAACGAGAGCCTAATTCTGCCTCCTGCTACACAACTGCTGTGCCCACAACTGGACGTGCCTGATGATGGGGACCTTCTCTCTGAACCCTGTACGTGTGACACTACGACGCGAAACCAGCAACACAGAAATACGACTGTGAAAGCCATTGTGTCTCGTGTGACCCAGGAAGAGAACAGAGAGAATGAAAATCATGAGTGTTTGTGACACACACACACGTGTTCTAAACAGAATGAGGGGAACGTGCTCACGACACCACAGCTCTCATTTCTAGATTTGACAACTGCCTCTTCCGCCACCCACTCTGTGTCCCCTTTGCCTCCAGTAAGCACCTCGGCCTCTTGGGCCTTTACCTGGTGTCATCGCACAAACATTCATTCCTGAGGGCCCTGGGCATGTACCTGGGAGACGAGTCTTTTCACGTCTTTTGCTCCTTCTGAGACGTCCGTTCACATACCTCTTCCTCACATTTCCTTGTCACCCATTTTCCAATCATCCATCTTTCTAGTTCATGACCGTCCAGGGACGTAAGAAACAAGCAGTCCATCTTATTACGTTTGTTACTGTGCCAAAGGGGTTTAAAGACAACGCAGTCACCCAGCTGCTTTCTCCTTATCCCTGGCAGATTAGCAGGATCCCATGGAAATACTCGCAGATCTCTGTTGTTAAACCAAGCCCTGGACGGCCTATCAGACCGGTCTTTACTGCTAGAAACAGAGATTCTCAGCATCTTTAACTAGAACCAGAGTAGAGAACTGCAGAAACCATAGAATTCATTTGAAAACTTATCCTTAAACTCTTCCTTTAGAAGCACTATCAGCAGAAGCTCCCAATTATGACTTGATAATGAAGCCAAACCCCACTGACCAGAAGCATTCAAGGGCCCCATCCTCCTCAACGTTGCCAAGCCCGGGAGATGAGAGTCAGCACCCCGGGCCCCACAGTCCAACTCCCCCTGCAACAGTGCTAGCGGGAGCACCGAGTGTTTGCTCATGTGACCGAGTGTGGCCGTGAGAAATGGGTGTGTAGCTCGTTTCCTAACTGTCTTCCCACGGCACCTCACACAGGGACAGCAGGGCTTCCTCCTCAGTGTGTATTCAGATGCTGGGGCTCCCACACCTGGTGGCTTTCTCCTTTTGCAATCCCCCCTTGCTTAGCAACCTCTCAGGCAATCCCAGACTCTGTGCTTTGGATCCTCAAGTCTGTTAGCCTGTGGACAAAGTGAGCAGAAACCCCAAATCTCACGTCCCTTTGTCCTTCAAATCACTAAGACTCCTTCATTCAGGCTGCGCTGACACATCCATCCATGGTGTGGGGTCAGGTCTTGGGAATAACATCATCTACAGCATAAAGAGCAGCGTCATGGAGACGCACGGTTGGGCCCAGCAACAAAACCCCCAGGCAGAAGCCCCAGAGACGTGGTACCTGGAGTTCTGTCTCTGACCACGAGAAAAGAATCCACCGGCAAGAAATGGATCCCAAGGGGATTCTGGATCCTGTCCTGAGAAGAGGCTGTTCATTAGAACCAGACTTTGGTGATCCTGGCACAGGCTCCAGACCCCAGAGACTCCGTCCTCCCTCTCTTCCTGTGGGACCATCACACTCTGGTCCCTTCCTGCGTCTAACTTCACGTCAGGGCTGACTCTCCTGCTAAAGTGCTCACCAACCCCTGAGGATCTTAGAAATTTCCAAGGGTCTGAGGCTCTGAGGAAGGCCTAACTCTCTTTTACCGCATGTTCTCAGCCTGGTCACCTCTCCACAGGCGAAAACTTCCTTATAGCAGCACAGGTTTCTTCTGGAGAATCAATGGAAGGGTCAACAGGAGGCTGATGCAGAAGGACCCAGCTCCCGATCTGACTAACGGCCCAAGTAATTCAATCTCGTGTCTTTACAGGAACTCAAAGCAATGGCTACTTTTCGATGTCTGCACCTCCCCAGTGCCCGGGGGCCCTCTTCCTGTCCCCTTGAGTCCAAAATTTTCCATAGAATTGTTGGATGGGGTGACAAGGAACTCAGAATAAGAGCATCGGCAACTTAGGGGTCCCCTAGGTCTCTCTACTAAGCCCACAAAGGTCCCTCCCAGCTCCTGGCCAGGCTTTGCTGCTCATTCCTTGATCCATGAAATGTCAGGAAAGGCAGAGTCTCTCTCTCTCTTGAGATTTCCCTACAAAAGGCTCCTGACCCCGTGCCCCAGCAGTTGCCCCTCGTTAAGGGCGTGGCTCTCAGACCCTCAAGGGCTCACTTTCCCCACTTCAACCCCGGGACTTCTTCCACTTTTGCAACCTCTCTGCTTCTTTGTCTGGGATGACATGGAGTAGCTCTCAGTGTGTTAGCTCTAATCCTGATAAATGCAAGCCCCAGGTAAACCCGAAGATTCCTTAACAAATGGACTCAATCAGGTCTGAGGCAAAGTGGAAACACGTCCTGAGGGTATCTTTGGCCAGAAATGGGGGAAGCACTTCTATACAGGTTGAGAGTTTCCTTCACACTAATGTTCTTTTCCTAGCAATCTGCAGGTGAAAAAAATTATACACCTAAAGTAAAAGAAGCTTAAATACATCAGAGTCAAAATAAAAAAATCCTGCCAGGGGAATTTTAAAAGGCACCTGAGAACCCGCAGGAGTAATTAAGAAGACACAGTTTCCCTGAGGACATTTTGCTCTCATTGCCAAGACCCGTGTATGTGAGTGGGAACCTGTCAGGCGCCCCTTACAGCATCGACTACAGCAACAAATGACTCCACCAATGTTTCCGCTTATACGGGTCACCCAAAGATATGTGTGACCAGGAATGAGTTAGTGGAGTTCCTGGCTCTTGGTTCAGGGCCAAGGAGGAAGTAAAATCAAGTATCAGGGAATCCAGAAGCATCTGGGAACAGATGCATCCACTTATCTGTCTGGAGGTCGTTAGGGACCTGAGAACTCAATGTCTTCCCCCCAGACTGCACCCGGTGGTCCTTCTCCTCCTACTGCCCTGGGAAGCGACCTGAGGGAGATGCACCTGCAGGAACCAGAAGCCCTTCCAGGGGAGCCAGGTGGAGGGAATGGGCTGAGGACTGAGTGTGGGGACCAGCGGGGGTGCAGGGAAACCTGTCCTGAGAGTGCAGGGTCTGGGCCAGGCAGGCTGGGAGGACGCTCCCCTGGCTCCTGCTTACTGGGGCAGGCCCTGTCCCCGCTGAGCTGTGACTTTCCTGCACCTGGGCCACCAGGAGCCACACGGGCACTCGGCTCTGACACTCACATTAGCCTAATGGGTCATCCCCCTCTCATGAAGTCACTGTCCAGGCCTGATTCACAGGCAAAGGTCGATGGACGATCACCCAAAGGAAACAAATTTGCTTGAGAAACTGGACCTACAGAGCTACCCGAGCACAGGATAGGAGCCACCTGGGGAGGGAGAGTCTCAATCCCAACAATCAGGCCTCAGCAAGCTCTGGGGCTTCTTCCCATAGCTCAGATTCCTCTCTTCTCACTTATTGGTAGGAGTTTCCTTTGGGACAGAGAAAAAAATACTGTTGACAAGGCCATTTGCATGGCCTTTTGCTCCTGGCGTCTGGGCACAGGTGGTCGTTATCTATTCTCTCCACCACGTGCTAATTCCCAACCAATTCAAAACTGAAAACCATTAATCACATTTTATTTCACGTTTGGGGAACACCGATTGTGTGTCTCATCATCACCGATGACTAGAGACATTATATCCTCCTGCCTGTTCCCGTTCCATCCCAAACCCCTTCCCCACCCTTCCCATTCCTTCTGCTCCACGGCAGGAGGTGAAGGGAAAGGAAGTTCTAGAACCTTCTATGGTGTTCTCACCACCTCGTTGGTACTCAGCGCTGTTCCCACTTCTCTTAGTGACATGTGTGTTCCTGTTTTGTTGTCGCTGATGCTGCGAAGACAATCCTAATGTGATGGCCACACTCTGATCCGTTCCTCTCCAAACCCATTTATGTTGAAGCTCATCCATAGGATAACTGGTTCCTTAGAACAAAAGACATTTGCCTTCGTCAGCCTGACAGGGCAGCTCCTGGTGACAGACCCTCAGCTCTGGTCCCTTTAAAACGCCACGAGGGGGAGCCCCTGTCCCTTCACATGGGGACATAAACACTGTGATTCCCCAGTGGACTCACTGCTGGGGGGAGGAGTGACTGCTAAGTTCTGTATATAACAGGGAGAGGGGGAGAGAGAGAGAGAGAGAGAGAGAGAGAGAGAGAGAGAGAGAGAGAGGGAATTGCTCTGAGAAGGAGGAAATGTTCCCAGGAATGGGGTTCCATCTGGCATGAGCTAAATCGATGGGGCCAGGAGGGGAACACGCCCATCTCATCACTCAGCCCTTCGTTTCCAGATACAAAATTTGGAACCGATGTCACCAGGGACAGGAGGAAGCTGATTTGGTGAAAAACCTCAGCCAGTCCGTGTCCGTGTCCCAGTCTCCATTCAGTCATTGGTCATTGTGAGGTCCCAACCCCTGACTCATTCAAGATACGCCCCAGAGGACCTCAGGGTGACACTGGGGCTGGAGGAAAGAAAAAGCTGATTTGCATGAGGCACATTCTCTTCCTTATGGGTCTGGTGAACATAAAAAGGCCCGAGGACTCCACACTCAAGCCCAGGAGCCTGAGGAGGCCTCGTCCTGTGAGTGTCCCCACCATGGCCTGGACGGTGCTTCTGCTGGGGCTCCTCGCTTATGGCTCAGGTCAGCGGAAGGGACTCTGCATCCTCAGGGGGCACATTAAAGGAGGATCTGAGGCTGATCACATTCCTCATGACACATGTGTCTCTCCTGTTGTTTTTAGGGGCGAATTCTCAGACTGTGGTGACCCAGGAGCCATCGCTGTCAGTGTCTCCTGGAGGGACGGTCACACTCACCTGTGGCCTTAGCTCTGGGTCAGTCTCCAGCGGTAACTACCCCAGCTGGTACCAGCAGATCCCGGGCCAGGCTCCACACATGCTTATCTACAGCACAAACAGCCGCCCCTCTGAGATTCCTGATCGCTTCTCCGGATCCGTCTCTGGGAACAAAGCCGCCCTCACCATCACGGGGGCCCAGCCTGAGGACGAGGCCGACTATTTCTGTGGTCTGGCTATGGGTGGTTTTACTTACACAGTGATGCGAACCCACGGGGAAGCGCAACCAAAACCTCCTCACGTGCTCAGAATGGCTCAGCCTCAGAGGCAGAAGGGAAGGGAGAGGGTGGACATGGCCAGCACGCCATGGGGAGGGGGCTGCACGGCCCCTCTCTCCATTCACGGGTTCATGGCCATGTGTCTCCTCCAGTCTCCCCAGAATGACTCTGTGAGACTGGGCTTCCTCTCTCTCTGTCTGCCTATGAGAATGGGGAGGGGGCTCAGCATCAAAACATGTCAGTCACAGGGAGACTAGAGACCCCACTGCTCCCCCTGAGACGTTTCTGATTCAAAGAGCCTGATCAGATCCGCTCTTGGTCATTGTTTGTCCCTGCAGACCAGGTGGAGAGTTCACTCAGCAGTAAAATGGGAGTTTTCCGGGAGTTGCTGGGATTACATTTCCTCAAACTGGGCCAACTGTGTGAGAAACATGTGCCCTTTTGCAGGAATCAGTCTTAGCCATCTCCCCAGGAGGCTTTGTGACCATTAAAGTCTGAGAAGGACCTCTACTTCGATTGCCCTGAACGTATCCCTGAAAATTGTGTTTAAAATTCAGTCTTGTTAACAATCTAGGACAAAACTCTCCCATTCAAAATCAAAAACTCTCAGAAGCAGATTCATCATCAGAGGGCTTTGCTAGAAACTAGGATTTGATTTCAAACTACAACCAGAAAGTGGGGAGAAATGGCACAAGCACGTGTTCTCTCAGGATGCGTTTGTGGCTCATGGGAACATATATCCTGTTAGAAGACGTCTCCTGTGGAAGAGGCTTCCAGAAACGTATCCCTGAGCGGACTCCCCCGGTGCCAGGACAGGAGGTGCAGGGCTGCAGCGTGTGTCACCGCGTGAGTCCCCCTAAGGCGTCCAGCACTGGCCATGAGGGCGAGAAGCAGAGTGTGAAATTCTGAATTGTCTATTTTATCCTCAAAATGAAGAGGGGGGAGGCTTCCCTGCAGGCATCGGAGTGAGCTGGGCCCTGTTTCCATAGCTTGGACTTCCAGCCTCCAGAGCAGTGGGAAATAAATGTCTGTCGTTCATCAGACCCCCAGGTGAGGTCGTTCATCACGGCAGTGGGAACAGAGCACGACAGAGATGGATCCTGAGGAGCAGGGGCGACGCTGTCAGAGCTACCTCCAAGGCGTCCTTGCTGTGAAGCTGCAGGGTCGTGGCTGAACGCGGCTCCCACCCTCGGGTTCTGGGGAAGGACGACCTTGGGAGCAATGGAACTGGATGTTCGGCTGAAGTGATGTCTCAGCCAAGAGTGGAAGGGGCTTGGCTCCCCCTGACTGCTCAGAGGACAATGGGAGCAGAAAAAGTCTCACACACAGAATCCGAAAGGAAAAGGGCGCCTGCAGCACAGAGGGGACCGGGGCGCTTCCCCCCCAGGGCCTCCTCACACCACCCTCTCCGCGCCCACCAGCTGCTCTGTGCACCTGCTTCCTCAGGTGTGGCTCTGGCAGGCCTGGTGTGGGCGGGGCCCGTGGCCACCCCTGCTAAGGGCACAGCAGCACACTTCGGTGGCATCCTCTGTTTGCTGCATTTTCCACATTAACCGAATGGACAGTCCTGGGGCGTGGCTGCCTCCACTGGATTTCAGAGCACAGACCTCGTGGCTGTGGTGTCATCCTCTGGGGATGGGGGTCAATTTTCCCCGGGCTCCCCAGAGGGCCTGGAAGACCGAGTGTGTGGCCACAGGAAATCATTCTTGGGCATTAAAGGTGAATCTTGTTTAGCCTGTTAGGAGGACGAGGCTGAGGATGACTGTGTTCTGTGGTGCAGAGACCATGTCCCCAGTGAGAGGTGCAGGTGGGGACGTGATACACAAACCCCAGGCTCTGTGAACTGTCAGCAGCTAATATCCCTGTCATGTGTTTCCAGATGTTGTGGTGGCCTCACGGGACTTGTTGTCTATGGCCCCAGAGGAGGTGGTCAAGTGTGTTGTTGCCAGACCCAAAAAGATTTATTTTTACACTCCAGTTTATGAAAACATGGGATCTGAAAAACGAGAGCTAATATAATCCATAATCACACAGAAAATGGACAAGATTGGGAAAGGAAAAGTTTCACTCCCACATGCACACATGTTCAAGCCTAAATTCAGCTTGGCCGTCATTTAGTAACCAACTTAGTAAATATTGATATTTTAAGCTCAATTTTGTATGTAAAGATAAACACAGAAGCAGATTAACTTTAGGTGGGAAACTTACAGAGACATAGTGGAAATAGAAAAAAATACTTCTTATTTAGATGACTTTGGTGGAAACCTGAACGAAAGGAACATGAGAAAGGAGAATCCAAAAGGACCAGGACCGTCTCCCGCCCCTGACAGCCCAGGGAACACTGTGCGCGGGTCAGACTATTCACCCTGCAGAGGAGGGTGTTCCCTTCCCGCGTCTCAACCCCACGGGCCAGAGGGAGCCTGCCTGGGTGTGTCCCTGAGGACAAGCTCAGGGTCACAGAAGCAGGACACCTGGGTCCCCCTGTCCTCAGAGCGTGTTCCCCACAGAGACTCCTCGTGACTCCCCAGGGTTCCCTGCAGGGGTGACGGGCAGGCAGGGGGCTGGGAGGGGGCTCGACAGAGGACACGAGTCTGCAGGGAGGACGCGTCAGAGAGACAAGGGTCACAACCCTCTAATCCAGCCTATTTCACGCAGCCTGTGTCTTTATCTGTTTCTCAAAACAACAACAATCTCTATGAGCACTTTAAAGGAATATCAAAAAATTGAAAAAGTACAAATGTCTAACTATATTGTTGAGAAAAAAATTGCAGAACGAAGATTTCAGAATATTTTAAATATTGAAGAAAGAGAAACTGTGCCCTCGTTTCTTCATAACTAAGCCAAGAAGAAATTTCAACATCCCCTACATGTCCATGGGGGAGCTGAGACCTGGGGTCCCCGGCAGCTTCTCAGAGGAGAGCAGGGTCCAGTGGGTCATGTGAGGTTCTTAAGTCCTCAGGGTCCCTAAGGAGGAGATCACACACAGCGATCGAAGCCTCACATTCCATACCCAGGCGGATAAATTCTAGGGATCGTGCCTCCCACACCCAAGTGGAGAACATGGGGTGGAGACACCCAGGACCTTTCGAAAAAGGAGGATTGGCCCTGCTGACAGGACGTCTCAGTGGACAGTCTCGAGCTGCCAGTAACTAAAGGGTGACCTTAAGCTGCAGACACGTGTGTCCCAGATGAGCCCATTTCCACTGAGAGACAGGAGGGTGTAAAGGTCAGGTTGGTGGAAAGGGCCCCAGAGATACCGACACAGGGTGACACCAGGTATGAAGGGAGAGCCACCCCTGAGCCTGTGGTACGTGCCCTGAGTCACAACTCGGATGCACGATCTGTCCTGAATTCCACAGCTACACGGCCCTGGTGTTACAGGGGTGAGTGGGGGAATCTCTTTCCATCTCACCCAGAGTACCATTTAGGGGATTGATGACGCCATTCCCCCTAAGTCTTGGCCTCGTGGGTTTAGATGTCCTGATGCCTAGACAGGCAGCTCTCACACCACAGACACAGTCGCATCACAACAAACCCAGGTTCAGCGTCACTGTGGTCCTGGATAATCATCAGGATGAGAGAACGGCGTGAAGACAGTCCCCAGATGCCAGGACACATGGACCCTAACGAGCAGGGAATCACATCATAGGAAAGAGCCAAGTGTCCTGTACAGAAGGGGACTCGCCCCCATGGGATGGACGCTGTTCTGACCTCATCCTGGGACAGGAGGGATTTGTACAGCAGACGCCACCTCGGTCCTGGCCCCTGAACAGCCAAGGGAGCCGTGGACACAGTGACCCTGAGGAGTCGGAGTGGAGCACAGAGACACCCTCAGGGGGTGGGGAGGCCACAAGAGGAGACACAGGTCCTGGCCCTAAGGACAGAGCAGCTGGGAGGCAGGAGCTGACTCTGAAGGGCTCTGGTCACCATGTCACACAGTGGGGTGTCTGCGCCTGGACCCCAGGGGGCGCTCGGTCCTCCTCCTGAAGGTCTGGGGGCATCAGAGCTGAGACCAGCCACGTGGCCAGGCCTGGTGCCCTCTGCTCAGGCCTCACAACTGTGACCTCCCCCACCCCAGGCCCACACAGCCCCACCCCCATTCACCTCTCACACCCTCAGGCAGAGGGGCCTAACCCAGGTCCCAGTGAGGGACCAGAAAGCTGGGGTCACATTTGCATGAGTGGACCCTCCCTCTGTCAGGGCTTGAAGAGGGGAGAGAGAGACCTGGGGGAAGCTCTGCCTCAGCTGTGGGGACACAGAGGACAGGACTCGGTGATCATCTCCACCATGGCCTGGTCCCCTCTCCTCCTCACCCTCCTCGCTCACTGCACAGGTGACTGGATACGGGGACAGGAGAGGGGACCCGTGAAGATACAAGAGGTCCTACTCCCTCCTCTGCCTCTAGCCCCAGCATCACCATGTCTGTGTCTCTCCCTCTTCCAGGCTCCTGGGCCCAGTCTGTGCTGACCCAGCCGTCCTCAGTGTCTGGGGCCCCGGGACAGAGTGTGACCATCTCCTGCACTGGAAGCAGCTCCAACATCGGCGATGGTTACTATGTGCAGTGGTTCCAGCAGCACCCTGGAACGGCCCCCAAAACCCTCATCTATGCTACTAGCAGTCGACCCTCAGGGATCCCCGACCGATTCTCTGGCTCCAGGACTGGCAACACGGCCACCCTGACCATCAGTGGGCTCCAGGCTGAGGACGAGGCTGACTATTACTGCCAGACATATGACAAGAGCCTCAGTGCTCCCACAGTGCTCCAGGTTGGTGGGGAAGTGAGACAAAAACCTGCTGCCCCACTGCAACGGGGCTTCCCTGTGCAGCACCCACGCCCCTGACAACACAGCTGAATCCTTTGTTTGACTTTAAGAAGGGGTCCGAGTTCTGCCACAGGGAACTAAGTCCAGAAAAATCCGTCCACATCCTTTAAATCCTGCCCCTCCCCGGCTGTTGTCCATTGGCAGCTGCTCAGTGTATAATTTTCCCAAATTGAGCAGCAATTCCTGAGTGCCGGGGGCAGGCTGCCATGGGGACAGCGTCCATGACCGGTTGGGCTACAACTAGGAACACAGAATCCAGCTGCATCTGAGCCAGGACACATCAGTAGTGTCCAACGTGTGTCCTGTACCGAGTGCTTCCCAGAACCGCCCCAAACCCCTCATCTGCTGTGAGAGCATCGACCCGCAGGGTCCCCAGTGGATTCTCTGGCTCAAGTCTGGCATCTCAGGCTCCTCCAGTCTCACTGGGCAGTGCGTTCGAGGCCCTGAGATGTGAGAAGATGGTGAGGACCCAGGCCCAGGAGGACTGACGTACAGAAAGCTGGCCCGACACCTGAGCATTCAGAGTGGGATTCAGGGTGGGGATCCGGCAAAGGGGAAAACTGGGGTCTGAGGAATCCTCTTTATGGGCCGCGAGTGGGTGGGGGGCCACATAGCCACTGGGAAACAGCTGCTAAGTCTGCTCCAGGGAAGGGGTGAACTTGGTCCATGGATGACGCGCTCCTACAGAGACACCACTGAGGATTAAGGGGACTCCCGTGAGTGGTCCTCCTGAGCCCACAGGCACTGACTGTGTCCTCCTGTCCCCTCAGATCCCACTGGAGCTTTTCAACAATCTAGGGTGTGGGTGACCTCTGGGACAACAGGAGCATCATCTCCCCACATGTGTCACTCCCACAGTGAGGCTCTTGATGATCTCAAATCCGAGGTCACCTTCTCCTGCACAGGGGTCAGCAGACATATCGGGAGTCACCACGGGAAAGGTCCGACAGGCTCCCAGGCAGAGCCTCCATATCTGTGACCTTGGGCAGCAGTGAGGACGTTGCAGGGGTCTGAGCCTGATTCTCCTCACCCAGGTTTGCTACCAGAACCTCAATGACCACTCTCGGCTTCAGCCTTAGGACGAAGCTGACGATCACAGTTAAAGAGGTGAGCACGACCTCAGTGCATGAGGATCTCCTGTTTGTGGGGACATGTGATAAGTCTGCCCTCCGTTCCTCAGTCAGACCCATCCCTGCCCTGTCCCTTCCTGGGACCTGCACCTGCTCTATATCCCCAACAATGCTGGGCGGAGATGACATGGAGAACGGACGTCCAGCCTGTGTGAGCCAAGACACCTAGGTCCCTTCTGCTCCTTCCTCATGTGTCCCATGAGTTCCACCCAGGGTTTGCTGATCGTTACCTGAGCTCTGGAACCTTTCCTAAGTGGGGTTTCTTTTTCCGTCAGTATTTCCATCCGAGAAGAACTCCAGGTGTTGAAAGGACCCCTTCCCCTCAGGATGCGGCTCTCACGCCCATCACCTGTTTGCTTCCCCCTGGTTAATACCACAGACCCTGATCATGTTCACGCCTTTTTCATGTAGGAAGATGTCTGAATGCATCTCAGTCACTGGAGTCCAGATTGTACGACCCAATGCTTATGATGTCAGAGAATTTAAATATTAAAGGAAAGTTTCCAGAAAGCTCGGTTCTTCCTTCAGTGACAATGTTGGTGTATTTACCATTAAAGTGAATCACTGTGGGCCCGATGTGGGATGGGGAATAGACCTTGGAGGCCACTAAGTTAGGATGGAAAAACAAAATGTTTATACTAATTGTTTAGTTCTCCATCCTAAGGGAAAAAAAAAACAGTTACAATTAGAATAAATAAGGAAAAAAACCCAAAAACTTAACATGGATTCAAAAGGCAACAGCGTGAATCTTCAGATTAACAATTAAAGACAAATGAAACCCAGAGAGGCAATCGGGAGGAGAGGACACGTTTTCTCTGACGTCGTTAAATTGCAGTGACCAGAGAGACATCCCACATCCATGTGTGAGGAATGGGGGTGGGGACCTAACAGGAATCCCTCAGAGCAACAAGGACAATGGCAGCAGCATCCACAGCAAAATAAGGCGGCCTGGGAGGTAATCCATGGAGAGTTTTGTCCGTAGGACCCGGCAGGGCACCCGGGAGAATTTTCAGCTTCGAACCTGATTGAAGATGGGCCTGTATCTGCGATGGCCCCACAGTCACGGCAGAAGCACAACAACCTGTCAGCTCATTCAGACGCACCTGGCCACATAAGAACTGTGACCACGTCCTACGTTTAGCCGCCTGGAGGCCATTCATTGTGTCGGGACAGTTAACATCTCCGTCCCCAACCCCCTGGAGGGCCTTGCTCATTCTCCTGCTGGGGGGAGTGGCCTCACAGAGGTCCCCGTGCAAAGTCAGATGGCCCCTCCGGGGTGCGGGGTGTGGTCAGGGGGGCCTGGTCTGAGGGGAGAAGGTTCACGGGACAGGCCCGCATGGAAAGTGCCCCAGTCTCTCCCGGAGACTTGGACACTCAGTGTCCTTGCCGTGGTGTGGAGTTTACACATCCCTGTTGGTGTGTTTCTTTAGCCAAATCCAGATCTCACACTCACTTCGGGGAACATTGTTGAGAACCAATCGCCCTGTCCTCTCAGTTTAGTCCCCCATATTCTGTTCTGGCAGCAACATGTGAGCTGATTGTCATACACCCAGAGACAGTCCCCAGTGTCAGGGGCAGGCTGCCCTGGGAACTATGCTTGATGGGCCAGGACAGAACCAGGGACAGAGTCCAGCTCACTCAGCAGAGCTGACTAGTCAGCGGCCCCCCCCACCCACACCATTTATCGAGCACTTACTATGTGTTGGGCTCAGGTCAGGGCAAGCAACCATGAGATGATGTGACAAGAAAGACACAGAATCTCATTAAGTCTCCGAAGTCCAGCTGCTGCTACAGGGGATGAATGAGGGGACGTGGGAGTATAGTCAGGGACCTTGAGTGTCCTGTGCATTTGGTACAAAGATGAAGCTAGAGTCCTCGGTAAGGGGTGGTGCAGCTGAGGTAGAGAGGAAAGGTCAGACTCTGCGTGGTTTTGGAGGGAAGAGGGAAAGGGAGGCCACGATCTAAAGTTCAGGAGTCAGAGAAAAGGTCGAATGCGGCGTAACTTCCATGCTCGGCGGCCTCCTCCCTCAGGGAGTGACATGGGTGCAGCAGGTCATCAGCTGCAGGGACAGCGTCGTCCACCCTCACCTGGGCACCTCTCCCCCAGCTGCCCCTCCCTCAGAGGAGACAGACCCAGAGGCCCAGCTCATAAATCCCTGGCCACACGTTCGGATCCTGGTCCCTTCCAGTCCCATCACCAAGTAAGTGCTCCCCCAGGTAACCTCGGGGTCATTCCCGAGAATCCTCATGGCGGGGGTCTCACTACCAGGTGGTGCCGTCACGGGCACCCTCCTCTTCTCTGTCCAGGAAACTGGGGTCAGCTTGAACTGGATTCAGAAATGCAGATACCTGACTCTGATGCACGTACGGCACAGGCCCGTGTGCCATGTTTCCTTCAGTTCAGACTCTGACAAGGAGACCGGTGGCCAGGTGACGCTCGGTCAGGGAGCAGGTGTACAACGAAGTGCTGCGAGTCCCCCGGGAGGACACGGAACCAGCCGTTCGTGTGTTGGAGACACACGACTCGATCTACCAAGGAGGGATCCCACAGAAGAAAAGAACCGCGTCCCACCCAGAAGGGGACACGCCTACAAGGGGACGGTCACTGCTCTGTGAGGAGTTTTTACAGGAGACACCACCTCTGACCACCAAACAGCCAAGGAACCTGTGCTCAGATTCACCCTGAGGCCTCTGAGTGGAGCATAGAGACTGTCCTCAGGTGATGGGAGGCCACATAAGGGGACACATGGCCTGGCCCTTACTCAGGGGGAGGTGGGCAGAGCCTTAGGGAGCAGGAGCTGTTTCTCATGGGCTCTAGTCACCTTGTCACAGAATGATGCTTCTGGGATTGGGCACCAGGTGGCACTCTGTGACCGTTTCTGTGGTGTCTGGGGTGAGGACAGCTGGGAGACACCACCTGGCACTGCTTGGAGCCACTTTTCAACTCTCACAGCTATGCAAACCCCAGACTCAGGCCCCACACAGCCCCGCCCCTACCCAGCCCTCACACCCTCAGTGAGAGGGACCTACCCAAGTCCCAGTGAGGGACCAGAAAGCTGGGGTGTCATTTGCATGAGTGGACCCTCCCTCTGTCAGGGCTTGAAGAGGAGAGGGAGAGACCTGGGGGAAGCTCTGCTCCAGCTGTGGGGACACAGAGGACAGGACTCGGTGATCATCTCACCATGGCCTGGTCCCCTCTCTTCCTCACCCTCCTCGCTCACTGCACAGGTGACTGGATATGGGGACTGGAAAAGGGACCCTGGAAGGGCACATGGGTCCTGTCCCCTCCTCTGTCTCTAGCCCCAGCATCACCATGTCTGTGTCTCTCCCTCTTCTAGGCTCCTGGGCCCAGTCTGTGCTGACCCAGCCGTCCTCAGTGTCTGGGGCCCTGGGACAGAGTGTCACCATCTCCTGCACTGGAAGCAGCTCCAACGTCGGGGGTTATGGTGTGCAGTGGTTCCAGCAGATCCCGGGATCAGCTCCCAAACTCCTCATCTATGATGATAGTGATCGAGCGTCAGGGGTCCCCGACCGATTCTCTGGCTCCAGATCTGGCAGCTCGACCTCCCTGACCATCAGTGACCTCCAGGCTGAGAATGAAGGCGATTATTACTGCCACACATATGATGACAGTTTCAGTGCTCACACAGTGCTCCAGGCCCGTGGGGAAGTGAGACAAGAACCTGCTGTTTCCTGTGCAATGGGGCTTCCCTGCGCAGACCCCACTGCTCTGACCAGGGATCTGCCTTTGTGTCTGACCAGTGAGGTCTGAGATGTACTCCAAGAAACTTTTCTAGATAATGTGTCCCCGTCCTCTCTCAGTCTATCCCCAAAGTCTGTCCTTGTTGGCAACACATTGACTGATTTTCTCAAACTGAGCAGAAAGGCTCAAATGTGCGGCGGGCTGCCAGGGGACAGAGGACCTGAGGGGTGAGCTGGTGCCAGGGCTACTGAAGCGCAATCCACAGACTGGGAGGCTGAACCTGCAGAAAAGTGTGTTCTCACAGGTGAGAGGGTGGCATGTCCGAGACAGAGGTGTGGGCAGGGGGGTCTCTCCTGAGACCTCGCTCGTTGGCTGGCAGAGAGCTGCGTTCTCACTGAGTCCCCACAAGACATTTTCTGGGCCCTCCCTTCTGGGTTTCCTCCTTTTCTTAAAAGGACACCAACCCTACTGATTAGAACACCACGATACGACCTTGATCACCTCACTTAGCTCCTTAGGGGCTCGATTTCCAGTCACATTGGGGGTTTGGACTCCACGTAGGATTTTGAAGGGACACAGTTCAGTCCGTGTCCAGTTGTCAAAACAAAACCCAAGACACAGAATGCAGCTGCGTCTGGCTCGGGGAGTCTATGTCCATTTGCTGTGCATCCACAGCCTTCCCTGAACACCTACTGTGCCTGACTTGGATCTAGGGGTTCAGAATACACGGCAGACACACAGGGACTGTCCCCGTGCTCAGGGAGCTGACACACTCTGGTGGAAGAGGGAGGACATACAAGCCAAAATACAGTGTCCCAGGCATCCGCCCACACAGCAAACCCTCCAGAATTGGAGATTCGCCCTACCTGGTCCATTCACCAGAATCCCTGGCTTTCAAGATGACCAGACCCGATCACTCACACCATCTCCCCTGATATCGGAATGGCAAACAAGGACAGGGTGGTCTGATTTGGTTTAGACAACACAGGCCCCGACCCTGGACTTGGAAATTGGCCAATCTCATGCCAAACACGTGGCTGGGGATTTCAGGGTCCAGGTGGGATGGAAGAAGCACAAAAGTTTTTCCTAATTCATCCCCATCATGCGCCTCACTCTGCCCTCCACCCTGATTGTTACTGCTTATTGGGTGTTGTCCTGTGAATGCTGGGACCTGGGCAGGGGACACAGGCCAGGTGGTTCTTGTCACATCAAACCACACTTCTGCCTTCATGACCTTGTTAATATCTTGTAAAAGAGCAATTTCAGGAAACATCACACCCACTTCCATCCATAGGCATCAATCTAAAACTGAGTAGTCTCAGGACACGTAAAAAGCGGCAAAAATTATCTTCACGGATGTCTGTTCCCTGGCAGAGTCAGAAAAGTGACGTAGTCTCCAGAGACCACCCTAGTGCCACTGCCTCCCATGACCTGGGTGCTTTTCCTCGGTTTAAGGCATTTCAGGGATGTTCCAGAGGCCCAGCTCATGAACCTCTCACCCCTTCACCCCATTCCAGTACCTTCTGCTCCCATCCCCGAGACTCTGCCCTCTCAGGTCACCTTGGGGTCCCTGCTGAGGATCCCACCTCACAGGATCCTGATCACAGGTGGCGCCATCACAGTCACCTCCCTCTTCTGTGTCCAGGGAGCTGGCACCAGATGTCGTCTCACTCCTAAAGGACGTGGTGTTTCTTTATGCGACCGCTCACACATTCACCCCGTCTGCAACAACATCACAGTCTCACATTTAGCTTTTCAGTAAAACAAGGCCATGAGGAAGAAAGTCCAGCTCGGGGACACGTTTATTTAAAATGTGAGCCAATTGTGTGACACCTAAGACGAAATCCTGACAAGAAACCTGTGAAGTAAAGATCCTGAAAACTACATGGGAGTCAGTTCCTAATCAGAGTGTTACTCATTCCACAGGTAAAGGTCAAGCCGAAGCCATTTTTTAATTATTATGATTATGATTATGATTATTATTATTATTAATTATTATTTTACCAAGCAGTAATTCAAATGGGAATCCTATGAAACAGTTCACACATGACATGACTGAAACGTTTGCAGAACGGTCCTTTTTTGAAAATGCCACTGAGTGTTTTTCTGGAAAATTCTTTTTTCTACCATTTCCCTGCAGAATCCTTTTAAGGCTTTCTAACCATCAACTGTCCCTTCAGCTCTGACACCGGACCTGATGCACACCTGGATCATTTAGCTTCTTCTAGAATGTTCTCTAAGTGCTCTGAAACCATGAATAGTTATATATGGACATGTTTGCAAGTCCCGTGGACCTTACTCTGGGAAAAATAAATGACAATATCAACACAGCGTATCAGGATCGCGGCATCTAGGGACCAGACCAAGGAACATGAACAGAGACAGGGACCTGCTGAGCTGCACAAGCCAGCTGGGCCCTCAGGGCTCTGGGCCACGGGGAGGGGTGTGTCCTGCCACCAGCAGGGGCCGCTGGGGGACTGCCCTGTGCTCCCTGCACAGCTGCTCAGTGAGGACCCTTCACTCAGAGGGGCCTGGGCCTGGGGCTGTTCTCTGTGCTCCCTGAGGGGACTCAGCAGCTGGGTCCTCTCTGGCCTGGCAGAGTCCCCTGAGCAGGGACCTCAGCAGGTGCTTCCTCCCAGGGCTCTCCCAGGGGGTGAAGCCAACCTCCATCCTCCTCAGTCTGGCTGGGAGCTGAGCCCCAGCACCAGGGCTCAGGGAGAAGCTGGGCGGTCCCTGGATGGACACACATTTGCATGCACAGCCCCTCCTCTGGGGGAGGGTGGAGGAGAAAAGGAGGCCTGGGGCAGCCCAGCCCCACTGTGGGCTCAGGGGCTGCCTACACCATGGCCTGGACCCCCGTCCTCCTCACACTCCTCTCTCTTTGCACAGGTGAGGAAAGGCCTCGGGGACCTGGGAAAGCCACACAGCTTTCATTATTCTTCTCTGGTCTAGAGCCGTGAGAAAGTTTACGTAGGTTCTTTTCCCATCACACATGAGTGTCTGTGTTTGCAGGTTCCCTCTCCCAGCCTGTGCTGACTCAGCCGCCCTCCCTCTCTGCATCTCTGGAACAGCCAGACTCACCTGCACCCTGAGCAGTGGCTTCAGTGTTGGTGACTACTGGATACACTGGTTCCAGCAGAAGCCAGGGAGCCCTCCCCGGTATCTCCTGTACTATAAGTCAGATTCTGATAAGCACCAGGGCTCCGGGGTCCCCAGCCGCTTCTCTGGATCCAGAGACACCACGGCCAACGCAGGGCTCCTGCTCATCTCCGGGCTCCAGCCTGAGGACGAGGCCGACTATTACTGTGCTACAGGTCATGGCAGTGGGAGCAGCTACCGTTACTCACAGTGACTCAGATGACGAGGAAGTGAGACAAAAACCCCTGGGCCCTCAGACTTGGGCTCTGAGACACTTTTATTAAGAAGCTTCTGTGGAGACTCCAGTGGAGGTGTCTCCTCTGAAGCAAGACACATTCATGAATGTAGAAAAGCAGACTCAGGTTACCTGAGCCGGCACAGAGCATTCCAGAAGTACACAGGTGTGGGAACAGAATCCCCCTGCTCATGCCCATCGGGTGTGGAGTCAGGAACAAGGGAAATGCTGTGTCTGCACCACCAGTGATGACCAGGACAAGCTCCGTTACCCAGAAATCTCATCCCCTCATGTATTTGTCTAGTGTTACTACTGATGGGTCCACAACTCGTATGTGGATTCTCACCAAGGTCATGGACTAAGGCGAGTTCATCCTCCATGAACCATCCTACATACCCCATAAACCACAACTCGTCCAGACTCTCGCTGCCAAAATCCCTCACAGTGTCCATCATTTTCTCTTCTCTGCTGCCTCATCCTTCACCTTTGACCTCTCCTTCAGGCACTTCAGGACTTAACTCCATCTCCTTTATATTTTCAGAGAAAATGCACAAGGTCTTGCTGTTGTTTTCATTCCCCAGGGCTCCAGCTCTTGGGAGGATAATCAGCAGAACTGGAACAGGATGGAGACACCTCATGATACCTTTCCTGCACTCACCCCCACACTCTGGGTTTCTGAGCATTCCCAACACTCTCAGTTAATCTGTTTAACATAAAAGTGAAGTTTTTAATTTTCCTCAAAGTGATCTCTTCATCCAACCTTTAGGTATTTGCACATGAAGTCGATTGTGTTTTCTTTTTTCTTCCGAAATGACTCCTGCCCGACGCATGGTGAGACTCTAGGTCATGACAGAGAAAGGATCAGCTGCGTGTTTCAGGATACACCACTGTTTCTCCACGCCCCAGAATCTCTGTTTCCTAAGAACCTTCAGGACAGTGTATCCACCAGGAAACATTTCCCTCAGGTCCCTAAATCACATGCCTTAGCCACTTTGAACAACAGAGAGCACTGTCTCAGGGTCACCCTCACATAGACGTCTGGGACCACAAGGGACGGTGTTGGGCCTTAGCTGTGGTGTCAGGACCATGAAGGAGGGGCTGTGTGGCCACCCCCTGCCCTGTGCTTCCTGAGACCTGAAGACCCTACAGCTGTGTATCTCATGCCTGCAGGGATGGAAACGGACATATTTCTCCACTTCACAAGATCTGGACTTCTGATTCAGGATGATTGTTGAGAGTGCTAGTCTGCTTTACAATGTGTCCTTGATGCTCAAAGTAGATTCTGCGCCAAAGAGGATATTTTCAAGGCATTTGTCCTTTATATTCAAGCTCTAGCATCCAGAGGGTCTTATGGATAATCATCAGCATCATGGATGGATGGTCATGGGGAATCACCTCTCAGGTGTGGAGAAGCCAGAAGAGGGACAGGGGGAGGAGTGACCTCATTGTCACACACACACACACACACACACATGCACACACATGCACACACACACACATGCACACAAGGCCCTTATCTTCTGGCTGAGTGCATATTGCCCTGGACTCCACAGTTTGGGGCATGTCTGTCCCTCCAGAAGTCAGGGATTGACCAGTGCTGACACAGGCATCCTGAGGGTCAAAATCTCAGGGGAGAGAATCTCCCTCAGCAGGAAACACCAACGACATGAGTGTGACCTGGGTCCTGTTAACAGGGCCGCAGACCGCGCCCTGAACACATGCTCCACTGATCTGAGTCTATTCTCAGGGTCCCAGGGTGACTCTCTATTCCTGTGGGCGTCACAGCCCCATGACCACTTGTGGCTCCGGTCAGCAATGAGGTTGGTTATGGCATTTATCCTGGGATTCTGCTGCTCACACGGGATCACGGTCCATGGGGACAGAGACACAGCCTCCCCTGTGCTCTCCGGCCTGGGCTGCCATTCACTTCATCACTCAGTTGGAGGAAGAGGCCCCTCTCAGAGTCTCACTCGTCACCCAGTCCATACTTCCTTCTGCACAGACCAGGGAGCAGGGACGCGAGATGTGTGTCTCCAAAATGACTTTGTGAGGGAAATCGTGTGGCATATGCAACAGAGAGCAGGGATTAGGTGTGCGTTTTCACTGATGTCTGACTGCGTCCACTCAGTTTCCATTAACATCCTTTTGACAAAGAGAGAGAGTTTAATAAGTCTCCTACTGAGTGGAACTTCCTTGCAGAAGGACATCATTTTAAATTGACTTCATTAAGGTCACGTTGTAAAAAGCAATGCACATGCATGGAAGGGCAGGCTTAGGTAAGTGGGGACTAATCTGCGTACCTGGCCTGAGAACCCGGAGAGACTACGGAATGAGTCTGAGTCTGAGCCTGAATGTCAGAGAATCCCTATGACGCGGCTTGAAAACGGTCAGAAAGAGAAAGTGGATGCTCCACCCCAGGCTTTTTGCTATATTCAGGCTTTAACTCATTGGATGAGGCTCCGCAGTACTAGGAAGGGCGATCTGCTTTATTTATTCTCTGGTTCATGTGTCATCTCACCCAGAATCCCCTCACAGACTCATCCAGAATAACGTTAAACAAATGTCTGTGCGCCCAGGGGCCCAGTGAATTCGAGACACTAACATTCATAGTCACGGTCTAGGTCTGTCATCGTGGCACCTTTACGTGTCCACTAAAAGCTACGAATGCCCAAAGGAAGGCAGTAACGAGAGCCTAATTCTGCCTCCTGCTACACAACTGTTGTGCCCACAACTGGACGTGCCTGATGATGGGGACCTTCTCTCTGAACCTGTACGTGTGATACTACGACGCGGAACCAGCAACATAGAAATACGACTGTGAAAGCCATTGTGTCTCGTGTGACCCAGGAAGAGAACAGAGAGAATGAAAATCATGAGTGTTTGTGACACACACACACGTATTCTAAACAGAATGAGGGGAACGTGCTCACGACACCACAGCTCTCATTTCTAGAATTGACAACTGCCTCTTCCACCTCCCACTCTGTGTCCCCTTTGCCTCCAGTAAGCACCTCGGCCTCTTGGGCCTTTACCTGGTGTCATCGCACAAACATTCATTCCTGAGGGCCCTGGACATGTACCTGGGAGACGAGTCTTTTCACGTCTTTTGCTCATTCTGAGACGTCCGTTCACATACCTCTTCCTCCCATTTCCTTGTCACCCATTTTCCAATCATCCATCTTTCTAGTTTATGACCGTCCGGGGACGTAAGAAACAAGCAGTCCATCTTATTACGTTTGTTACTGTGCCAAAGGGGTTTAAAGACAACGCAGTCACCCAGCTGCTTTCTCCTTATCCCTGGCAGATTAGCAGGATCCCATGGAAATACTCGCAGATCTCTGTTGTTAAACCAAGCCCGGGACTGCCTATCAGACTGTCTTTACTGCTAGAAGCAGAGATTCTCAGCATCTTTAACTAGAACCAGAGTAGAGAACCGCAGAAACCATAGAAATAATTTGAAAAATTATCCTTAAAACTCTTACTCTAGAAGCACTATGAGCAATAAAAGCTGTAGTAGCCAGGGTTCTCAAAAGAAAGAAGCAATTAGATGAATCATGGATGGATGGAGAGAGAGAGAGAGAGAGAGAGAAAGAAAGAGAGAGTTAAATTATACATATGGCTCTGTAGGGAAAATGGTACAATGTGTATTCAGGGGCTCTGACTCTGACTGTGTTCCCAGGGGTTAGAAATGGGAACTGCGTCCATAATTCCTGAGAAGACAACATGAAGACCCCTCTCAGATAATGGGTGTCCTCTGATAGCTGCCTCACTCTGTCTCAGGAAGCCCAGGGGTTGTCCCTGACATACATGATGCGTCCCTTGATTGATCTTGTAGATGTGGGTATCGTGGGAAGCCAGGCGTGCTAGGGAATCTCGGATTCTCTGACCTCTGCTTCCTGAGCCTTGGCCCTCCAGGGCCTGTGTGGACCCAGGACACAGACTCCCCCTTCTCCACTTCTAACCATAGATGGTTCCCCAGGACAGGACGAAGGAAGGAGCCAGAACAAAAAGAGGCTGATGTGGGTTGGAGCAGAGAAAGAGATGTGAGGTGGCAAGGTCTCAGTTCTGGGGCCTAAGGAACAGGGGTGTGGGTTGTCCACATCACCTGCTGGACGCCCCTTTCTTCTGTGATCTTAGCCACACAGGTGAAGGCTCCTGACGTTCATGCTCATGCAGCATCCTTCCCCAGCTCTGCTGCCTCCTGCTGTGTGGACCCTGTCCCGTGCTCTCAGGGACCTACCTCTGTCCCTGCTGATCCACCTTCCTTAGGGGGCTACGACCAGGAGAGAAAGCAAACAACTACTGCTTTGGAAGAAGCTATAAAGGTGGCCTTAGCAGTGGGATTCTGACACATCAGCCTCAGAGTCTGTTCACATCATCAAAACTATGCAGGTGTTGAAAGAGCCACATCCTCTGGGAAGTTTGGTTTTCTTTGTTGTCACCTACAGCAGAAGCTCCCCGTTACAGCTTGAGGATGGAGCCAAACAGCACTGACCAGCACCGTGCAAGGTCTCTGTCCTCCTCAACCGCACCAGGCCCGGGAGATGAGAGTCAGCACCCCGGGCCCCACAGTCCATCTCCCCCTGCAGCAGTGCTAGCGGGAGCAGCGAGTGTTTGTTCATGTGACCAAGTGCGGAGGTGAGAAATGAACATGTAGCTCGTTTCCTAACAGTCTCCCCACCACACTTCACACACGCACAATGGGACTTTCTTCTCAGTTTGTATTCAGATGCTGGGGCTCCAAGCCTGGTGGCTTTCTCCTTTGCAATTCCCCCTCTCTTCCCAACTTCTCTGGCAAAATCAACCTCTGTGCTCTGGGTCTTTAAGACTGTCAGACTGTGAACAAAGTGTACAGGGGCCCAAATCTCTTGTCCTTTTGTCTTTCAAACCATTGAGACTCCTGCACCCAGGCAGTGCTGAGACATCCATCCATGGGGTGGGGTCAGGTCTCAGGAATAACATCGTCGACAGCACAAAAAGCAGCGTCACAGAGAAGCACAGTATGGCCCCGGCAACAAAACATCCAGGCAGGAGCCCCAGGGACGTGATACCTGGAGTTCGGTCTCAGCCACGCAAAACGCATCTGCTGGCAAGAAACTGACCTTGGGGGCTCTTAGTCCTGAACCAAGAAGAGGCTGTTCAATAGGACCAGATGCGGGTGATCCTGGCACAGGGCTCCAGACCCCAGAGGGTTGGAGACTGCTTCCTCCCCCTCCTCCTGTGGGACCATCACACTCTGGTCCCTTCCTGCATCTGACTTCACATGAGGGCTGGCTGTTTGGCTAAGGGGGTAACCAACCCTTGAGGATCTCAAGTCTTTAAAGGGGTCTGAGGCTTTGGGGATGGCTGAGATATTTCTCAATGCATCTCAGCCCGGTCATCTCTCAAAAGGCAGAAACGTTCTCCAGATGGCACAGATTCCTCCTGGATAATCCATGGAAGGTTATCAGGTGGGTGATCTGACCACAAGGCACCCATGGGATTCAATCTCATGTCTTTGTCAAGAACTCAAAGTGATGACGAGTTTTCCAGGTCTTCCCCCAGCCTGTGCCTGGTGGCCATCTTCCTGTCCCCTTAAGTCCAAAATCTCTCAGACTTGCCGGGTGGGTGCCACCCAAGGAAGAATTTGAGCATCTGTAACCCTCCGTGCTCCTGACAGGCTGTGGTGCTCATTCTCTGAGCTATGAAATGTCAGGATAAGTAGAGTCTCTCTCTCTCTCTCTCTCTCTCTCTTGAGATTGTCCTCTGAGAGGCTCCTGACCCCCAGGCCTCGGGGGGAGCTGGAACCCGTCAAGGGCTCTCAGACCCTCACCGGATCACTTTCTCCACTTTAATCCCGGGGCTTCTCGCACTTTTCCAACCTCTCTGGCTCTTTGTCTGGGGTGATAGGTAGTAGCTGTCAGTATTTTAGACCTAATCCTTATGAATCCAGCCTCCATTAAATTCACTGCGTCCTTAACAAATGACCTTCATCAGGCCTGAGGCAGACTGGGAACTCAAGCTGAGGGTTTCTTAGGCCAGAAATGGAGGAAGAACCTCTATATAGGATGGGGCTTCCTTTCAGAGTAATGTTCTCTCCATATCGACCTGCAGATGAGAAAAATTACAAACCTCGAGTAAAAGAAGCTTAAGTATATCAGAGTCAAAACAAAAAGTCCTGTCAGGCTCATTTTCAAGGGCAACTGAGAACCTACAGAAGTCATCATGGAAAAAGACACTTTTTTTGAAGACTTGTTGTTCTCATTGCAAAGACACTTGTAATGTGAACGGGAACCTATCAGGCGCCCCTTAAGACGACATCAACATTAACAAGAAAAAACAAGCCCCACCACTAAATATTTATACCAAAAGGATTACGCAAGAAGTTTATGACCAGGTATGAGCTTGTGCGGTCCCTGAGGAACTTTAAGCCTGGCTCTTGGATCAAGGTCACCAGGTGCTTGTAACGAATCAGGGTCAAGACAGAATCAAGTCAAGTATCAGAAAATCTTGAAATATCTGGTAACAGATGCAACAACTTACCTGTCAAGAAGTCATAATGGACCTGAGAACTCACTGTCTTCGCCCCAGACTGCACCCGGTGGTCCTTCTCCTCCTACTGCCCTGGGAAGCGACCTGAGGGAGATGCACCTGCAGGAACCAGAAGCCCTTCCAGGGGAGCCAGGTGGGGGGAATGGGCTGAGGACTGAGTGTGGGGACCAGCGGGGGGCGCAGGGGGACCTGTCCTGAGAGCTCAGGGTCTGGGCCAGGCAGGCTGGGAGGATGCTCCCCTGGCTCCTGCTCACTTGGGCAGGCCGTGTCCCCGCTGAGCTGTGACTTTCCTGCACCTGGGCCACCAGGAGCCACACGGGCACTCGGCTCTGACACTCACATTTGCCTCATGGGTCATCCTCCTCTCACGAAGTCACTGTCCAGGCCTGATTCACAGGCAAAGGTCGATGGAAGATCACACGATGGAGATAAATTTGCTTGAGAAACTGGACCTACAGAGCTACCCGAGCACAGGATAGGAGACACCTGGGGAGGGAGTGTCTCCTTGTCAACAATTAGGACTCAGCAGGCAGAGCTCTCCTTCATGGTTCAAATTCCTCGCTTCTCCTCACTCATTGGGCAGGAGATTCATTTGGGAGACAGGGAAAGGATACTGGGGAGGAAGGGCATTTGCATGGCCTTTTGCTTCTGACATCTGGGCACAGGGGTCAATCTCTCCACCACATTCTGATTTTCACCTGGGGTCCTGGCAGAGAGGATACTGGCTCTGCCATCAGCAGTGCCTAAGTTTTTGGACAAAAGTGATTTAAAATACATATGACATTAGCGGGCATGTAGCCTGAACTCCTATTCATATTTTAGAAAAAAGGTGGAGTGTCATCTCACCCAGAATCCCCCTCACAGACTCATCCAGAATAACGTTAAACAAATGTCTGTGCGCCCAGTGGCCCAGTGAATTCGAGACACTAACATTCATAGTCACGGTCTAGGTCTGTCATCGTGGCACCTTTACGTGTCCACTGAAAGCTACGAATGCCCAAAGGAAGACAGTAACGAGAGCCTAATTCTGCCTCCTGCTACACAACTGCTGTGCCCACAACTGGACGTGCCCGATGATGGGGACCTTCTCTCTGAACCCTGTACGTGTGACACTACAATGCGGAACCAGCAACACAGAAATACGACTGTGAAAGCCACTGTGTCTCGTGTGACCCAGGAAGAGAACAGAGAGAATGAAAATCATGAGTGTTTGTGACACACACACACGTGTTCTAAACAGAATGAGGGGAACGTGCTCACGACACCACAGCTCTCATTTCTAGAATTGACAACTGCCTCTTCCACCACCCACTCTGTGTCCCCTTTGCCTCCAGTAAGCACCTCGGCCTGTTGGGCCTTTACCTGGTGTCATCGCACAAACAGTCATTCCTGAGGGCCCTGACATGTACATGGGAGATGAGTCTTTTCACGTCTTTTGCTCCTTCTGAGACGTCCGTTCACATACCTCTTCCTCACATTTCCTTGTCACCCATTTTCCAATCATCCATCTTTCTAGTTTAGGATCGTCCAGGGACATAAGAAACAAGCAGTCCATCTTATTACGTTTGTTACTGTGCCAAAGGGGTTTAAAGACAACGCAGTCTCCCAGCTGCTTTCTCCTTATCCCTGGCAGATTAGCAGGATCCCATGGAAATACTTGCAGATCTCTGTCGTTAAACCAAGCCGTGGACTGCCTATCAGACCTGCCTTTACTGCTAGAAACAGAGATTCTCAGCATCTTTAACTAGACCCAGAGTAGAGAACTGCAGAAACCATGGAAATCATTTGGAAACTGATCCTTAAAACTCTTCCTTTAGAAGCACTATCAGCAGAAGCTCCCAATTATGACTTGATAATTAAGCCAAACCCCACTGACCAGAAGCATTCAAGGGCCCCGTCCTCCTCAACTTTGCCAAGCCCGGGAGATGAGAGTCAGCACCCCGGGCCCCACAGTCCATCTCCCCCTGCAGCAGTGCTAGCGGGAGCACCAAGCGTTTGCTCATGTGACCGAGTGTGGCCGTGAGAAATGGGTGTGTAGCTCGTTTCCTAACTGTCTTCCCACGGCACCTCACACAGGGACAGCAGGGCTTCCTCCGCAGTGTGTATTCAGATGCTGGGGCTCCCACACCTAGTGGCTTTCTCCTTTTGCAATCCCCCCTTGCTTAGCAACCTCTCAGGCAATCCCAAACTCTGTGCTTTGGATCCTCAAGTCTGTTAGCCTGTGGACAAAGTGAGCAGAAACCCCAAATCTCACGTCCCTTTGTCTTTCAAATCATTAAGACTCCTTCATTCAGGCTGCGCTGACACATCCATCCATGGTGTGGGGTCAGGTCTCGGGAATAACATCGTCTACAGCATAAAGAGCAGCGTCATGGAGACGCACAGTTGGGCCCAGCAACAAAACCCCCAGGCAGAAGCCCCAGAGACGTGGTACCTGGAGTTCTGTCTCTGAGCCACGAGAAAAGAATCCGCCGGCAAGAAATGGATCCCGAGGGGATCCTAGATCCTGTCCTGAGAAGAGGCTGCTCATTAGAACCAGACTTTGGTGATCCTGGCACAGGCTCCAGTCTCCAGAGGACTGGAGACCCCATCCTCCCTCTCCTCCATAGGAACATCGCATTCTGGTCCCTTCCTGCATCTAACTTCAAGTCAGGGCTGGCTCTCCTGCTAAAGTGCTCTCCAGCCCCTGAGGATCTTAGAAATTTCCAAGGGTCTGAGGCTCTGAGGAAGGCCTAACTCTCTTTTACCGCATGTCCTCAGCCTGGTCACCTCTCCACAGGCGAAAACTTCCTTACAGCAGCACAGGTTTCTTCTGGAGAATCAATGGAAGGGTCAACAGGAGGCTGATGCAGAAGGACCCAGCTCAGGATCTGACTAACGGCCCCAGTAATTCAATCTCGTGCCTTTACAGGAACTCAAAGCAATGGCTACTTTTCGATGTCTGCACCTCCCCAGTGCCCGGGGGCCCCTTCCTGTCCTCTTGAGTGCAAAATTTTCCTTAGAATTGTTGGATGGGGTGACAAGGAACTCAGAATAAGAGCATCGGCAACTTAGGGGTCCCCTAGGGCTCTCTACTAAGCCCACAAACGACCCTCCCTGCTCCTGGCCAGGCTTTGCTGCTCATTCCTTGATCTGATCCATGAAATGTCAGGAAAGGCAGAGTCTCTCTCTCTCTTAAGATTTCCCTACAAAAGGCTCCTGACCCCTGGTCCCAGGAGTGGCCCCTCGTTAAGGGCGTGGCTCTCAGGCCCTCACAGGCTCACTTTCCCCACTTCAACCCCGGGACTTCTCCCACTTTTGCAACCTCTCTGCTTCTTGGTCTGGGATGACATGGAGTAGCTCTCAGTGTGTTAGCTGTAATCCTGATAAATGCAAGCCCCAGGTAAATCCGAAGATTCCTTAACAAATGGCCCCAATCAGGTCTGAGGCAAAGTGGAAACACGTCCTGAGGGTATCTTTGGCCAGAAATGGGGGAAGCACTTCTATACAGGCTGAGAGTTTCCTTCACACTAATGTTCTTTTCCTAGCAATCTGCAGGTGAAAAAAATGACAAACCTAAAGTAAAAGAAGCTTAAATACATCAGAGTCACAATAAAAAATCCTGCCAGGGGAATTTTAAAAGGCACCTGAGAACCCGCAGGAGTAATTAAGAAGACACAGTTTCCCTGAGGACATTTTGCTCTCATTGCAAAGACCCGTGTAATGTGAGTGGGAACCTGTCAGGCGCCCCTTACAGCATCGACTACAGCAACAAATGACTCCACCAATGTTTCCACTTATACGGGTCACCCAAAGAGATGTGTGACCAGGAATGAGTTAGTGGAGTTCCTGGCTCTTGGTTCAGGGCCAAGGAGGAAGCAAAACCAAGTATCAGGGAATCCTGAATCATCTGGGAACAGATGCATCCACTTATCTGTCTGGAGGTCGTTAGGGACCTGAGAACTCAAAGTCTTCTCCCCAGACTGCACCCGGTGGTCCTTCTCCTCCTACTGCCCTGGGAAGCGATCTGAGGGAGATGCACCTGCAGGAACCAGAAGCCCTTCCAGGGGAGCCAGGTGGGGGGAATGGGCTGAGGACTGAGTGTGGGGACCAGGGGGGGGCGCAGGGGGACCTGTCCTGAGAGCGCAGGGTCTGGGCCAGGCAGGCTGGGAGGATGCTCCCCTGGCTCCTGCTCACTTGGGCAGGCCGTGTCCCCGCTGAGCTGTGACTTTCCTGCACCTGGGTCACCAGGAGCCACACGGGCACTCGGCTCTGACACTCACATTTGCCTCATGGGTCATCCTCCTCTCACGAAGTCACTGTCCAGGCCTGATTCACAGGCAAAGGCCGATGGACGATCACACGACGGAGACAAATTTGCTTGAGAAACTGGACCTACAGAGCTACCCGAGCACAGGATAGGAGACACCTGGGGAGGGAGAGTCTCAATCCCAACAATCAGGCCTCAGCAAGCAGAGCTCTGGGGCTACTTCCCATAGCCCAGATTCCTCCCTTCTCACTTATTGATAGGAGTTTCCCTTAGGGGACAGGAGAAGGATACTGGGAGGAAGGGCATTTGCATGGCCTTTTGCTCCTGGCGTCTGGGCACAGGTGGTCGTTATCTATTCTCTCCACCACGTGCTAATTCCCAACCGATTCAAAAATGAAAACCATTAATCACATTTTATTTCACGTTTGGGGAACACCAATTGCCTGTCTCATCATCACCGATGACTAGAGACATTATATCCTCCTGCCTGTTCCTGTTCCATCCCAAACCCCTTCTCCACCTTTCCCATTCCTTCTGCTCCACAGCAGGAGGTGAAGGGAAGGGGAGTTCTAGAACGTTCTATGGTGTTCTCACCACCTCGTTGGTACACAGTTTCCATTTCTCATAATGAAATGTGTGTTCCTATTCTGTTACAGCTGATGTTGAAAAACAATCAAAATTTTACAGTGAAATTCTGAGCCATTCTCCTAAAACTCATCTACTTTGAAGCTCATCCACATAATAATGGTTTCTTAGAGCAAAGACATTTGTCTTCCTAAGCCTGACAGTGCCGCTCTTCGTGCCAGCACACTGAGGTCTGGTCGCCTTTAAACTGCCATCAGGGGGAGATCCCTGTCCCTTCACATCAGGATGTAAACTCTGTGATTCCCCAGGGGACTCACTGCTGGGGGGAGGGGTGACTGCTCATCTCTGCCAAGGAAGAAGAGAAGGAATTTCACTGAGGAGGATAAAATGTTCCCAGGAAAGGGGGTCGATTTGGCAAGAGGTTGACTGATGGGGCCAGGAGGTGAACACGCCCATCTCATCGTTGAGCCCTTGTGTTTCCAGAGATGAAATTTGGGACTGATGGCACCAGGGACAGGAGGAAGCTGATTTGGTGAAAAACCTCAACCAGTCCTTGTCCGTGTCCCAGGCTCCATTCAGTCATTGGTCATTGTGAGGTCCCAGCCCCGGACTCATTCAAGATACGCCCTAGGGGACCTCAGGGTGGCACTGGTGATGGGTGACAGAAAAAGCTGATTTGCATGAGGCACATTCTCTTCCTCATGGGTCTGGGGAGCATAAAAAGGCCCGAGGACACCACACTCCAGCCCAGGAGCCTGAGGAGGCCTCGTCCTGTGCGTGTCCCCACCATGGCCTGGACGGTGCTTCTGCTGGGGCTCCTCGCTTATGGCTCAGGTCAGGGGAAGGGACTCTGCATCCTCGAGGGGAGGGAGTGGAGCACATAAAAAGATGGTCCGAGGCTGATCGCATGTTTCCTGTTGTTTTTAGGGGCGAATTCTCAGACTGTGGTGACCCAGGAGCCATCGCTGTCAGTGTCTCCAGGAGGGACGGTCAAACTCACCTGTGCTCTTAGCTCTGGGTCAGTTTCCAGCGGTAACTACCCCGGCTGGTTCCAGCAGACCCCAGGCCAGGCTCCCCGCACGCTTATCCACAGAATGAACAGCCGCCCCTCAGGGATCCCTGATCGCTTCTCCGGATCCATCTCTGGGAACAAAGCCGTCCTCACCATCACGGAGGCCCAGCCTGAGGACGAGGCCATATATTACTGTGCTATCTGGCAGAGTGCTGCTCACACAGTGACACACGCAGATGGGGAAGTGGGACAAAAACCTCAGGCTGCTCAGGCCTTTGTTCTCAACAATTAAAAGTCTTTGAATAACTTGGGCCTTTGTAGCCTGTACTTTGAACCCTTCCTGGTCATAATGTTCTATATCCAAGTTTCATTCAACATTTCTGATTTTTCAGGAAAAGTGAAACCCAGGTAATCTGTGATGACACAGAAATGCTGACCAGTTGTTCATGTGACAAAACCAAGGCCTTTGGAACTGCCCTTTTCTCCCTGAAATAAGGAAAATGCACCTGCCCCACCGTTCACCTTCATCAGAGCCCAGGAACATCCCAGCAGGTGGACCCTTTTCCACAGCATGGACTCTGCCCTCCCAGGGGTCACAGCAGAGACGTCCCCATCCCACCCAGGCTCCTGAGTTCAGGGCTGACCGGGGGGCAGTGTGTTCGAGGCCCTGAGATGTGAGAAGATGGTGAGCACCCAGGCCCAGGAGGACTGACGTACAGAAAGCTGGCCCGACACCTGAGCATTCAGAGTGGGATTCAGGGTGGGGATCCGGCAAAGGGGAAAACTGGGGTCTGAGGAACCCTCTTTATGGGCCGCGAGTGGGTGGGGTGCCACATAGCCACTGGGAAACAGCTGCTAAGTCTGCTCCAGGGAAGGGGTGAAGTTGGTCCATGGATGACGCGCTCCTACAGAGACACCACTGGGGACTAAGGGGACTCCCGTGAGTGGTTCTCCTGAGCCCACAGGCACTGACTGTGTCCTCCCGTCCCCTCAGATCCCACTGGAGCTTTCCAACAACATACGTTGTGCGGTGGCCTCTGGAGCAACAGGAGCAGCCACTCCCCGCATGTGTCTCCTGTTAGGAGGACGAGGCTGAGGATGACTGTGTTCTGTGGTGCAGAGACCATGTCCACAGTGACAGGTGCAGGAGGGGACGTGAGACACAGACCACCGGGCTCTGCACACCGTCGGCCCCTAACATACCCGTCTTGTGTTGGCAGATGCGGGGGTGGCCTCAGGGGACTTGTTGTCCGTGGCCCCAGAGGACATGGTCACGTGCGTTGTGGTCAGATCCCAAAAGATTGATTTCTAACACCCACTTCATGAACACATGGGATCTGAAGTGCAAGAGCTGAGAGGATCAGTGATCACACAGAAAACGGACAAGATTGGCAAAGGGAAAGGTTCACTCCCACATGCACACACATTCGAGTCTGAATCCAGCTTGGCCAGCATTTAGTCACCGAGACAAGATTTAGTCATTTATTGATATTTTAAGCTCAATTTTGTATGTAAAGATAAACACAGAAGCAGATTAACCTTAAGTGGGAAACTGACAGAGACATAGTGGAAATAGAAAACAAATACTTCTTATTTAGATGACGTTGGTGGAAACCTGAACGAAAGGAACATGAGAAAGGAGAATCCAAAAGGACCAGGACCGTCTCCCACCCCTGACAGCCCAGGGAACACTGTACGTGGGTCAGACTATTCACCCTGCAGAGGAGGGTGTTCCCTTCCCGCGTCTCAACCCCACGGGCCAGAGGGAGCCTCCCTGGGTGTGTCCCTGAGGACAAGCTCAGAGTCACAGAAGCAGGACAGCCGGGTCCCCCTGTCCTCAGAGCGTGTTCCCCACAGAGACTCCTCGTGACTCCCCAGGGTTCCCTGCAGGGGTGACGGGCAGGCAGGGGGCTGGGAGGGGGCTCGACAGAGGACACGAGTCTGCAGGGAGGACGCGACAGAGAGACAAGGGTCACAACCTAATCCAGCCCATTTCATGCAGCCTGTGTCTAGTCATTTCTCAAAACAACAACAACAACAAGAAACCACTATAAGCACTTTAAGGGGATATCGAAAATTGAAAAAGTAAAGAAGTCTAAGTCTCTTCTAGAGGAAAAATTTGCAGAAGGAAGGTTTCAGCATATTTGAAATGTTGGAGACAGAGAATCCTGCCCTCATTTCTTCATAACTAAGCTGAGAAGAAATTTTGAAACCTCCACATATGTCCATGTGGGTGTCCATGGGGGAGCTGAGACCCGGTGTCCCCTGCAGCTTCTCAGAGGAGAGCAGGGTCCAGTGTGTCATGTGAGGTTCCTAAGTCCACAGGGTCCCTGAGGAGGAGATCACACACAGCGATCGGACCCTGGGATTACATACCTGGGCTGATGAATTGTAGTGATTTTTGCCTCCATATCCAAGTGGGGGACACTGGGAGCTGTCACCCAGGACCCTGCGAGAAAGGAGTGTCAGCCCTGCTGTCAGGAAGCCTCAGTGGACAGTCTCGAGCTGTCAGCAACTAAAGCGAGACCCTCGGCTGCAGAGAGTGGCATGAACTAGACGTGTGTGTCTTAGATGAGCCCGAGTCCACTGAGAGACAGGAGGGGATAAAGGTCAGGCTGGTGGAAAGGGCCCGGGAGATACTGACACAGGGTGACACCTGGTAGGAAGGGAGAGCCACCCCTGAGCCTGTGGTACGTGCCCTGAGTCACAACTCGGATGAACGATCCGTCCTGAATTGCACAGTGACACGGGCCCTGGTGTTACGGGGCTGAGTGGAGGGGACACATGGTGGCTGAATTGAATTCTGCACTGAAGGGGACATGCTTCCATGGGGATAGTCACTGCTCTGGACTCGATCCTGACCTGAGAGGACTTTGTGTGAGACACCACCTCAGTCATGACCACTGAACAGTCAAGAGAACCGGGGACAGACACCCTGAGGAGTCCGAGTGAAGCCTAAAAATGCCCTGAAGTGATGCGGAGGCCACAAAAGGGGACACAGGTCTTGGACCTATCCAAGGGCCATGAACAGATGAATGTGGAGGCACGAGGTATTTCTGATGGGCTCTGGTCACCATGTCACACAGTGGGGTGTCTGCGCCTGGACACCAGGGGGCCCACACGGCCTGTTTCTGAAGATTCGGTGATCAGAGATGGGACCAGCCACCTGGTACCCTCTGCTCAGGAGCCCTCAGCTCAGGGCTCACAGCTGTGACCTCCCCACCCCACACATTGCCACCCTGGCTCTGCTCAAACTCCCTTAGGCAGAGGAGCCTGACAAGTGAGGGACCAGAAAGCTGGGGTCTCACTTGCATGAGTGGACCCTCCCTCTGCCAGGGCTTGAAGAGGGGAGGGAGAGACCTGGGGGAAGCTCTGCCTAAGCTGTGGGGACACAGAGGACAGGACTCGGTGATCATCCCCACCATGGCCTGGTGCCCTCTCCTCCTCAACCTCCTTGCTCACTGCTCAGGTGACTGGATACGGGGACAGGAGAGGGCACCCGGGGAAGATACAAGAGGTCCTACTCCCTCCTGTTGTCTCGAGCCCCAGCATCACCATGTCTGTGTCTCTCCCTCTTCCAGGCTCCTGGGCCCAGTCTGTGCTGACCCAGCCGTCCTCAGTGTCTGGGGCCCTGGGACAGAGAGTCACCTTCTCCTGCACTGGAAGCAGCTCCAACGTCGGGGGTAACTATGTGAGCTGGTACCAACAGCTCCCGGAAACAGCCCCCAAACTCCTCATCGATAGAAATAGCAATCGAGCCTCGGGTGTCCGCGACCGCTTCTCTGGCTCCAAGTCTGGCAACACGGCCTCCCTGATCATCAGTGACCTCCAGGCTGGGGACGAGGCCGATTATTACTGCTCAGCATGGGACGACAGACTCAGTGCTCGCACAGTGCTCCAGGCCCGTGGGGAAGTGAGACAAGAACCTGCTGTTTCCTGTGCAACGGGGCTTCCCTGCGCAGACCCCACTGCTCTGACCAGGCAGCTGTCCTCTTTGCGAGTTGGACCTAAAAGCGAAGGCTGAGACTCACCCCAGGGAACTTTGTCTAGATTGTGTCCTCATCTCTCGAAATCTGTCCCCAAAGCCTGTCCTTTGACGACACATTGACTGATTTTCTCAAACAGAGCAGGAGTTCTTAGATGCTGGGTGGGCTGCTCTGGGAACAGACACCTGGAGTCTGTGCAGTTGCTAGTTTTTCCCTCAATGAGGAAAATGAGTCTTTCCCAGCTTTCATGTTCCTCAGAGCAGGGACCTCCCCAGATAGTGGATCGTCCCTCACAGCATGGACTCTGCTCCTCCATGGGTCACAGCCCACACTGTCCCATCATTTCCATTCTCCTGTGATCATGGAGGCCCAAGGAGCCCTGTGTCCCAGGGACGAGGCACTGAGATGTGGGGTGCTGTGTGAGGATGCAGGCCTGGAAGGTTCTCCAGGCGCAGAGCTGGCCTGTGACCCACACTGGAGACCCGAGACTTCAGATATGATGTCAGGAGAGAGGGGTTTGTCAAAGGGGATTTGGGACCCGAGAACAGGAACCTTCTACATGGGACATGAAAGTGTAAAGGTGCCCTGCAGCTCCTGGGAAATACTGAGTCCTCTTGAGGGAAAGGGGTGAAGTTGGCCCATGGATGACAGGTCCTCACAGTGACACCAGTTCTGACCATGGAGTCTCTAACGAGTGATTCTCCTGACCCCGCAGACACTGACTGGGTCTTCCTGTGACTTTAGACCTCAATGGAGCTTTCCCACCATCCAGGCTGAGGCAGGCTGTGGGACAACAAGATGGAAAGTCCCCATTAGCTGCCTGTGTCACCCCACTTTTCAAGCTCTTGATGAGCCTAGAAACGAGGTCACCTTCTCCTGCACAGGAAGCAGCAGACACATTAGGTCATGATGGCAATGGTCTCAAGGGCTCCCAGGCAGAGCCCCTACCTTGTGACCTGGGACAGAGATGATTGACCCTTGGGGTTCAGCCCTCATCTCTGACTCTTGCTTGGAACACGTGGCCTCTTGACCAGCTCTGGGCCCCAGCCTGATGAGGAGGCTGATGTCACTGTCACGTGACGAAATCCGACCCACTGCCTCCCAGAGCTCCATTCCCAGCAGGAAGGGAGGGGAACTGCCGCCCTGCACTCCCGTGTCTGTCCCATCACTGCCCTGTCCCTGACTGTGGCCAACACCAGCTCAGGTTCACGTTTCTCCTGTCACATGTTCCAGTAAACCTGGGGCTTCACGTTCTCACCTTGGTCTGCGTTTATGAGGTCAATGCAGACGCCTCTTCTCCCTACTGGTCTCCACTGCAAACGGAATCACTTTGGACCAGATACACGACCCCCTCAGAGCTGCCGGCAAGGATGGCGAGGAAAGCAGAAGTCCAGCCCCGTGACCCGGGAGAGCCAGGTGGCCCCGCACCAACCCCTGTCATGTCTCTGCTCTTGGCTCAGGTTATCCTCCTTCCCTGAGCCCCGATACCCTAAGGAAGCTGGGTCTCTCTTTCATCTCTCTCATCAGATGTCACTCTGAGGAGGTTCTGGTTTTTTGTACTTGAAGGCCCCTCCCCGCTAAGCACACGGCTTCAGACCCACCATGTCCTCACTTTCTCCAGTAAATCCCCACAACTTCCGATTGTTTTCCCTCACTGGTTCTCTGTTTGGGATGACATGGGATAAAACAATCAATCCTTTTGCACATAGATCTTATCAAACCAACACTAACCTCCTTCAACCTTCCTGAGGTTTCCTTTTCCCTTGGTTTCTGTGACATTGGACTCCCTTGGTTCTCCTATCTGTCAATATTTTCGTTCACCCTCACGTACTTGCTGTACTTTCCTCTTCCCCACTTTCCAGTGGAGGCCTCCCTTCCCTGGAAGCACTTTTAATTCCAACACTTGAAATACCACCTGTAGCTAGTTAAGGCCACAACCCATGCCTCTAGACCTCAGCTCATTCTGGAACTGAAGACCCGCATTTCGAAAAGCACGTGAACCCTTTCCCCATAGACGTCATGGGGGTCTTTCAAGCATTTCAAACTCAGTCAGTCCAGATAGGACTCAGGTTATCCTCTGATCCACCCTCTACCTCAACTATCACCCTGTCCCCTAATTTTAAATGCCATTTAATGACCTTTGATTCAACTCCATCCTTCAGACTCTGGCTTCGTAGACTCTCCCTGCCTCACTCCCATCCTCCAGGCCAAGTAAGTGTCAAACTCTGCTCAACCCTTCACGTGCAAACTCTCTTACCTTTCCCTGCCCTTTCCAGGCCTGTGTGCTTGTGTGGGGACTGTCCCTCCCTTTTAACAGGATCGCTGATTGGTACCTTGAATTGCTCTCCCTGAACTTTATCCCACGCAGCACTGACCAGCTATTCCATGTACTGACTTCACTTAATTTAGAAAGTAATAGAAACGCGGGAACCTCGTCTACAGGTGGCTCTCATCATCTCCTCCTAGAGTGTCTCGAATCCTCTGAACACACTGACAAACCCCTTCTTCCCGTTTTTGTTCATCTTTAGCTACAACTAGGGACATTTACAGTTCATTCTGTGTTTATACGTTTAACTCGATCTCCTCCTCCTCCTCCTCCTCCTCCTCCTCCTCCTCCTCCTCCTCCTCCTTT
Organism: Cynopterus sphinx; assembly: GCA_030015415.1. Classification (NCBI taxonomy): domain Eukaryota; kingdom Metazoa; phylum Chordata; class Mammalia; order Chiroptera; family Pteropodidae; genus Cynopterus; species Cynopterus sphinx. Next base: position 661,631 of record CM057390.1, read on the forward strand.
TTCTTCTTCTCTTTCTTTTGTAGGAAGAAGACACTCCTGTCACCCTGGCACTTGGAGCTCTGTGCCAGGAACCGAGGGAGGAGACAGGTTTTCTATTGTCTGAGAACCCTGTGTCGGCAGCTAAAGATCATGATCCAGTCAACCATGTTCACCCAGAATTTGCTATCGTAAGCGTGAACGTGTGTCACAATGACACAGCCTCAGCTGATCCATTAACGCTCACTCTGGTTCAGACCCAGTTTTCTCTTCTCTGAACCAGAGGACGAAACAGGAGGTCGTGGCCACCGCAGACTGTCACCGCCGACTCCCCTCACACCGTCCGCCCTTCTCTCTCCTCTGCTGCTGCCTCCCTCACCTGCCTGGTCACCCTCTCTGGCTCTTCAGGACGTAACTCCATCTCCACGTTAGGTTTTCAGAGAAAACGGACAAGTCCTTGCTGTAGATGCCACTCCCCAGGCCTCCATCTCTCAGGAGGACGATTACCGGACGTGGAACGGCGTGGAAACGCCTCGTGGTCTCATTTCTGGTCCCATCACCATTCTCTGTGTTCCTGCCTCTAACGCTCAGTCAAACTGTTTGATACGAAAATGACGTTATTACATTTTCCTAAAAATGATGAATCATTCAGACTTGAGGTATTTACACATGGAATCTCTTGATGAGTTTTTCCTTCTCCCAACATAAGTGATGCCCAGCACAAGGGGAGTCTCGAGGTCGTCCGCAGAGAAAGGATCAGCTGCGTGTTTCGGGACACGTCATTGTTTCTCTCAAACCCCAGAATCCTGTTTCCTAAGCACCTTCAGGACAGTGTATCCACCATGAAATCATTTCCGTCAGGTCGCTGAATCCCATGTGTTAGCCTTTTCTGCACAAAACGTGTGCACTGTCTCCTGCTCACCCCCAGGTAGACCTTGGGGGACCACGAAAATCGGGGGGGCACAGCTGTGGTGTCAGGAGCATGAAAGAGCAAGCCGTGTGGCGATCCTCTGCCCTGTGCTTCTTGAGACCAGAAGGCCCCACACTGTGGGTCCAGGGCCTGCAGGATGAGGAAGGACAGATTCCATCACGGCACAGGCCCTGGACTTCTCCTTCAGTGGGTGGTTAACAGGTCTGCTCCGCAGTGAGTCCTCCCTGCCTAACGCACATCCTGCTCCCAGAAAAGTGATTTTGAGACACTTGCTGTTGAAATGACAGATCCAGGACCCTGGGAATGTTTTAGACAATCAGCTCCCAGGAAGAGGAAGGTGGGACAGCACCAGCTGTGATCAGGATGCCCCTCGTGGGGTTTCACTGGGCAGGACCAGTCCCATGATGCAAGACTCATGACTAAATCATTTGAATGAATAAATGAATGAATGAAGAAATAAACAAATAAACAAATAAGCAAGCAATTTATTTTAGGGGAAAGCTTACACGCCGCGATTCACCTGACAACAGAAGCTGTTTCTTTCCACTGCTTCTTCACCATATTCCTTAGCAGAATTTCCATCAAATTGTTCTTTGCAATAAGCTCAGATTTTTTAAAAAAATCTACTTCTGATTGTATTTTCATCCTCAGACCAGGTCATTTATTTTTAAAATCTGTTTTATTGAGGTGAATTTTATGTACAACAACACACACCTTATTCAAGGGGCCGGCAGTGACGACTGTATGGATTCTTAATCAACATCCACCAGAGCAAATTGAAAATCTAAGTCATTCCATCCCAGAACTGACTGAACTTATTGCACGTAGGTAAATGTCACAAACCATGTTAATCAGCCATGGGCCCAGCAGACGCGTCCTGGGAGCTTGAAGACGGACTCCTAGGCGGGAATCTCTGCTCCCAGGATGCAGAGAACTTGTTGAGCGGAAGGAGATAGACAACAAGGACTCACACAGCATCGCCCATGGGGGATGCACAGAAGAGCATCCTTCCCATCCCCTCCCAGCCCCAGAGAGAAGAGCCCCTGCCTCTCAGGGTGATGGGCAATCCTCAGGTCAGAGAGCGCTGGGCACATGGGAGGAGACACATGGTGACCGAACCTGCATCCTGCACAGGAGGCGACATGCCTCCATGGGGAGGATCCCTGCTCTGGACGTGATCCTGATCTGAGAGGACTTTGTATGAGACACGACCCCAGTTCTGACCACTGAAGAGCCAAGGTAGTGGGGGACAGTCATCCTGAGGAGTCTGAGGGAAGCCTAAAGGGGCTCTGAAGAGATGCAGAGGCCACATAAGGGGACACAAGTCCAGGCCCTATGCAAAGGCTGTGAACAGGTTAAAGAGGAGGCAGGAGTTACCTCTGATGAACTCTGGTCAACAAGTCACACCCTGGTGTGTCTGCACTTGACAGCAGGGGTCACACAGGGCCTGTTCCTGAAGGTCTGGGAGTGAATAGAGCTGGGACCAGCCACCTGGCCCTGCCTGGTGCCCTCTGCTCAGGCTCACAGCTGTGATCTCTCCAACCTCCAGGGCCCCCACAGCCCCACCCCATTCACCTCTCACACCCGCAGGCAGAGGGACCTGACCCATGTCCCAGTGAGTGACCAGAAAGCTGGGGTGTCATTTGCATGAGTGGAACCTCCCTCTGTCAGGGCTTGAAGAGGGGAGGGAGAGACTTGGGGGAAGCTCTGCTTCAACTGTGGGGACACAGAGGACAGGACTCGGTGATCATCTCACCATGGCCTGGTCCCCTCTCCTCCTCACCCTCCTCGCTCACTGCACAGGTGACTGGATACGGGGACAGGAGAGGGCACCCAGGGAAGATGCAAGAGGTCCTACTCCCTCCTCTTGTCTCTGGCCCCAGCATCACCATGTCTGTGTCTCTCCCTCTTCCAGGCTCCTGGGCCCAGTCTGTGCTGACCCAGCCGTCCTCAGTGTCTGGGGCCCCGGGACAGAGAGTCACCATCTCCTGCACTGGAAGCAGCTCCAACATCGGGGGTTATGGTGTGCAGTGGTTCCAGCAGCTCCCGGGAACAGCCCCCAAACGCCTCATCTACTATGATAGCAATCAAGACTCCGGGGTCCCCGACCGATTCTCTGGGTCCAAGTCTGGCAACACGGCCACCCTGACCATCAGTGGGCTCCAGGCTGAGGACGAGGCTGATTATTACTGCGAGACATATGACAGCAGTCTCAGTGCTCACACAGTGCTCCAGGCCCGTGGGGAAGTGAGACAAGAACCTGCTGTTTCCTGTGCAATGGGGCTTCCCTGGGCTGACCCCACTCCTCTGACCAGGCAGCTGCCTTCTTTGTGTATTTGACAAAAACGTGAGGTCTGAGACCACAGGACTTTGTCCAGATAAAGTGTTCTTGTCCTCTCTAAAACTGTCCCCAAAACCTGTCTTTGTTATTAGCACATTAACTGATTTTTTCAAACCGAGTCGTTCTCAGCTGTGGGTCAGGCCGTCCTGAGCACAGAGTCCATGCGGCGTGTGCTGGCGCCAGCGCTGGTGAATCAATATCCACAGACTGGGAGGCTGCACCAGAAGAAATGTGTGTCTCACAGGTCTCAGAAGGGAAGTCCAAGATGGAGGTGTTGCCCGTGTGTCTCTCCTGAGGCCTCGCTCTGTGGCCGGCCGACGGCTGCATTGTCCCTGAGTTTTCACACGGCCTTCTTCCCGTGTGTGCTCCTCTCCTCATATAGACACTGGCCCTGCTGAGTAGGCCACCACCCACATGAGCTCCTTTACCTTAGTGACCTGCTCATGGCCTGGTCTCCAGAGACTGTCACATTGGGAGTTAGGGTTTCCACGTAGGAGTTTGAGGGGACACAGTTTAGTCTGTAACAAGGGGTCAAAACCAAACAAAACCCAGGACCCAGAGTCCACTTGTGTCTCACTCAGGAGAGTCTCTGTGTTGATGATGTGCACCCACACCAGTTACTGTTCACCTACTGTGTGCCTGACTTGGGTCTAGGGGCTCAGGAGACAGTCCGGAAGGCTCAGGAATTATCCCGTTCTCATGGAGAAGACAATGTCTGGGAGAAGAGAGAACAAAGAAACCAAAACATGGTGTCCCGGCCTGATTTCCCACCTTGGGAGAAAATGCTTCTGCAGGCCCAGGCCTCCATCCACTCAGCAAACCCTCCAGGATTAGAGACTCACTGTTCCAGGCCCATTGGTCAGGAGCCCCGGCTTTCAGGATGACCAGACCCCATCACTCACACCGTGTAACCGGCACCACCATGGCAGGCAGAGACAGGGTGGTCTGATTTGGTTTAGACAACACAGGCCCCGACCCTGGACTTGGAAATTGGTCAGTTGCATGCCAACCCCATGACTGGGGATTCAAGGTCCGATAGAGAGGAAAGACACAAATTACCCCTTAATTCATCCCGTCATGAGCATCATCTGCCTCCCACCCTCACTGTTCCTCTTGTTGAGTGTTGTTGTATGGATGCTGGGACCTGGGAGGGGACAATGGCCAGGGGACTCATGTCACCTAAAACTTCATTCTGCCTCCATGACCTTTTTAATATCTTTAAAAGATCGATTTCAGGGAACATCACACCCACGTCCATATGTGAGCATCAATGTAAATACTGAATAGCCTTAGGATATGTAGAAATTCGCTTGAAGGTCTTTTGTTCCCTGGTGGAGTCAGAAGAGTCAAGAATCCTCAAGAGACCACAGCCACGACAGTGCCCACCATGACCTGAGTGCTTCTCCTCCATTTAATGCATTTGAGGAACATTCCAGAGGCCCAGCTCGGGAACCTCTGACCCCTACACCTCACTCTGGGTCCCTTCTGCTCCCATCCCCAAGACTCTGCCCTCTCAGGTCACCTTGGGGTCCTGGCTGAGGATCCCACCTCACAGGATCCTGATCACAGGTGGCGCCATCACAGTCACCTCCCTCTTCTGTGTCCTGGGAGCTGGCACCAGATGTCGTCTCACTGCTAAAGGACATGGTGTTTCTTTATGCGACCGCTCACACGTTCACCCCGTCTGCAACGACATCACAGTCTCACATTTAGCTTTTTAGTGAAACAAGGCCACGAGGAAGAAAGTCCAGCTCGGGGGAAGGTTTATTGACAACGTCGGCCGCGCCACGACCCAGAGCCGCTGAGCAGGTCGGATCCCCTCCCGCTGCCTCGCTCCGCTTCCTCCGCAACCACGTCTGACGAACCCGACGTGGTCGAGGCTGAGACATTCGATCAGCCACATTGAAGGAGATAAAACGTGAGAGAAAAACTCCCTGTCGCCATAGAAACGCCTGAACAGGAGAAGCAGGCAGGGGGTTCCTAAGGAGACGGGCACCGCCCACCTGCACTGTCCATCCCCCCAGCATCGCCTTCCTCTCTGACGCCTTTTAGCTGTTTCACTTTGTGAGACATAAAGAGGTGAGGCCAAGTCTACACGTCTGAGCTGCCCCTTTTCACACCCAAGAACCACTGACAGCGAAGGCCGCGCCTGCCTCCCCCGCCTGCCTGTCTGACCTGCAGGGAAGGAGAGGGACTTGCGTGTTGGTGACGGCAGAAGCCGGGTGGGACGACAGGGAATCGAGAGTGAAAACCACGCTGGTCCCAGGTGTCCTGCAGCCTGTGACAGGCAGGTTAACCAGAGTGCCGCTTTGTTTCTTCAAATGACTTTAATTATTGGAAGGCAGGATGTTTTAAATATGCAAATAAAATGTTTTAAAACCTGAAAAAAGCAATCACATAAATTTTTTTAAATGTGAGCCAATTGTACGACACCTAAAAACATCCTGTCCTGACACCTGTGAAGCAGAGATCCTGAGAACTACGTGTCAGACTAGAAAGTCAGTTCCCAAAGCAAAGAAAGGGGTCACACTCCACAGGTAAAGGTGTGCTCCAACCAAGCCATATTATTATTATTATTAATATTCCAAGCACTAACTCCAACGCAGTCCCTATGAAACAGCTCACACACGACACGACTCTGAAATGTTTGCTAAATGGTCTTCTCTGGGAAATGCCACTGAGTGTTTTCCTGGAAAATTCTCTTCTCTGGAATTTCCCTGGAGAGACCCTTCAAGCCTTTCAAATCATCAACCGTCCCCTCGGCTCTGACACCGGACCTGATGCACACCTGGGTCTTTTAGCTTCTTCTAGAATATTCTCTAAGGGCTCTGACACCTTACATAGTTACATACGCACCCTACTCCCATGGACCTTCTTCTGGGAGTCATAAACTACAATATCAACTCAGTGCACCAGGATCGCGGCCTCTAGGGACCAGACCAAGGAACATGAACAGAGACAGGGACCTGCTGAGCTGCACAAGCCAGCTGGGCCCTCAGGGCTCTGGGCCACGGGGAGGGGTGTGTCCTGCCACCAGCAGGGGCCGCTGGGGGACTGCCCTGTGCTCCCTGCACAGCTGCTCAGTGAGGACCCTCCACTCAGAGGGGCCTGGGCCTGGGGCTGTTCTCTGTGCTCCCTGAGGGGACTCAGCAGCTGGGTCCTCTCTGGCCTGGCAGAGTCCCCTGAGCAGGGACCTCTGTGTGGCCTCAGCAGGTGCTTCCTCCCAGGGCTCTCCCAGGGGGTGAAGCCAACCTCCATCCTTCTCAGTCTGGCTGGGAGCTGAGCCCCAGCACCAGGGCTCAGGGAGGGGCTGGGCGGTCCCTGGAGGGACACACATTTGCATGCACAGCCCCTCCTTGGGGGAGGGAGGAGGAGAAAAGGAGGCCTGGGGCAGCCCAGCCCCACTGTGGGCTCAGGGGCTGCCTGCACCATGGCCTGGACCCCCGTGCTCCTCGTGCTCCTCTCTCAGTGCACAGGTGGGGACAGGCCTCTGGACCAGACTTTGGTTCTAATTTCATTCCCTTCAGGCTCAGTCTCCCCAGAAATTTTATCTTTGTCCCAAAACCAACCCTGACAACTGTCTGTGTTTGCAGGTTCCCTCTCCCAGCCTGTGCTGACTCAGCCGCCCTCCCTCTCTGCATCTCCGGGAGCATCAGCCAGACTCACCTGCACCCTGAGCAGTGGCTTCAATGTTGGCAGCTATACCATATACTGGTACCAGCAGAAGCCAGGGAGCCCGCCCCGGTATCTCCTGTACTACTACTCAGACTCGTATAAGGGCCAGGGCTCCGGGGTCCCCAGCCGCTTCTCTGGATCCAAAGACGCCTCGGCCAACGCAGGGCTCCTGCTCATCTCCGGGCTCCAGCCTGAGGACGAGGCCGACTATTACTGTAGCACATGGGACAGCAGCTCTAAGACTCACACAGTGATCCAGTCCCAGAAGGAAGTGAGACAAAAACCTCTGTGCTCTCCTGGCCTGTCGCAGTCTCCCCGGCTGGGGTCTGTGACCAAGTCCAGCTCCGTGGTGACGTGTGTTGTCAGGTCTCATGCGGCACCTGCTGTCCTTGGGCCAGTGGTTCTGACAATGTCACGTTCTCCTCTTCAACTTTTAGATTGACTCTTTCACGTATTCTCACAGTGTTCACGTTTTCATGGGCAAAAATTCCTTCCTCAGAGTTAAACATCTCCCAGCGGACGGAGTTGAGGACATCAAATCAGGTAGATTCTGGCCAGGCCCAGCTCAGGGTCCAGGAGGCACGAAAATTTGCTTTCGGCCTGAGACCTTCAAGAAATGCCATGATACAACCGTCCAGCAGAGTGAAGTGTGTTCCATACACCATGAGCAAATTATAAAAAATAAAAGGATAAAACAATCCCATGGAAAACTTTCTCCCATGAATTATTTAAGAATAAATCTGAGAAAATGAAAATCTTGAACTCTTAAAAGTACAAACTATCATAAGGCGATTAAATAAAACTGAAACAGATCTTTCTAGTTTGTGCCTTGAAATGCTCAATATCGTTAAGGTAACAATTTTTCCCAAACTGAATGAAATCTGTCTGCAAGGGCATCGGGATAATTGTCCCCTCAATGAATGAGGGAGTGGGAAAGGTCAGGATGAAAGGGAAATAGTACAAAAAAAAGGGAACATTCCTGCATTAGTTTCATGAGATCTGACCCAGAAGAGGCACAGACCAGGTGGGGAGACGCTGCCCTGAGGGGTGACGCGCAGTGTGGGTGCAGCCAGCCCGGGCTCGGTGCCACTGGGCACTAAATCTGTGCGGTCACCTGCACTGTGGGCCTGTGGTGACACGGTTGTGATTGTCACCTCAACCCAATGAAGGACCCTGTGACTGTACCTTGTTTGTGGAGAACCAGGACCACAGAGGCTCTGTAGGGAAGAGGGCACCATGTGACTTCAGGGGCTCTGACTCCGACTGTGTTTCCAGGGGTGAGAAATGGAACCTGCGTCCGTAATTCCTGAGGAGAAATGTGAAGAGCCTTCTCAGATGACGGGTGTCCTCCGATAGCTGCCTCCCGCTGTACCAGAAAGCCTGTGGGGCAGTCCTGGCCACACACAGGGGGTCTCTTGCCTGACCTTGTGGGTGTGGATGTCGTGGGAAGCCAGGCCTGCTGGGGAATCCCAGACTCCCTGACCTCCACTTTCTGAGACGAGGCCCTCGGAGGACCTTGCTGGAACCCGGTCACAGACTCCCCCTCCTCCAACACTGACCTAAATGGTTCCCCAGGACGGGACCCAGGAAGGAGCCAGAAAGTCAAAGGGCAATGTGGGTGGGAGCAGAGAAAGAGATGCGAGGCGGCTGGGCCTCGGCTCTGAGGCCCAAGAAATCGGGGTGTGGGTTGTCCACACCACGTGATGGACACCCCTTCTTCTGTGATCTGAGTCACACGGGTGAAGACTCCTGACATTCAAGCTCATGCAGCTCCTTCCCCGGCTCTACCCCTCCCTGCTGTGTGGACCCTGCCCTGCGCTCCCAGGTCTCTGCCTCTCTCCCTGTTGATCCACCTTCCATAGGGGGCTGGGGCCCAGGACAGAGGGAGAACACCTACTGCTCTGGGGGCTAGAGCCGTGTGATTCTGACACATCAGCATCAGGGCTGTTCACATCATCAAAATTATGCACGCGTTGAAACTGCCACGTCCTCTGGGAACTCTGGTTCTCTGTGTTGCTGCCATGTCACCTACAGCAGAAGCTCCGGGTACAGCTTGAGGATGGAGTCAAACTCCACTGACCAGCACCGTGCAAGGTCCCCGTCCTCCTCAACCGCACCAGGCCTGGGAGATGGGAGTCAGCACCCCGGGCCGCACAGTCCATCTCACCCTGCAGCAGTGCTAGTGGGAGCACCGAGGGTTTGCTCATGTGATCAAGTGCGGACGTGAGAAATGGGGGTGCAGGTCTGTTCCTAACAGTCTCCCCACCGCACCTCACACAGGGAACACAGAGCATCCTTCTCAGTTTGTACTCAGATGCCGGGTATCCCACACCTAGTGGCTTTCTCCTTTTACAGCTCCCCCTCCTTTACCAACTTCTCTGACAATCCCACAATCTGTGCTCTGGATGCTCGAGTCTGGTAGACTGAGGACAAGTGAGCAGGAACACGAATCTCACCCTCCTGGACCTTTGAGATCATTTAGCCTCCTGTCCCCAGGCTGCGCTGACACATCCGTTCACAGTGTGAGGTCAGGCCTCAGGAATAACGTCGTCTATAGCGCAAAAAAGCAGCTTCGTGGAGATGCGCTGTATGTCCCAGCATCAGCACATCCAGGGACGAGCCCCCGAGACGTGGTACCTGGAGTTCTGCCTCAGAGTCACTCACGCAAAATGAATCCACTGGCAAGACATGGATCCCGAGGGGTCAGAGATCGTGTCCTCAGAAGAGGCTGTTCAATAGGACCAGACATGGGTGCTCCTGGCACAGGCTCCAGACCCCAGAGGACGGGAGACTCCGTCCTTCCTCTCCCCCTGTGGGAACATCACACTCTGGTCCCTTCATGCATCTAACCTCACGTCAGGGCTGACTCTCCTGCCAAAGTGGTCACTGACCCCTGAAGATTGAAAGACTGTCCAAGGGCCTGAGGCTCTGAGGAAGGCCGAACTATATTTCACCACATGTTCTCAGCCTGGTCACCTCTACCCAGGTGAAAACTCTCTCCAGACAGCACAGATTCCTTCTGGAAAATCAATGGAAGGGTCAACAGGAGGCTGATGCCAAAGGACCCAGCTCAGGATCTGACCACAAGGCCCCCATGTAATTCAATCCCATGTCTTTGTCAGGAACTCAAAGTGATGACGACTTTTCCAGGCCTTCACCCAACCCATGCACAGTGGCCATCTTCCTGGCCTCCTAAGTCCAGAATTTCCCTCCGACTTGCTGGGGTGGGTGACAGGGAAAGCAGAGTGTGAGCATCTGAACCTAGGAGTCCCCTGTGGCCCTCCCAAGCCCTGCAGGTCCCTCCCTGCTCCTGGCCAGGCTTTGGTGCTCATTCCCTGAGCCCTGACATGTCAGGAAAGGCAGAGTCTCTCTCTCTTGAGATCACCCTCTGAGGGGATCCTGACCCCCAGGACACGGGAGTCACTCCCCATTGAGGACGTGGCTCTCAGACCCTCACCGGCTCACTCTCTCCACTTTAACCCCGGGACTTCTCCTACTTCTCCAGCCTCCCTGGTGCTTTGTCTGGGATGACATGTAACAGCCGTCAGTACTGTGGACCTCATCCTTATCGATCCAACCTCCTTTAGTCCACTGAGTCCTTATCAAGTAAACTTGATCAGGCCCGAGGCAGACTGGGAACGTGCTCTGAGGCTTTCTCAGGCCAGAAGTGGAGGAAGAACCTCTACAAGGTGGAGAGATCCGTCCGTAGTAATGTGCTGTTTGTGTGAATTCCCAGGTGAGAAAAATCACAATCCTCGAGTACTAGAAGCTTAAATACATCAGAGTCAAAATACAAAGTCCTGTCAGGGCCATTTTCAAGTTCACTTGAGGACCTACAGGAGCAATCAAGGGAAAGACACCGTTTCCCTGAGGACAAGTTGCTCTCATTGCAAAGACACATGTAAAGTGAGTGGGAACCTGTCAGGGTCCCCTTAGGACAAGGGCAACAACAAAAACAACAACAACCGCCACCAAATATTTCCCCGTCAGGGTCACCCAAGAAGAACATGACCAGGTATAATCTAGCGGGGTTCCCGGGTAACTTTAAACCTGGCCTTTGATTCAAGGTCATCTTGTGCTCGTGATGGATCAGGGCCAAAGCAGAGGACATCCTGAATCGTCCGATAACAGATCCATCCACGTACCTGTCTGGAGGTCGTTAGGAACCTGAGAACTCACTGTCTTCCCCCCAGACTGCACACGGTGGTCCTTCTCCTCCTACTGCCCTGGGAAGCAACCTGAGGGAGATGCACCTGCAGGAACCAGAAGCCCTTCCAGGGGAGCCAGGTGGAGGGAATGGGCTGAGGACTGAGTGTGGGGATCAGCGGGGGGCGCAGGGGGACCTGTCCTGAGAGCTCAGGGTCTGGGCCAGGCAGGCTGGGAGGATGCTCCCCTGGCTCCTGCTCACTTGGGCAGGCCCTGTCCCTGCTGAGCTGTGACTTTCCTGCACCTGGGCCACCAGGAGCCACACGGGCACTCGGCTCTGACACTCACATTTGCCTCATGGGTCATCGTCCTCTCACGAAGTCACTGTCCAGGCCTGATTCACAGGCAAAGGTCGATGGACACTCACACGACAGAAGGAAATTTTCTCGAGAAACTGGACCTACAGAGCTACCCGAGCACAGGATAGGAGCCACCTGGGGAGGGAGCGTCTCAATCCCACAATCAGGCCTCAGCAAGCAGAGCTCTGGGGCTTCTTCCCATAGCCCAGATGCCTCCCTTCTCACTTATTGGTAGGAGTTTCCTTTAGGGACATGAGAAGGATACTGGGGAGGAAGGGCATTTGCATGGCCTTTTGCTCCTGGCGTATGGGCACAGGTGGTCGTTATCTATTCTCTCCACCACGTGCTAATTCCCAACCGATTCAAAAATGAAAACCATTAATCACATTTTATTTCACGTTTGGGGAACACCAATTGCCTGTCTCATCATCACCGATAACTAGAGACATTGTATCCTCCTGCCTGTTCCCGTTCCATCCCAAACCCCTTCTCCACCCTTCCCATTGCTTCTGCTCCACGCAGGAGGTGAAGGGAAGGGGAGTTTTAGAACGTTCTATGGTGTTCTCACCACCTCGTTGGTACACAGTTTCCATTTCTCATACTGAGATAATGTGTTCCTATTCTGTTACAGCTGACGTTGCAAAGAAACCATAATTTTCCGTTGACATTCTGAGCCATTCTCCTCAAAACTCATCTATGTTGAAGCTCATCCACATAATAATGGTTTCTTAGAGCAAAGACATTTGTCTTCCTAAGCCTGATGGTGCAGCTGTTCGTGCCAGCACACTGAGGTCTGGTCGCCTTTAAAATGCCACCAGGGGGAGACCTCTGTCCCTTCACACAGGGATGTAAACCCTGTGATTCCCCAGTGGACTCACTGCTGGGGGGAGGGGTGACTGCTCATCTCTGTCAAAGATGAGAAGGAATTTCACGGAGGAGGATGAAATGTTCCCAGGAAAGGGGGTCGATTTGGCAAGAGGTAGATTGATGGGGCCAGGATTGAACACGCCCATCTCATCGTTGAGACTTTGGGTTTCCAGAGACAAAATCTAGAACCTATATCACCAGGGACAGGAGGAAGCTGATTTGGTGAAAAAACCTCAACCAGTCCTTGTCCGTGTCCCAGTCTCCATTCAGTCATTGGTCATTGTGAGGTCCCAGCCCCTGACTCATTCAAGATATGCCCCAGGGGACCTCAGGGTGGCACTGGGGCTGGAGGAAAGAAAAAGCTGATTTGCATGAGGCACCTTCTCCTCCTAATGTGACTCGGGGACATAAAAAGGCCCGAGGACACCATACTCCAGCCCAGGAGCCTGAGGAGGCCTCGTCCTGTGAGTGTCCCCACCATGGCCTGGACGGTGCTTCTGCTGGGGCTCCTCGCTTATGGCTCAGGTCAGCGGAAGGGACTCTGCATCCTCGAGGGGAGGGAGTGGAGCACATAAAAGGACGGTCCGAGGCTGATCGCATCTTTCCTGTTGTTTTTAGGGGTAAATTCTCAGACTGTGGTGACCCAGGAGCCATCGCTGTCAGTGTCTCCAGGAGGGACGGTCAAACTCACCTGTGCTCTTAGCTCTGGGTCAGTCTCCAGCGGTAACTACCCCAGCTGGTACCAGCAGACCCCAGGCCAGCCTCCCCACACGCTTATCTACAGCACAAACAGCCGCCCCTCTGGGGTCCCTGGTCGCTTCTCCGGATCCATCTCTGGGAACAAAGCCGCCCTCACCATCACGGGGGCCCAGCCCGAGGACGAGGCCGACTACTACTGTGCAATCTGGCAGAGTGGTGCTCGCACAGTGACACACGCAGATGGGGAAGTGGGACAAAAACCTCAGGCTGCTCAGGCCTTTGTTCTCAACAATTAAAAGTCTGAATAACTTGGGTCTTTGTAGCCTGTACTTTGAACCCTTCCTGGTCATAATGTTCTATATCCATTTTTCATTAAATATTTCTCATTTTTCAGGAAAAGTGAAACCCAGATAATCTGTGGTGACACAGAAATGTTGACCAGTTGTTCATGTGACAAAACCAAGGCCTTTGGAGCTGCCCTTTTCTCCCTGAAATAAGGAAAATGCACCTGCCCCAACGTTCACCTTCATCAGAGCCCAGGAACATCCCAGCAGGTGGACTCTTTTCCACTGCATGGACTCTGCCCTCCCAGGGGTCACAGCAGAGACGTCCCCATCCCACCCAGGCTCATGAGTTCAGGGCTGACTGTGTTCGAGGCCCTGAGATGTGAGAAGATGGTGAGGACCCAGTCCCAGGAGGACTGACGTACAGAAAGCTGGCCCGACACCTGAGCATTCAGAGTGGGATTCAGGCTGGGGATCCGGCAAAGGGGAAAACTGGGGTCTGAGGAACCCTTTTTAGGGCTGCGAGTGGGTGGGGTGCCACATAGCCCCTGGGAAACAGCTGGTAAGTCTGCTCCAGGGAAGGGGTGAAGTTGGTCCATGGATGACGCGCTCCTACAGAGACACCACTGGGGACTAAGGGGACTCCCGTGAGTGGTTCTCCTGAGCCCACAGACACTGACTGTGTCCTCCTGTCCCCTCAGATCCCACTGGAGCTTTCCAACAACATACGTTGTGCGGTGGCCTCTGGAGCAACAGGAGCAGCCACTCCCCGCATGTGTCTCCTGTTAGGAGGACGAGGCTGAGGATGACTGTGTTCTGTGGTGCAGAGACCATGTCCACAGTGACAGGTGCAGGAGGGGACGTGAGACACAGACCACCGGGCTCTGCACACCGTCGGCCCCTAACATACCCGTCTTGTGTTGGCAGATGCGGGGGTGGCCTCAGGGGACTTGTTGTCCGCGGCCCCAGAGGACATGGTCACGTGCGTTGTGGTCAGACCCCAAAAGATTGATTTCTAACACCCACTTCATGGAAACATGGGATCTGAAGTGCAAGAGCTGAGAGAACCAGTGATCACACAGAAAATGGACAAGATTGGGAAAGGAAAAGGTTCACTCCCACATGCACACACATTCGAGTCTGAATCCAGCTTGGCCGGCATTTAGTCACCGAGACAAGACTCTGTAATATATGGATATTTTAAGCTCAATTTTGTATGTAAAGATAAACACAGAAGCAGATTAACTTTAGGTGGAAACTTACAGGGACATAGTGGAAATAGAAAAAAATGCTTCTTATTTTGATGACGTTGGTGGAAACCTGAACGAAGGAACATGAGAAAGGAGAATCCAAAAGGACCAGGACCGTCTCCCACCCCTGACAGCCCAGGGAACACTGTGCGCGGGTCAGACTATTCACCCTGCAGACGAGGGTGTTCCCTTCCCGCGTCTCAACCCCACGGGCCTGAGGGAGCCTCCCTGGGTGTGTCCCTGAGGACAAGCTCAGAGTCACAGAAGCAGAACAGCCGGGTCCCCCTGTCCTCAGAGCGTGTTCCCCACAGAGACTCCTCGTGACTCCCCAGGGTTCCCTGCAGGGGTGACGGGCAGGCAGGGGGCTGGGAGGGGGCTCGACAGAGGACACAAATCTGCAGGGAGGACGCGTCAGAGAGACAAGGGTCACAGCTCTCTAATCCAGCCTGTGTCTCTGTTTCTCAAAACAACAACAATAACAAGAAACCTCTATAAGCAATTTAAGGGGATATCAAACACTGAAAAAGTAAAGAAGTCTAAGTCTCTTCTAGAGGAAAAAATTGCAGAAAGAAGAATTTTAGCATATTTTATTGTTGGAGCCAGAAAAACCATGCCCAATTTCTTCAAAACTAAGGCGAGAAGAAATTTTGAAACCTTCATACGTGTCCATGGGGGTGTCCATGAGCTGAGACTCCGTGTCCCCTGCAGCTCCTCGGAATAGAGCAGGGTCCAGTGTGTCATGTGAGGTTCATAAGTAACTGGGGACCTTAGGAGGAGATCACACACAGCAACCAAACCTTCGAATTCCATACCCGGGTGATAAATTCTAGTGGTTGCTCCTCCCACACCCAAGTGGGGAGGATTGGCCCTGCTGTCAGGAAGCCTCAGTGGACAGTCTCAAGCTGTCAGCAACTAAAGGGTGACACTCGGCTGCAGAGAGGGGCATTAACTAGACGTGTGTGTCTTAGATGAGCCCGAATCCACTGAGAGACAGGAGGGGATAAAGGTCAGGCTGGGGGAAAGGGCCCGGGAGATACCGACACAGGGTGACACCTGGTAGGAAGGGAGAGCCACCCCTGAGCCTGTGGTACGTGCCCTGAGTCACAACTCGGGTGAACGATCTGTCCTGAATTGCACAGCTACACGGGCCCTGGTGTTACAGGGGTGAGTGGGGGAATTTCTCCATCCATCTCACCCAGAGTACCATTTGGGGGATTGATGACTCCATTTTCCCTAAGTCTTGGCCTCATGGGTTTGGATGTCCTGATGCCTAGACAGGCAGCTCTCACACCACAGACACAGTCGCATCCCAATAAACCCACGTTCAGCGTCACTGTGGTCCTGGACAATCATCAGGATGAGAGAAGTGCATGAAGACAGTCACCAGGTGCCAGGACACATGGACCCTAACGAGCAGGGAATCACATAATAGGAAAGAGCCAAGTGTCCCGCACAGAAGGGGACTCGCCCCCACGGGATGGACGCTGTTCTGACCTCATCCTGGGACAGGAGGGATTTGTACAGCAGACGCCACCTCAGTCCTGACCCCTGAACAGCCAGGGGAGCCGTGGACAGGGTGACCCTGAGGAGTCTGGGTGGAGCACAGAGACACCCTGAGGGGGTGGGGAGGCCACAAGAGGAGACACATGTCCTGGCCCTAAGGACAGAGCAGCTGGGAGGCAGGAGCTGACTCTGAAGGGCTCTGGTCACCATGTCACACAGTGGGGTGTCTGCGCCTAGACACCAGGGGTGCTCGGTCCTTCTCCTGAAGGTCTGGTAGGTCAGAGTGAGACCAGCCACCTGGCCCTGCCTGGTGCCCTCTGCTCAGGGCCCACAGCTGTGACTTCTCTGACCCCAGGGCCCACACAGCCCCACCCCAATTCACTTCTCACACCCTCAAAGGGATCCCACCCAGGGCCCAGTGAGGGACCAGAAAGCTGGGGTGTCATTTGCATGAGTGGACCCTCCCTCTCTCAGGGCTTGAAGAGGGGAGGGAGAGACCTGGGGGAAGCTCTGCTCCAGCTGTGGGGACACAGAGGACAGGACTCGGTGATCATCCCCACCATGGCCTGGTCCCCTCTCCTCCTCACCCTCCTCGTTCACTGCACCGGTGACTGGATACGGGGACAGGAGAGGGCACCCGGGGAACATGCAAGAGGCCCTACTTCCTCCTGTTGTCTCTAGCCCCAGCATCACCATGTCTGTGTCTCTCCCTCTTCCAGGCTCCTGGGCCCAGTCTGTGCTGACCCAGCCATCCTCAGTGTCTGGGGCCCCGGGACAGAGTGTCACCATCTCCTGCACTGGAAGCAGCTCCAACGTTGGGCGTGGATATGTGCAGTGGCTTCAGCAGCTCCCGGGCACGGCCCCCAAACTCCTCATCTACGATAGTAGCACTCGACCCTCGGGGGTCCCCGACCGATTCTCTGGCTCCAGATCTGGCAACTCAGCCTCCCTGACCATCCGTGACCTCCAGGCTGGGGACGAGGCCGATTATTACTGCTCAGCATGGGACAGCAGTCTCAGTGCTCGCACAGTGCTCCAGGCCCGTGGGGAAGTGAGACAAGAACCTGCTGTTTCCTGTGCAATGGGGCTTCCCTGGGCCGACCCCACTGCTCTGACCAGGCAGCTGCCTTCTTTGTATTTTTGACCAAAAATTGAGGTCTGAGACCACAGGACTTTGTCCAGATAATGTGCCCTCCTCCTCTCTAAACCTGTTTCCTGTTCCTTCTTCGTTTCCAACTCACTGACTGATTGTCTCAAACTGAGCAGAAATTCTTGGCTAAGGGGCAGGCTGCCCTGGGGACAGAGTCCCTGAGGGGTGTGCTGGCGCCTGGGCTGCTGAAGAGTAATCCACAGACTGGGAGGCTGAACCAGCAGAAATGTGTGCTCTCACAGGTCTGAGGTGGGAAGTTTAAGAAGTGTTGGCAGTGAGTCTCTCCTGAGGCTCCGCTCCTTGGCCGGCACATGGCTGCATTCTCCCCGAGTCCTCACATGGCCTTCTCTCTGTGTCCGCTCACCCCTCGTTTCTCCTCCTCTCCTCAGAGGACACCTCATTAGACCAACACCTGCATTAGCTCCTTGACCTTAGTGACCTCCTCCTGGCCTGGTCACATTGGGAGTTAGGGTTTCCATGTAGGAGTTTGAGGGGACACAGTTTAGTCTGTCCCAAGGGGTCAAAACAAAACCAAACCCAGAACCCAGAGTCCACCTGTGTCTGACTCAGGAGAGTCTCTGTGCAGATGATGTGCACCCACACCAGTTACTGTACACCTACTGGGTGCCCGACTTCGGTCTAGGGGCTCAGGAGACAGTCCGGAAGGCTCAGGAAGTATCCCGTTCTCATGGAGATGATACTGTATGGGAGAGGAGAGGACAAACAAATAAAAATATGATGTCTTGGCATGATTTCCCACCTTGGAAGAAAATGCCTCTGCAGTCCCAGGCATCTACTCAGAAAACCCTCTAAGATTAGAGACTCACCCTCCCTGTCCTATTGGTCAGAACCCCTGGCGTTCAGGTTGACCAGACGTGATTACTCAAACCTTCTCCCCCAACACGACCATGGCAAACAGAAACAATATATTCTGATTTGGTTTAGACAACACGGGCCCTGACCCTGGACTTGGAAATTGGTCAGTTGCATGCCAACCCCATGACTGGGTATTCAAGGTCCGATAGGGAGGAAAGAAACAAAATTTTCCCCTAATTCATCCCATCATGAGCATTGTCTGCCCTCCACCCTCACTGTTCCTCTTGTTGGGTGTTGTTGTGTGGATGCTGGGACCTGGGAGGGGACAATGGCCAGGGGACTCCTGTCACATAAAACTTCATTCTGCCTCCATGACCCTTTTAATATCTTTAAAAGATCGATTTCAGGGAACATCACACCCACTTCCATATGTGAGCATCAGTGTAAATACTGAATAACTTCAGACACGTAGAAACCTGCTCAAAAGTGCCTCAAGGTCTTCTGTTCCCTGGTGGAGTCAGAAGACTCAAGGATCCTCAAGTGCTAGTGCCCCCCATGACCTGGGTGCCTCTCCTCTGTTTAATGCGTTTGAGGAATGTTCCAGAGGCCCAGCTCGGGAACCTCTCACCCCTACACCTCAGGCCAGGCCCCTTCTGCTCCCATCCCTGAGACTCTGCCCTCTCAGGTCACCTTGGGGTCCTGGCTGAGGATCCCCACCTCACAGGATCCTGATCACAGGTGGTGCCATCACAGTCACCTCCCTCTTCTGTGTCCTGGGAGCTGGCACCAGATGTCGTCTCACTCCTAAAGGACGTGGTGTTTCTTTATGCGACCGCTCACACACTCACCCCGTCTGCAACGACATCACAGTCTCACATTTAGCTTTTTAGTGAAACAAGGCCATGAGGAAGAACGTCCAGCTCGGGGGAAGGTTTATTGACAACGTCGGCCGCGCCTCGACCCAGAGCCACTGAGCAGGTCGGATCCCCTCCCGCGGCCTCGCTCCGCTTCCTCCGCAACCACGTCTGACGAACCCGACGTGGTCGAGGTTGAGACATTCGATCAGCCACAGTGAAGGAGATAAAACGTGAGAGAAAAACTCACTGTCGCCATAGAAACGCCTGAACAGGAGAAGCAGGCAGGGGGTTCGGAAGGAGACGGGCACCGCCCGCCTGCACTGTCCGTCCCCCCAGCATCGCCTTCCTCTCTGACGCCTTTTAGCTGTTTCACTTTGTGAGACATAAAGAGGGGAGACCGAGTCTACACGTCTGAGCTGCCCCTTTTCACACCCCAGAACCACTGACAGCGAAGGCCGCGCCTGCCTCCCCCGCCTGCCTGTCTGACCTGCAGGGAAGGAGAGGGACTTGCGTGTTGGTGACGGCAGAAGCCGGGTGGGACGACAGGGAATCGAGAGTGAAAACCACGCTGGTCCCAGGTGTCCTGAGGCTGTGACAGGCAGGTTAACCAGAGTGCCGCTTTGTTTCTTCAAATGACTTTAATTATTGGAAGGCAGGATGTTTTAAATATGCAAATAAAATGTTTTAAAACCTGAAAAAAACAATCACATAAGTTTTTTAAATGTGAGCCAATTGTACGACACCTAAAAACCTCCTGTCCTGACACCTGTGAAGCAGAGATCCTGAGAACTGCGTGTCACACTAGAAAGTCAGTTCCTAAAGCAAAGAAAGGTGTCACACTCCACAGGTAAAGGTGTGGTCCAACCAAGCCATTTATTATTATTATTAATATTCCAAGCACTAACTCCAACGCAGTCCCTATGAAACAGCTCACACACGACACGACTCTGAAATGTTTGCTAAATGGTCTTCTCTGGGAAATGCCACTGAGTGTTTTCCTGGAACATTCTCTTCTCTGGAATTTCCCTGGAGAGACCCTTCAAGCCTTTGAAATCATCTACCGTCCGCCCAGGTCTGTCACTGGATCTGATGCACAGCTGAGTCATTTAGCTTCTTCTAGAATGTTCTCTAAGGGCTCTGACAGCTTACATAGTTACATACGCACCCTACTCCCATGGACCTTCCTCTGGGAGTCATAAACTACAATATCAACTCAGTGCACCAGGATCGCGGCCTCTAGGGACCAGACCAAGGAACATGAACAGAGACAGGGACCTGCTGAGTTGCATAAACCAGTTGGGCACTCAGGGCTCTAGGCCACGGGGAGGGGTGTGTCCTGCCACCAGCAGGGGCCGCTGTGGGACTGCCCTGTGCTCCCTGCACAGCTGCTCAGTGAGGACCCTTCACTCAGAGGGGCCTGGGCCTGGGGCTGTTCTCTGTGCTCCCTGAGGGGACTCAGCAGCTGGGTCCTCTCTGGCCTGGCAGAGTCCCCTGAGCAGGGACCTCTGTGTGGCCTCAGCAGGTGCTTCCTCCCAGGGCCCTCCCAGGGGGTGAAGCCAACCTCCATCCTCCTCAGTCTGGCTGGGAGCTGAGCCCCAGCACCAGGGCTCAGGGAGGGGCTGGGCGGTCCCTGGAGGGACACACATTTGCATGCACAGCCCCTCCTCTGGGGGAGGGTGGAGGAGAAAAGGAGGCCTGGGGCAGCCCAGCCCCACTGTGGGCTCAGGGGCTGCCTGCACCATGGCCTGGACCCCCGTGGTCCTCGTTCTCCTCTCTCAGTGCACAGGTGGGGACAGGCCTCGGGGACCTGGGAAAGCCACATGCTTTCATTATTGTTCTCTGGTCCAGAGCCCTGAGAACGTTCAAGCAGGTCCCTTTCCCATCACACATGATTGTCTGTGTTTGCAGGTTTCCTCTCCCAGCCTGTGCTGACTCAGCCGCCCTCCCTCTCTGCATCTCCGGGAGGAACAGCCAGACTCACCTGCACCCTGAGCAGTGGCTTCAGTGTTGGTGACTACTGGATAAGCTGGTTACAGCAGAAGCCAGGGAGCCCTCCCCGGTTTCTCCTGGAGTTTAAATCAGACTCTGAAAAGTACCACGGCTCTGGGATCCCCAGCCGCTTCTCTGGGTCCAAAGACGCCTCGGCCAACGCAGGGCTCCTGCTCATCTCGGGGCTCCAGCCCGAGGACGAGGCCGACTATTACTGTGCTACACATCACGGCAGTGGGAGCAGCTACCGTTACTCACAGTGACTCAGATGACGAGGAAGTGAGACAAAAACCCCTGGGCCCTCAGACCTGGGCTCTGAGACACTTTTATTAAGAAGCTTCTGTGGAGACTCCTGTGGGGGAGACCCCTCTGCAGGAGGACACGTGTATGAACAGAGGACAGGCCGACCCAGGGTGCCTGAGCCGGCACAGAGCATCCCAGGAGCACACAGGTCAGTAGCAGAGTCCCCCTGCCCATGCCCACTGGGTGTGGAGTCAGGAACAAGGGAAATGCTGTGTCTGCACCACCAATGAGACCAGGACAAGCTCCGTTACCCAGAAATCTCATCCCGTCATGTATGTGTCTAGTGTTACTACTGATGGGTCCACAACTCGTATGTGGGTTCTCACCAAGGTCATGGACAGACGCGACTTCCTCCTCCATGAACCATCCCACACACCCCATTAGTCACAACTATAGAGACTCTCGCTGCCAAAATCCCTCCCACCGTCCATTATTTTCTCTTCTCTGCTGCCGCATCCCTCACCTTTGTCCTCTCCCTCTGGATCCACAGGACCTAACTCCATCTCCTTTACATTTTCAGAGAAAATGCACAAGGTCTTGCTGTTGTTTCCATTCCCCAGGGCTCCAGCTCTTGGGAGGATGATCAGCAGAACTGAAACAGGATGGAGACACCTCATGATACCTTTCCTGCACTCACCCCCACACTCTGGGTTTCTGAGCATTCCCAACACTCTCAGTTAATCTGTTTAACATAAAAGTGAAGTTTTTAATTTTCCTCAAAGTGATCTCTTCATCCAACCTTTAGGTATTTGCACATGAAGTCGATTGTGTTTTCTTTTTTCTTCCGAAATGACTCCTGCCCGACGCATGGTGAGACTCTAGGTCATGACAGAGAAAGGATCAGCTGCGTGTTTCAGGATACACCACTGTTTCTCCACGCCCCAGAATCTCTGTTTCCTAAGAACCTTCAGGACAGTGTATCCACCACGAAACATTTCCTTCAGGTCCCTAAATCACATGCGTTAGCCACTTTGAACAACAGGGAGCACTGTCTCAGGGTCGTCCTCAGACAGGTGTCTGGGAGCCTCAGGGGACGGTGTTGGGCCTTAGCTGTGGTGTCAGGACCATGAAGGAGGGGCTGTGTGGCCACCCCCTGCCCTGTGCTTCCTGAGACCTGAAGACCCTGCAGCTGTGGGTCTCGTGCCTGCAGGGATGGAAACGGACATATTTCTCCCACTTCACAAGATCTGGACTTCTGATTCAGGATGATTGTTGAGAGTGCTAGTCTGCTTTAGAATGTGTCCTTGATGCTTAAAGTAGATTCTGCGCCAAAGAGGATATTTTCAAGGCATTTGTCCTTTATATTCAAGCTCCAGCATCAAGAGGGGCTTATGAATAATCATCAGCATCATGGATGGATGGTCATGGGGAATCACCTCTCAGGTGTGGAGAAGCCAGAAGAGGGACAGGGGGAGGAGTGACCTCATTGTCACACACACACACACACACACACACACACACACACACACACGCAGACGTACATGCACACAGGGCCCTATCTTCTAGCTGAGTGCATATTGCCCTGGACTCCACAGTTTGGGGCATCTCTGTCCCTCCAGAAGTCAGGGATTGACCAGTGCTGACACAGGCATCCTGAGGATCAAAATCTCAGGGGAGAGAATCTCCCTCAGCAGGAAACACCAACGACATGAGAGTGACCTGGGTCCTGTTACCAGGGACGCAGACCGCGCCCTGAACACGAGCTTAAGTGGGTTGAGTTTAAGCTCAGGGCCCTAGGGTGAGTCTCTATACTCATGGGCATCACAGGCCCCTGACCACTCAGGGCTGCACTCAGGTTGGTTATGGCATTTCTTCTGGGACAGCAGCCTCAGTGCTGCTCACACGGGATCACAGTCCATGGGGACAGAGACACAGCCTCCCCTGTGCTCTCCGGCCTGGGCTGCCATTCACTTCATCACTCAGTTGGAGGAAGAGGCCCCTCTCAGAGTCTCACTCGTCACCCAGTCCATACTTCCTTCTGCACAGACCAGGGAGCAGGGACGCGAGATGTGTGACTCCAAAATGACTTTGTGAGGGAAATCGTGTGGCATATGCAACAGAGAGCAGGGATTAGGTGTGCGTTTTCACTGATGTCTGACTGCGTCCACTCAGTTTCCATGAACATCCTTTTGACAAAGAGAGAGAGTTTTAATAAGTCTCCTACTGAGTGGAGTTTCCTTGCAGAAGGACATCATTTTAAATGGACTTTATTAAGCTCACGTTGTAAAAAGCAATGCACATGCACTGAAGGGCAGGCTTAGGTAAGTGGGGACTAATCTGCGTACCTGGCCTGAGAACCCGGAGAGCCTACGGAATGAGTCTGCGTCTGAGCCTGAATGTCAGAGAATCCCTATGACGCGGCTTGAAAACGGTCAGAAAGAGAAAGTGGATGCTCCACCCCAGGCTTTTTGCTATATTCAGGCTTTAACTCATTGGATGAGGCTCAGCAGTACTAGGAAGGACGATCTGCTTTATTTATTCTCTGATTCATGTGTCATCTCACCCAGAATCCCCTCACAGACTCATCCAGAATAACGTTAAACAAATGTCTGTGCGCCCAGGGGTCCAGTGAATTCGAGACACTAACATTCATAGTCACGGTCTAGGTCTGTCATCGTGGCACCTTTACGTGTCCACTAAAAGCTACGAATGCCCAAAGGAAGACAGTAACGAGAGCCTAATTCTGCCTCCTGCTACACAACTGTTGTGCCCACAACTGGACGTGCCTGATGATGGGGACCTTCTCTCTGAACCCTGTACGGGTGACACTTTCTGACCTTGAAACCAGCAACACAGAAATACGACTGTGAAAGCCATTGTGTCTCGTGTGACCCAGGAAGAGAACAGAGAGAATGAAAATCATGAGTGTTTGTGACACACACACACGTGTTCTAAACAGAATGAGGGGAACGTGCTCACGACACCACAGCTCTCATTTCTAGAATTGACAACTGCCTCTTCCACCGCCCACTCTGTGTCCCCTTTGCCTCCAGTAAGCACCTCGGCCTCTTGGGCCTTTACCTGGTGTCATCGCACAAACATTCATTCCTGAGGGCCCTGGACATGTACCTGGGAGACGAGTCTTTTCACGTCTTTTGCTCCTTCTGAGACGTCCGTTCACATACCTCTTCCTCAAATTTCCTTGTCACCCATTTTCCAATCATCCATCTTTCTAGTTTATGACCGTCCAGGGACGTAAGAAACAAGCAGTCCATCTTATTACGTTTGTTACTGTGCCAAAGGGGTTTAAAGACAACGCAGTCTCCCAGCTGCTTTCTCCTTATCCCTGGCAGATTAGCAGGATCCCATGGAAATACTCGCAGATCTCTGTTGTTAAACCAAGCCCGGGACTGCCTATCAGACCTGCCTTTACTGCTAGAAACAGAGATTCTCAGCATCTTTAACTGGAACCAGAGTAGAGAACTGCAGAAACCATGGAAATCATTTGAAAACTTATCCTTAAAACTCTTCCTTTAGAATCACTATCAGCAGAAGCTCCCAATTATGACTTGATAATGAAGCCAAACCCCACTGACCAGAAGCATTCCAGGGCCCCGTCCTCCTCAACTTTGCCAAGCCCGGGAGATGAGAGTCAGCACCCCGGGCCCCACAGTCCATCTCCCCCTGCAGCAGTGCTAGCAGGAGCACCAAGTGTTTGCTCATGTGACCGAGTGTGGCCGTGAGAAATGGCTGTGTAGCTCGTTTCCTGTGTAGTGTCTTCCCACGGCACCTCACACAGGGACAGCAGGGCTTCCTCCTCAGTGTGTATTCAGATGCTGGGGCTCCCACACCTAGTGGCTTTCTCCTTTTGCAATCCCCCCTCGCTTAGCAACCTCTCAGGCAATCCCAAACTCTGTGCTTTGGATCCTCAAGTCTGTTAGCCTGTGGACAAAGTGAGCAGAAACCCCAAATCTCACGTCCCTTTGTCTTTCAAATCATTAAGTCTCCTTCATTGAGGCTGCGCTGACACATCCATCCATGGTGTGGGGTCAGGTCTCGGGAATAACATCGTCTACAGCATGAAGAGCAGCGTCATGGAGACGCACAGTTGGGCCCAGCAACAAAACCCCCAGGCAGAAGCCCCAGAGACATGGTACCTGGAGTTCTGTCTCTGAGCCACGAGAAAAGAATCCGCTGGCAAGAAATGGATCCCGAGGGGATCCTAGATCCTGTCCTGAGAAGAGGCTGTTCATTAGAACCAGACTTTGGTGATCCTGGCACAGGCTCCAGTCTCCAGAGGACTGGAGACTCCATCCTCCCTCTCCTCCATGGGACCATCACACTCTGGTCCCTTCCTGCGTCTAACTTCACGTCAGGGCTGGCTCTCCTGCTAAAGTGCTCACCAAACCCTGAGAATCTTACAAATTTCCAAGGGTCTGAGGCTCTGAGGAAGGCCTAACTCTCTTTTACCGCATGTCCTCAGCCTGGTCACCTCTCCACAGGGGAAAACTTCCTTATAGCAGCACAGGTTTCTTCTGGAGAATCAATGGAAGGGTCAACAGGAGGCTGATGCAGAAGGACCCAGCTCCGGATCTGACTAACGGCCCAAGTAATTCCATCTCGTGTCTTTACAAGAACTCAACGCAATGGCTACTTTTCGATGTCTGCACCTCACCCACTAGTGCCCAGGGGCCCTCTTCCTGTCCTCTTGAGTCCAAAATTTTCCGCAGAATTGTTGGATGGGGTGACAAGGAACTCAGAATAAGAGCATCGGCAACTTAGGGGTCCCCTAGGGCTCTCTACTAAGCCCACAAACGTCCCTCCCTGCTCCTGGCCAGGCTTTGCTGCTCATCCCTTGATCCATGAAATGTCAGGAAAGGCAGAGTCTCTCTCTCTCTCTTAAGATTTCCCTACAAAAGGCTCCTGACCCCGGGCCCCAAGAGTGGCCCCTCGTTAAGGGCGTGGCTCTCAGACCCTCACGGGCTCACTTTCCCCACTTCAACCCTGGGACTTCTCCCACTTCTGCAACCTCTCTGCTTCTTTGTCTGGGATGACATGGAGTAGCTCTCAGTGTGTTAGCTGTAATCCTGATAAATGCAAGCCCCAGTTAAATCCGTAGATTCCTTAACAAATGGACCCAATCAGGTCTGAGGCAAAGTAGAAACACGTCCTGAGGGTATCTTTGGCCAGAAATGGGGGAAGCACTTCTATACAGGCTGAGAGTTTCCTTCACACTAATGTTCTTTTCCTAGCAATCTGCAGGTGAAAAAAAGTACAAACCTAAAGTAAAAGAAGCTTAAATACATCAGAGTCACAATAAAACATCCTGCCAGGGGAATTTTAAAAGGCACCTGAGAACCCGCAGGAGTAATTAAGAAGACACAGTTTCCCTGAGGACATTTTGCTCTCATTGCCAAGACACGTGCATGTGAGTGGGAACCTGTCAGGCGCCCCTTACAGCATTGACTACAGCAACAAGTGACTCCACCAATGTTTCCACTTATACGGGTCACCCAAAGAGATGTGTGACCAGGAATGAGTTAGTGGAGTTCCTGGCTCTTGGTTCAGGGCCAAGGAGGAAGCAAAATCAAGTATCAGGAAATCCTGAAGCATCTGGGAACAGATGCATCCGCTTATCTGTCTGGAGGTCGTTAGGGACCTGAGAATCAATGTCTTCGCCCCAGACTGCACCCGGTGGTCCTTCTCCTCCTACTGCCCTGGGAAGCGACCTGAGGGAGATGCACCTGCAGGAACCAGAAGCCCTTCCAGGGGAGCCAGGTGGGGGGAATGGGCTGAGGACTGAGTGTGGGGACCCGCGGGGGGCGCAGGGGGACCTGTCCTGAGAGAGCAGAGCCTGGGCCAGGCAGGCTGGGAGGATGCTCCCCTGGCTCCTGCTCACTTGGGCAGGCCGTGTCCCCGCTGAGCTGTGACTTTCCTGCACCTGGGCCACCAGGAGCCACAAGAGCACTCGGCTCTGACACTCACATTTGCCTCATGGGTCATCCTCCTCTCACGAAGTCACTGTCCAGGCCTGATTCACAGGCAAAGGTCGATGGACAATCACACGACGGAGATAAATTTGCTTGAGAAACTGGACCTACAGAGCTACCCGAGCACAGGATAGGAGACACCTGGGGAGGGAGAGTCTCAATCCCAACCTTAAGGCCTCAGCAAGCAGAGCTCTGGGGCTACTTCCCATAGCCCAGATTCCTCTCTTCTCACTTATTGGTAGGAGTTTCCTTTAGCGAACAGGAGAAGGATACTGGGGAGGAAGGGCATTTGCATGGCCTTTTGCTCCTGGCGTCTGGGCACAGGTGGTCGTTATCTATTCTCTCCACCACATGCTAATTCCCAACCTGAGTCCTGGGTCAGAGGGAGCTGGCTCAGCCATGAGCAGTGCCTAAGTCTTTGGTTAAAAATGGTTTAAAATACCTATCAGATTAGGGGCATGTGCCCTGAAATCCTTTTCTTATTTTCGAAAAAACGTGGAGTCCAATCCATTATGAACAGTATCAGGATTAAAAATTACAATCTAATCATATTATATTCATAGTTGATCATTGCACAAAGGAATCAACATCAGAGCAAGAAGAATCCACTGTATCAGAAGAAAAATTCACCTTGGCCCCAGGGAGGATTTGGGCTGAGGCTGGGGTGTGTGCCCCGTCTCTGGGAGATGATGCACCTGGACCCTGGGGGACAGCAGGCGTGAAGAGGGGGCGGTCAGCCTGCACCAGCGTGTCCCCTCAGAGAGAAAAGCTCCTCCCAGGGGAAGCTCCTCCCTGAGTCAGGCAGGTCCCTCAGGAACCCCAGGGGCCCTGCTCTGTCTCCACCTGCATGGGAGGGGCTCCTGGGGCCTGGCTGTGTCTCCCTCATCCAGCCTGTCATCCCCTCCACTCCACACGGGCTCCTGATCCCCACCCAGGCCTGTCCCGGGGGGACACTGATGGGACCCACGGTGCCTAGAGAACGCCTGAGACAGGGCGTGCGGTGGCCGACCTCAGGGCGCCCTGCTGCTGACAGGACTCCCCATGTCTTCACGGGGAGATGTGCAGTGAGTGTGTCAGTCCTGTCCGTGCCACCGTGTCAGTTGTCATTTCTTTCTCATCTGTAAGTTCTCACTGATTTCAGATTTAGAGTGACCAACCTGAACTGACACTGTGTGTTTTCAGTTCTGTGGTTATTTCTTTTCCTCGTGTCTTCATAGTCCTCATCCCCACAGCTGAGAGTGTGAACAGACCCGTGTGTCTCTCCGCGCTCAGGTTATGCACTTGTATCACAGGAAAAGCCATTCACAGTGGACATTATTCTACGAACTGAGTTGAGGCTCTTGAACCCTATAAGAGAAGGAAAATGACAATTCGAGTTTTAACACACAGAGAATTTCCTAGCGATTCCAGAAGGAACACCATGAGTCCCA
Source organism: Cynopterus sphinx (assembly GCA_030015415.1). NCBI lineage: Eukaryota > Metazoa > Chordata > Mammalia > Chiroptera > Pteropodidae > Cynopterus > Cynopterus sphinx. The sequence goes on from CM057390.1 coordinate 690,137, forward strand.
GGTTCATTTCCCATCGGAGGAACAGCAATTGTGTGTCTCATCGTCCCCAATGACTAGAGACATTTTATCCTCCTGCCAGTCCCCCTCTCATCCCAAACGCCGTCTCTGCCCTTCCCATTCCTTCTGCTCCACGGCAGGAGGTGAAGGGAAGGGAGTTCTAGAACGTTCTATGGTGTTTCACCACCTCGTTGGTACTCAGTGCTGTTCCCATCTCTCATAGTGGAATGTGGGCTTCTGTTTTGTTGTCGCTGATGCTGCGAAGACAATCCTAATGTGATGGCCACACTCTGATCCATTCCTCTCCAAACCCATTTGTGTTGAAGCTCGTCCATAGGATAACTGGTTTCTTAGAGCAAAGGACATTTGCCTTCGTCAGCCTGACAGGGCAGCTCCTGGTGACAGACCCTCAGCTCTGGTCCCTTTAAAACGCCACGAGGGGGAGCCCCTGTCCCTTCACAGGGAGACATAAACGCTGTGATTCCCCAGTGGACTCACTGCTGGGTGGAGGAGTGACTGCTAAGTTCTGTATATAACAGAGAGAGAGAGAGAGAGAGAGAGAGAGAGAGAGAGAGAGAGATAAGGAATTGCTCTGAGAAGGAAGAAATGTTCCCAGGAATGGGGTTCGATCTGGCATGAGCTAAGTCGATGGGGACAGGAGGGGAACACGCCCATCTCATCACTCAGCCCTTCATTTCCAGATACAAAATTTGGGACCGATGTCACCAGGGACACGAGGAAGCTGATTTGGTGAAAAACCTCAACCAGTCCTTGTCCGTGTCCCAGTCTCCATTCAGTCATTGGTCATTGTGAGGTCCCAGCCCCTGACTCCTTCAAGATACGCCCCAGGGGACCTCAGGGTGTCACTGGGGCTGGGAGATAGAAGATGATTTGCATGAGGCACCTTCTCCTCCTAATGAGACTCGGGGGCATAAAAAGGCCTGAGGACACCACACTCCAGCCCAGGAGCCTGAGGAGGCCTCGTCCTGTGAGTGTCCCCACCATGGCCTGGACGGTGCTTCTGCTGGGGCTCCTCGCTTACGGCTCAGGTCAGGGGAAGGGACGCTGGATGCTTGGGGGCCACATAAAAGGAGGATCAGAGGCTGATCACATTCCTCATGACACATGTGTCTCTCCTTTTGGTTTTAGGGGCGAATTCTCAGACTGTGGTGACCCAGGAGCCATCGCTGTCAGTGTCTCCTGGAGGGACGGTCACACTCACCTGTGGCCTTAGCTCTGGGTCAGTCTCCAGCGGTAACTACCCCAGCTGGTACCAGCAGACCCCAGGCCAGGCTCCACACATGCTTATCTACAGCACAAACAGCCGCCCCTCAGGGATTCCTGATCGCTTCTCCGGATCCGTCTCTGGGAACAAAGCCGCCCTCACCATCACGGGGGCCCAGCCTGAGGACGAGGCCGACTATTTCTGTGGTCTGGCTATGGGTGGTTTTACTTACACAGTGATGCGAACCCACGGGGAAGTGCAACCAAAACCTCCTCACGTGCTCAGAATGGCTCAGCCTCAGAGGCAGAAGGGAAGGGAGAGGGTGGAGATGGCCAGCACGCCCTGGGGAGGGGGCTGCACGGCCCCTCTCTTCATTCACGGATTCATGGCCACGTGTCTCCTCCAGTCTCCCCAGAATGACTCTGTGAGACTGGGCTTCCTCTCTCTCTGTCTGCCTAGGAGAATGGGGAGGGGGCTCAGCATCAAAACATGTCCATCACAGGGAGACGAGAGACCCCACTGCTCCCCCTGAGACGTTTCTGATTCAAAGAGCCTGAACAGATCCACTCTTGGTCATTGTTTGTCCCTGCAGACCAGGTGGAGAGTTCACTCAGCAGTAAAATGGGAGTTTTCCGGGAGTTGCTGAGATTACATTTCCTCAAACTGGGCCAACTGTGTGAGAAACATGTGCCCTTTTGCAGGAATCTGTCTTAGCCATCTCCCCAGGAGGTCTTTGTGACCATTAAAGTCTGAGAAGGACCTCTACTTCTATTGTCCTGAACGTATCCCTGAAAATTGTGTTTAAAATTCAGTCTTGTTAACAACCTCGGACAAAACTCTCCCATTCAAAATCAAAGACTCTCAGAAGCAGATTCATCATCAGAGGGCTTTGCTAGAAACTGGGATTTGATTTCAAACTACAACCAGAAAATGGGGAGAAATGGCACAAGCACGTGTTCTCTCAGGATGCGTTTGTGGCTCATGGGAACACGTATCCTGTTAGAAGACGTCTCCTGTGGAAGAGGCTTCCAGAAACGTATCCCTGAGCGGACTCCCCCGGTGCCAGGACAGGAGGTGCAGGGCTGCAGGGTGTGTCACCGCGTGAGTCCCCCTAAGGCGTCCAGCACTGGCCACGAGGGCGAGAAGCAGAGTGTGAAATTCTGAATTGTCTATTTTATCCTCAAAATGAAGACGGGGGAGGCTTCCCTGCAGGCATCGGAGGGAGCTGGGCCCGGCGCTCCAGAGCTTGGACTTCCAGCCTGCAGAGCAGAGGGAAATAAATGTCTGTCGTTCATCAGACCCCCAGGTGAGGTCGTTCATCACGGCAGTGGGAACAGAGCACGACAGAGATGGATCCTGAGGAGCAGGGGCGACGCTGTCAGAGCTACCTCCAAGGCGTCCTTGCTGTGAAGCTGCAGGGTCGTGGCTGAACGCGGCTCCCACCCTCGGGTTCTGTGGAAGGACGACCTTGGGGGCAATGGAACTGGATGTTCGGCTGAAGTGATGTCTCAGCCAAGAGTGGAAGGGGCTTGGCTCCCCCTGACTGCTCAGAGGACAATGGGAGCAGAGAAAGTCTCACACACAGAATCCGAAAGGAAAAGGGCGCCTGCAGCTCAGAGGGGACCGGGGCCCCCCCCCCCAGGGCCTCCTCACACCACCCTCTCCGCGCCCACCAGCTGCTCTGTGCACCTGCTTCCTCAGGTGTGGCTCTGGCAGGCCTGGTGTGGGCGGGGCCCGTGGCCACCCCTCCTAAGGGCACAGCAGCACACTGCGGTGGCATCCTCTGTTTGCTGCATTTTCCACATTAACCGAATGGACAGTCCTGGGGCGTGGCTGCCTCCACTTGGATTTCAGAGCACAGACCTCGTGGCTGTGGTGTCATCCTCTGGGGATGGGGGTCAAGTTTCCCCTGGCTCCCCAGAGGGCCTGGAAGACCGAGTGTGTGGCCAAAGGAAATCATTCTTGGGCATTAAAGGTGAATCTAGTTTAGCCTGTTAGGAGGACGAGGCTGAGGATGACTGTGTTCTGTGGTGCAGAGACCATGTCCCCAGTGACAGGTGCAGGTGGGGACGTGAGACACAGACCCCAGGCTCTGTACACCATTGGCCTCTAACATCCCCGTCTAGTGTTGCCAGAAGGTGGGTGGCTTCGGGGGACTTATTGTTCGTGGCCCCAGAAGAGCTGGTCAAGTGCACTGCTGTCGGACCCCAAAGGATTTCTAACACCCACTTCATGAAAACATGGGATCTTAAAAACTAGGGCTGATATAATCAGTAATCACAGAGAAAATGGACAAGATTGGCAAAGGAAAGTTTACACTTCTACATGCACACATGTTCACGTCTAAACTCTGCTTGGCCGGCATTTAGTAACAAATACAGAATTTGGTCCATATCGATACGATACAGCTTGATTTTAAATGTAAAAATAAACGTAGAAGCAAATTATATTTAAGTGAAACTTGCAGAAACATAGAAGAAATAGAAAAAAAAACTCTCCTCTACTGTGTTATGAAAAAAAAATTTAAATGAAAGTAAAATTTGAAAAAAAATCCAAAAGGGCCAGGACCGTCTCCCACCCCTGACAGCACAGGGAACACTGTGCGCGGGTCAGACTCTTCACCTTGCAGAGGAGGGTGTTCCCTTCCCGCGTCTCAACCCCACGGGCCAGAGGGAGCCTCCCTGTGTGTGTCCCTGAGGACAAGCTCAGAGTCACAGAAGCAGGACAGCCGGGTCCCCCTGTCCTCAGAGCGTGTTCCCCACAGAGACTCCTCGTGACTCCCCAGGGTTCCCTGCAGGGGTGACGGGCAGGCAGGGGGCTGGGAGGGGGCTCGACAGAGGACACGAGTCTCCAGGGAGGACGCGTCAGAAGACAAGGGTCCCAGATCTCTAATCCAGCCTGTGTCTAGTCATTTCTCAAAACAACAGCAACAACAACACCTAGAGGACAACTCCAAAGAAATATCGAAAATTGAAAAAGGAACAAATGTCTAAATATATGGTTGAGTAACATTTTGCAGAAGGAAGGTTTCCGCATATTTGAAATGTTGGAGACAGAGAATCCTGCCCTCATTTCTTCATAACTAAGCCAGGAAGAAATTTTGAAACCTCAACATGTGTCCATGGGGGTGTCCATGAGCTGAGACCCTTGTCCCCTCCTGCTCCTCATTGGGGAGCAAGGGGTTCAGAGGGTCACATGAAGCTTGTAGGGCCTCAGGATCCCTGATGAGATCATACACAGCAATCGAACCCTCTCATTCCATACCTGGGCTGATAAATGGTAGTGATTTTTGTCTCCACATCGAAGTGGGGGACACCGGGCGGTGTCACCCAGGACCCTGCAAGAAGGGAGTGTCAGCCCTGCTGACAGGAAGCCTCAGTGGACAGTCTCAAGCTGCCAGCAAGTAAAGCGTGACCCTCGGCTGCAGAGAGTGGCCTTAACTAGACGTGTGTGTCTTAGATGAGCCCGAGTCCACTGAGAGACAGGAGGGGATAAAGGTCAGGCTGGTGGAAAGGGCCCGGGAGATACTGACACAGGGTGACACCTGGTAGGAAGGGAGAGCCACCCCTGAGCCTGTGGTACGTGCCCTGAGTCACAACTAGGATGAACGATCTGTCCTGAATTCCACAGCTACACGGGCCCTGGTGTTACAGGGAGTGAGTAGAGAAATCTCTATTTCTATTTCCCACAAGAAACTGTTTGAGGGACTGAGGACTCCATTTCTCCTAGCGGGTTTAGTTGTCATGAAGGGTAGACAGAAAACGCTTACACCACAGACAGTCACATCCCAAGAAACCCAGGTCCAGCGTCACTGTGGTCCTGGACATTCATCAGGATGAGAGAAGGGCGTGAAGACAGTCACCAGATGCCAGGACACATGGACCCTAACGAGCAGGAAATCACATAATAGGAAAGAGCCAAGTGTCCTGCACAGAAGGGGACTCGCCCCCACGGGATGGACGCTGTTCTGTCCTCATCCTGGGACAGGAGGGCCCACACACACCCCACCCCCATTCATTTCTCACACCCTGAAAGGGGCCTGACCCAGGGCCCAGTGAGGGACCAGAAAGCTGGGGTGTCATTTGCATGAGTGGACCCTCCCTCTGTCAGGGCTTGAAGAGGGGAGGGAGAGACCTGGGGGAAGCTCTGCTCCAGCTGTGGGGACACAGAGGACAGGACTCAGCGATCATCTCCACCATGGCCTGGTCCCCTCTCCTCCTCACCCTCCTCGCTCACTGCACAGGTGACTGGATACGGGGACAGGAGAGGGCCCCCGGGGAAGATGCAAGAGGCCCTACTCCCTCCTGTTGTCTCTAGCCCCAGCATCACCCTCTCTGTGTCTCTCCCTCTTCCAGGCTCCTGGGCCCAGTCTGTGCTGACCCAGCCGTCCTCAGTGTCTGGGGCCCCGGGAGAGAGTGTCACCATCTCCTGCACTGGAAGCAGCTCCAACGTTGGGGGCAACTATGTGAGCTGGTACCAACAGCTTCCGGGATCGGCGCCCAAACCCCTCATCTATCTTGATGATGTTCGAGATTCAGGGGTCCCCGACCGATTCTCTGGCTCCAAGTCTGGCAACTCGGCCATCCTGACCATCAGTGACCTCCAGGCTGAGGACGAGGCCGATTATTACTGCCAGACATATGATGACAGTCTCAATGCTCCCACAGTGCTCCAGGCCCGTGGGGAAGTGAGACAAGAACCTGCTGTTTCCTGTGCAATGGGGCTTCCCTGAGCAGACCCCACTGCTCTGACCAGGCAGCTGCTTTCATGTTTGACCTAAAGTGAGGTCTGAGAGCCACTCCAAGGAGCTTTTCTAGATAATGTGTCCCCGTCCTCTCTCAGTCTATCCCCAAAGCCCGTTCTTGTTGGCAACACATTGACTGATTTTCTCAAACTGAGCAGAAAGGCTCAAATGTGGGGCGGGCTGCCAGGGGACAGAGGACCTGAGGGGTGAGCTGGTGCCAGGGCTGCTGAAGCGTAATCCACAGACTGGGGGGCTGAACCTGCAGAGAAGTGTGTTCTCACAGGTGAGAGGGTGGGATGTCCGAGACAGAGGTGTGGGCAGGTGCGTCTCTCCTGAGACCTCGCTCGTTGGCTGGCAGAGAGCTGCGTTCTCACTGAGTCCCCACAAGACATTTTCTGGGCCCTCCCTTCTGGTTTTCCTCCTTTTCTTAAAAAGACACCAGCCCTACTGATGAGAACACCATGATACGACCTCGATCACCTCACTTACCTCCTAAGTACCCCGATCTCCAGTCACATTGGGGGTTTGGACTCCAATCAGGATTTTGAAGGGACACAGTTCAGTCCGTGTCCAGTTGTCAAAACAAAACCCAAGACACAGAATGCAGCTGCGTCTGCCTCGGGGGAGTCTACGTCCATTTGCTGTGCATCCACAGCCTTTTATGATCACCTACTGTGTCTGACTTGGGTCTAGGGGTTCAGAGTACACGGCAGACACACAGGGACTTTCCCAGTGCTCAGGGAGCTGACACACTCTGGTGGAAGAGGGAGGACATACAAGTCAAAATATAGCATCCCAGGTTAATTTCTCCCTTGGGGACAGAATGTCTCTTTTGGTCGCAGGCATCCGTCCACACAGCAAACCCTCCAGAATTGGTGATTCGCCTACCCTAGCCCATAGGTCGGGAACCTCAACCTTCAGGATGACCAGACCCCAAAACTCACAGTGTCTTCCCTGAGACCACCATGGCAAACAAGGACAGGGTGGTCTGATTTGGTTTAGACAACACAGGCCCTGCCCCTGGACTTGGAAATTGGTCGATCTCATGCCAAACACGTGGCTGGAGGATTCAGGGTCCAGGTGGGAGGGGAGAAGCACACAACTTTTTCCTAATTCATGTCCATCATGCGCCTCACTGTGCCCTCCACCCTGATTGTTACTGCTTATTGGGTTTTGTCCTGTGGATGCTGGGACCTGTTCAGGGGACATAGGCCAGGTGGTTCCTGTCACATCAAACCACACTTCTGCATGCATGACCTTGTTAACATCTTGTAAAAGATCAATTTCAGGTAACATCGCACCCACTTCCATCCATAGGCATCAATCTAAAACTGAGTAGTCTCAGGACACGTAGATAGTTGCAGAAATTATCTTCAGGGTTGTCTGTTCCTTGGCAGAGTCAGAAGAGTGACGTAGTCTCAAGAGACGACCCTAGCACCAGTGCCCTCCATGACCTGGGTGCTTCTCCTAGGTTTAATGCATTTGAGGAATGTTCCAGAGGCCCAGCTCATGAACCTCTCACCCCTACACCTCAATCTGGGTCCCTTCTGCTTCCATCCCCGAGACTCTGCCCTCTCAGGTCACCTTGGGGTCCCTGCTGAGGATCCCCACCTCACAGGATCCTGATCACAGGTGGTGCCATCACAGTCACCTCCCTCTTCTGTGTCCTGGGAGCTGGCACCAGATGTCGTCTCACTCCTAAAGGACGTGGTGTTTCTTTATGCGACCGCTCACACATTCACCCCGTCTGCAACGACATCACAGTCTCACATTTAGCTTTTTAGTACAGCTCGGGGGCATGTTTATTTAAAATGTGAGCCAATTGTGTGACACCTAAGATGCAATCCTGACAAGAAACCTGTGAAGTTAAGATTCTGAAAACTACATGGGAGTCACTTTCTAAAACAGAGTGTTACTCATTCCACAGGTAAAGGTCACGCCGAAGCCATTTTTTTATTATTATTATTGTTGTTATTATTATTATTATTATTATTATTATTATTATTATTATTATTTTACCAAGCAGGAATTCAAATGGGAACCCTATGAAACAGTTCACACATGACATGACTGAAACGTTTGCAGAACTGTCCTCTTTAGAAAATGCCACTGAGTGTTTTTCTGGAAAATTCTTTTTATACCATTTCCCTGGAGAGTCCTTTTAAGCCTTTCTAACCATCAACTGTCCCCGCTGCTCTGACACCGGACCTGATGCACACCTGGATCATTCAGCTTCTTCTAGAATGTACTCTATGTGCACTGACACCATGAATAGTTATATGTGGACATGTTTGCAAGTCCCGTGGACCTTACTCTGGGAAAAATAAATGACAATATCAGCACAGCGTATCAGGATCGCGGCATCTAGGGACCAGACCAAGGAACATGAACAGAGACAGGGACCTGCTGAGCTGCACAAACCAGCTGGGCCCTCAGGGCTCTGGGCCACGGGGAGGGGTGTATCCTGCCAACAGCAGGGGCCGCTGGGGGACTGCCCTGTGGTCCCTGCACAGCTGCTCAGTGAGGACCATCCACTCAGAGGGGCCTGGGCCTGGGGCTGTTCTCTGTGCTCCCTGAGGGGACTCAGCAGCTGGGTCCTCTCTGGCCTGGCAGAGTCCCCTGAGCAGGGACCTCTGTGTGGCCTCAGCAGGTGCTTCCTCCCAGGGCTCTCCCAGGGGGTGAAGCCAACCTCCATCCTCCTCAGTCTGTCTGGGAGCTGAGCCCCAGCACCAGGGCTCAGGGAGGGGCTGGGCGGCCCCTGGATGGACACACATTTGCATGCACAGCCCCTCCTCTGGGGGAGGGAGGAGGAGAAAAGGAGGCCTGGGGCAGCCCAGCCCCACTGTGGGATCAGGGGCTGCCTGCACCATGGCCTGGACCCCCATCCTCCTCGTGCTCCTCTCTCAGTGCACAGGTGGGGATAGACATCGCGGAACATATCTCAGTTTGAGATTCACTCCCTTCATGCTCAGTCTCCTCAGAAACTTTACCCTGGAGCCTGCCCCAACCCTGACAATTGTCTGTGTTTGCAGGTTCCCTCTCCCAGGCTGTGCTGACTCAGCCGCCCTCCCTCTCTGCATCTCCGGGAGCATCAGCCAGACTCACCTGCACCCTGAGCAGTGACTTCAACGTTGCCAGCTATGTAATAAACTGGTACCAGCAGAAGCCAGGGAGCCCGCCCCGGTATCTCCTGTCCTACTACTCAGACTCCAATAAGGACCAGGGCTCCGGGGTCCCCAGTCGCTTCTCTGGGTCCAAAGACGCCTCGGCCAACGCAGGGCTCCTGCTCATCTCGGGGCTCCAGCCTGAGGACGAGGCCGACTATTACTGTGCAGTCGGGAACAGTGACACACACAGATGGGGAAGTGGGACAAAAACCTCGGGCTGCTCAGGTCTTTGTTCTGAACAATTAAACATCTTCTTTTAAAAACTCGGGACTGTATAGACTGTACATGGCCCCCTTCCTGGTCATAATGTTTTACTATCTATTTTTAGTCTATATTTTCATTTCAGGAGAAATAAAACAAGCAAAAATGTGTGATTTTGCAGAAATGTTGACTGGCTTTTCAGGTGACAAAACCAGTGCCTCAGGAGTGACCTTTTTCCCCAGAAATAAAGAAAATGCCCCTGTCCCCACTTTCTCCTTCATCAGACCCTGGAAACATCTCAAGGTGGGTCCTTTTCCACAGCATGGACTCTGCTCTCCCAGGGGTCCCAGCAGAGATGTCCCCCTCCCACCCAGGCTCCTCACTTCAGGCTTAACCGAGGAGGAGTATGTTCAAGCCACTGAGATGTGAGAAGATGGTGAGGACCCTGGCCCAGGAGGATTGACATGCAGAAAGCTGGCCCTGAATCTGAGCATTCAGAGTGTGATTCAGGGTGGGGAGCCGGGAAAGGGAAAAACTGGGGTCTGAGGATACCTCTCAATGGGCCATGAGTGGGTGGGGTGCCACAGAGCCACTGAGAAAGTCCTGAGTCTGCTCCAGGGATAGGGGTGAAGTTGGTCCATGGATGAGACCGTCTTCAGGTGACACCAAGGGTGACCATGAGGACTCCCAAGTGCGGTCTCCTGATCCCACAGGCACTGACTGTGTCTTTTAATCCCCAGTTCCAACTGGGGCTTTACAACAAAATAGGGTATGGGGTGGCCTCTGGGACAAGATGAGCAGGAATTCACCACATGTGTCACTCCCACTGTGAGGCTCTTGATGATCTCAGATCCGAGGTCACCTTCTCCTGCACAGGGGTCAGCAGACATATCGGGAGTCACCATGGCAATGGTCCTACAGGCTCCCAGGCAGAGCCTTCACCTAGGACACCAGCAAGGGACCTTCCACAGGTCTGAGCCTGACTCTCCTCACCCAGGTTTGCTACCAGAACCTCACTGACCACTCTGGGCTCCAGCCTGAGGACGAGGCTGAGGATCACGGTTTCAGAGCTGAGCATGACCCCGATGCATGAGGATCTCTGGTTTGTGGGGACATGTGATAAGTCTGCCCTCCACCCCCAGTCACACCCATCACTTCCCTGTCCCTTCCTGGACCTGCACCTGCTCTATGTCCCCAACAATGCTGGGCGGAGATGACATGGAGAACGGAAGTGTCCGATTTTTATAGGAGACGTAGATATAAAATTTTAATGAACAAATGACAAAAGAAATTCAGCTTAATGCTATGAGTTGACGTACACATAGAATGTCATTTTGCTGCCATTTACATTTATCAAGTTTATTTACATAGAGAAATAAAAAGAAAAAATTTCTGTGTGAATCATCTCAGAAAAACTGTCCACTACTCAACTCATTTTTTTTTTTTTTTTTTTTTTTTTGCAACAGAGAAAAAAAAATACCTGTTCAAGTTAGCACCAAAAGAGTCGACTAACAAACTGGAAACCAGGTGGTTATTATGTCACAAAATTTTAATGAAATCAATACATTAAAATCTCTGCAAAGAGTAAAAATGGACTTCCGGCAATCCATGTCACTTTCCTGGAGACGTGATACAGTTGAAAGAAACAACACAGACTGTGTTGAACCTCAATCAAAAAAATATTAAAATTACACTGAGATACCAGGTTAATGAAAAAAGAAATGACTACAGTGATTTATCATTTTACATGTATCCGTGGTAAAACTTGAACAGGTTCACGTACACTGTGTGGCTAGTGTGGCTGTGCTCACACTTTTGCTTAGGAGAGCAGCACTCAGCACCTATGGAGAGGAAATGACAAGCTCTAGTTAAGCTGTGTCAGCATTTACTGTCTAGCCCAAAATTCAATATCATAGAATCTGTTCTATAGAGAGAATCACACCCATATGCAAAGAAGTATGTGCATGGCCATTTATTTCAATATTAGAAAATTTAGAATATGCTTCTATACTCAAACGTCTATAATGTTATCATTAAAATTAGGCAATATCTACTAATACGTAATAATAGTGTGAATAAAAATCATGAGATGCCGAAAAACCACTATATGTGGAGCCTTAATTATTTATATTTAAACAACAAAATGACTAGACATCAATGAAGTAAATATCATACTTAAATTAGAAAAAATAGAATAAACCCAAATAATGCAAGTAGAAGAGTATATAGAGAGAAATTAATGAAATAGAAAATAGGGCACTAATAGGGAGAGGTACGAAGACCAAACTGGTTCTTTATGAAAATGATAATGAACAATCTTTCATGAGATTTATCAAGAGAAACAGAAATCACATCAAATTTTATGGGAAATTAGACGAAGACACCACTCCAAGGCAGCAGATATGAACACAAGACAAGAACATATGCTGAACACATTTATTCCAATGCATTTGAAAATATGTATAAATCAACAAATATTAGGGGAAAAATGTCCTTCCCAAATAAGGATTCATTAAATATTCAAAACCATAAATATTTCACCAACAATTATATAAATTGAATCAGTGGTTGAGAAAATATCTCTGTGTTTCCCTGTGTGTCTGGCTGTGTCTCTGTCACACACAGACATAAGCAGCTACATTTTAATTAATTCCACGAGAGCATATGATCTTAGTATCAAAACCAGGGAAGATCCATCCTAAGGAAGGAAGGTTCCAGGCCGGTCTCTCTCGGAAGCATTGATGTAAACAGCCCACAGGATCAGACAGCACTGACATTCCTAAATTAGAAGAAACCAAACCAAACAAAAACAGAGAAACACAAACCAGCCAGAGCACAGGTTAAACTGCATATGCTGACGCGCCAACCCTCGTCTGAACTTGAGGCTCTGCCCGAGCAGCACGCGAAGCCTCTCGCAGAGGGCGCGCCAGCCTGGCTGGGTGTGGACAGCACCGTCCCTGTGTCCTCAGAGACCCCTGCAGAGAGGGCGAGGCCTGTCGCTCCCAGGGTTTCATACAATCCCCATCCTGCCAAAGCTGACCACGCAGGTAGCTGAGAAGGGACCACAGTGCCCAGACACGGTAGAGAAGATCGCGTCCAGAGGGTTTGCTCAGCAAAGTCACTGACCAGCCCCAAGTCCTGGAGGGGGAGAGAGTCTGAGCACAAGCACCACGGGTCTGCTGGGTGCAGTGGACGTCGACAGAAGCCTTCCTAGGACGGCAGCAGAGGACACGTTCTTCCCAAACCCACAAGGAACATCCATCAGGACAGACCAGAGTCTGGGCCATCAAACCCACGTCAACACATTTAAAAGACTAGAATGTCCTCAGGACGCCACTGGACTGGAAATCGGCCATGGAAAGAGAGGGAAATGCCCAATATTTGAAGATTAAACACCCTTCTGCATATCGCGAGGGGTCAAAAAGAATTTTAAAACTTTTGAATTAAATGAAGGGAAAATACAACTTGTCAAAATGTGTGAGATTTGGTGCAAATTGGGCTTCAAAAAAAATTCTAGCAATAAATGTAATATAATAGAAAGTAAAAATAGATCAAAACTTAATAATCTAAGCTTCCACCATAGTAAACTAGGGAAATTGTATAGTAGGCTGAACAGCAAGTAAAAAAAAATAAACAATAACAATTCTTACAAAAATGATTGACACCCCGTAGAGCAAATAAACCATGAAAATTAATAAAAATCAAAAGCTTTGAAAAAACAATTAAATAGATAAACCTGCAGCCTGGTTACAAAAAGAGGGGGGCGGGGAGATGAACCCCATTCCTAACCTCTGAGATCAGAGAGGGGTCAACTCTCACGGTCTCCCACTGCAGGTCCCCGCCCTCCCCCGTGCAGTGTCCCTCCTCACACCTGCGGCTGCAGCGGCTGCTGCTGCTCCTGCTGCTGCTGCCACCGCCATGAACCCCCTGGACCTGGCTCTAAGCCCCGTCCACCTGTTGGTCCCTGTGGCCCTGGAATGGCCAGGGAGCCCACCCACACCCGGGAGCCAGGCCACGCCCTCCACGGCGTGTGGCCTCTGCCTGCCCTGCCTCATGCCCGAGCCAGCAGGTACACAGACTCGGGGCAATTACGAACAATAAGGGGAGTGAGGAAGGCTGGACCCACAGGAGGAAGGAATGCACACAGGCCACATCGCTGTGCACATCCTTGTGTCTCTAAGGACACGTGCGTGTTCATTCACACGCATTCACAATTGGTGAAAATGGATGTCAAGGTTCAAGAAAGGAAACATTTATTTATTTAGATATTTCATTTTTGCTCTGTTCGGAGTGGCTGGATTCATAGGCTCGGATGGTCTACCTCTTGGACCTCGATAAGCTGTTGTCTAGAGTACCCGGCAAGCAGGCTCCCCATTTTTCTGGCCTTGACACACACCCTGACCTCTGACCTGAGGGCTTTTGCTCTCTCTGCCTGGGAGATCAGCTACTCATCCTACAGATCCCCACTCACACTCCACAGCTTTGCTCAGACTTCTTGGGCCAGAGTCCCCTGGGCCACCCCAGCATGCACAGAGGGCAATGTCACCCTATGTGTCTCCCTGTGGCACCCGTTACCTGTCATCTCACACGCTTGTGCAGTGTCTGGCACAGCACACAAGGTTGGAGCTTTAGGGACACAGTAAACAAAGTCTGACATTTTGAAAAAGATGATAATTTCCCTCTGAGATACAAGTCCAAGTGTTAGAGCATCGCTGTTCCCCTTTCTCACTCCACTCCCTTGGGTGCGACGTCAGCTAATAATATAATAAAAAGACAACTCTGTGTGGTGGGCTTGGTGCCGTCTCAGTGTTTGGAGGACGGGGGCCCTGTGACCTGCAGGGAAAGCAATGCAGTGGCTGGGAGTGTGGGTGCAGGGCCTGACAGCTGGTCCCCACACAGCAGGCTCCAGGGGAGTTGAGCAAGTCGCGTCCTCACTGATGTGTGACTTTCCTCTGTTTGTGAGGGCGTCATCACCCCCATGATCAACCTGGATCTAGGTGCCTCAACACATGGCTGGAAATTGAGGTAATTTCACTGTCTCTCTGTCTCTGTCTCCTCCTCCTCCTCCTCCTCCTCCTCGTCTTCTTCTTCTTCCTCTTCTTCCTCTTCTTCCTATTCTTCCTCTTCTTCTTCTTCTTCTTCTTCTTCTTCTTCTTCTTCTTCTTCTTCTTCTTCTTCTTCTTCTTCTTCTTCTTCTTCTTCTTCTTCTTCTTCTTCTTCGTCTTCTTTTTCTCCTTCTCCTTCTCCTTCTCCTTCTCCTTCTCCTTCTCCGTCTCCGTCTCCGTCTCCGTCTCCTTCTCCTTCTCCTTCTCCTTCTCCTTCTCCTTCTCCTTCTCCTTCTCCTTCTCCTTCTCCTTCTTCTTCTTCTTCTCTCTCTCTCTCTCTCTCTCTCTCTCTCTCTCTTCATATGGATTCTTTGGCCATATTTAGTACAAGTTGGGGCTGGTAGACAATGAGGACCTGGAATGCTTTTCCAAGGAGGATATGGGCTCCTAAAGCAGCCTGTCTAGGGGATAATATACTCGTCGGCATAATCCCCACCGTGGAGCCTCAGGGGACAGAGCTCTGTGTGTTCCTACCATGTCCTGGGATGTCTCTCAGGCAGTCCCTACTAGAGTGAGGCTTTTGTCCTATTTTACAGAAAGAAGCCCCAGGGTGACACAGGACCTGGCGTCTTCCCATTTCCACAGGAGCACGTGCCGGGACGTCTGACTCACAACCTTCTGCCTCAGTGTACTGGTCACATGGGCAGAAGGTCACCCCTTTCTGCACGGGAAACCTGTGCAATAGGGTGATTCTGGGTCTGAGACAGAAGCCCCATAAGTGTGATGCAGCCTGAGCGAGAGGCAGAGTGTCACTCCCCACCTGGGGTGACGCCGCAGAGTTCATGGGGGTCCTCAGCCCCGGGCAGTGCGCCCACACCTCCCCTCCGCCCCCCCTGGTCCTCCCGTCACGCGTCTGTCACTAATTATTGCCGGTTCTGGTCCCAGTGAGAGGGCCCTGTCCCTTCTGCACCAGCACCGGAGTTCCGAAGCCATGCCACACATTGGGATGTTTATGTTTTCGCTCGGCTGTTCCCTCCAAAGCTAAGGCCTAACCTCGATTTCCCTTATTTAACTGCATTGTCTGAGGCTGCGGAATTGAGTGTGTGAGTCATGACGAAGGTGAATCTCTCCTTTGCCTGTTCCTGCTCTTTGTGGAAATGAGGCCCACCCCATCCCAGGGCTAAGGGCTGGCGTAGTTCTAAGTCACACGTGGGTGACAGCGAGGGTTATTCCCACATTATGAACGTGCGTGTTTGTATTTTTTGTGTTAAAAATTCCTGAATGTGTTACAATTTGGTGTTAAATCTGCTCAAAGGTTATTTCCGGATCGATTGAAATCATATGATCACATCTATTGCTGTGTTAATATGTTGTGATGAATTAAAATTTTACTTTATTTGAACTACAACTTTTTTCTAAGAAATAAATCATGCTTCTTAACAGTGTGTGAAATTATGTATCTGCTATTGGGCTCTAATTGTTAAGATTTCATTTAGAATCATTAGTATAAATGTTCAATATATTTACTCTGTTATTTTCCTTTATGAGTAATTTATTGGCAAGGTATCTTTACCAAATTTATAATTAAGAGTTATGATATTCTACTTTTAAATATTATGGAAAAATATGAATTAAATAATTTGGAATCATCTTCTTATGCTTTGTGGTGGAATAGTCCCATAAGATTTCTAGTTTTTCTACTAAAATTGTTCTCCTTAATTATTTTATTTCCACTGAATATAATTTAGCATTTTCTTAGAAAAGTATGTATTTTATCAATTATTGCAAGAATTGATCTTAATTTATAATTTATTTTTCACTTTTTACCTGTGTGACCAGCAGAGGCCGCTGGGGGACTGCCCTGTGCTCCCTGCACAGCTGCTCAGTGAGGACCCTTCACTCAGAGGGGCCTGGGCCTGGGGCTGTTCTCTGTGCTCCCTGAGGGGACTCAGCAGCTGGGTCCTCTCTGGCCTGGCAGAGTCCCCTGAGCAGGGACCTCTGTGTGGCCTCAGCAGGTGCTTCCTCCCAGGGCCCTCCCAGGGGGTGAAGCCAACCTCCATCCTCCTCAGTCTGGCTGGGAGCTGAGCCCCAGCACCAGGGCTCAGAGAGGGGCTGGGCGGTCCCTGGATGGACACACATTTGCATGCACAGCCCCTCCTCTGGGGGAGGGTGGAGGAGAAAAAGAGGCCTGGGGCAGCCCAGCCCCACTGTGGGCTCAGGGGCTGCCTGCACCATGGCCTGGACCCCCGTGCTCCTCGTGCTCCTCTCTCAGTGCACAGGTGGGGACAGGCCTTGGGGATCCAGAAATGTGACTCAGATCACATATTTCTCTGCTATTTCAGAGCTCTACCCCATCACCCACACCATCTCTGTTTGCAGGTTCCCTCTCCCAGCCTGTGCTGACTCAGCTGCCCTCCCTCTCCGCATCTCTGGGAGCATCAGCCAGACTCACCTGCACCCTGAGCAGTGGCTTCAGCGTTGGTGGCTACTGGATACACTGGTTCCAGCAGAAGCCAGGGAGCCCGCCCCGGTATCTCCTGAGATTCACATCAGACACCGATAAGCACCAGGGCTCCGGGGTCCCCAGCCGCTTCTCTGGGTCCAAAGACACCTCGGCCAACGCAGGGCTCCTGCTCATCTCGGGGCTCCAGCCCGAGGACGAGGCCGACTATTACTGTAGCACATGGGACAGCAACTCTAAGACTCACACAGTGATCCAGTCCCAGAAGGAAGTGAGACAAAAACCTCTGTGCTCTCCTGGCCTGTCGCAGTCTCCCCGGCTGGGGTCTGTGACCAAGTCTAACTCCGTGGTGACGTGTGTCGTCAGGTCTCATGCGGCACCTGCTGTCCTTGGGCCAGTGGTTCTGACAATGTCACGTTCTTCTCCTCAACTTTTAGAATGACGTGTTCATGTATTCTCACAGTGTTCACGTTTTCACGGGCAAAAATTCCCTGTTCAGAGTGAAACATCTCCCAGCGGACAGAGTTGAGGACATCAAATCAGGTTGATTCTGGCCAGGCCCAACTCAGGGTCCAGGAGGCACGAAAATTTGCTTTCGGCCTGAGACCTTCAAGAAATGCCATGATACAACCGTCCAGCAGAGTGAAGTGTGTTCCATACACCATGAGCAAATTATAAAAAATAAAAGGATAAAACAATCTCATGTGAAACAGTCTCCCATGAATTATTATGAATAAATGAGAAAATGAAAAATTGAACACTCAAAAGTACAAACTATTGTGAGGCCATTAAATAAAACTGAAACAGATCTTTCTAAATTTGTACCTTGAAATACTCAATATTGTTACGGTAACAATTTTTCCCAAACTGAATGAAAAACTGCCTGCAAGGGCATCGGGATAATTGTCCCCTCAGTGAATGAGGAAGTGGGAAAGGTCAGGATGAAAGGGAAATGGTACAAAAAAAAGGGAACAATCCTGCATTAGTTTCATGAGATCGGACCCCGAAGAGGCACAGACCAGGAGGGGAGACGCTGCCCTGAGGGGTGACGCGCAGTGTGGGTGCAGCCAGCCCGGGCTCGGTGCCACTGGGCACTAAATCTGTGCTGTCACCTGCACTGTGGACCAGTGGTGACACGGTTGTGATTGTCACCTCAACCCAATGAAGGACCCTGTGACTGTACCTTGTTTGTGGAGAATCAGGACCACAGAGGCTCTGTACGGAAGAGGGCACCATGTGACTTCAGGGGCTCTGACTCCGACTGTGTTTCCAGGGGTGAGAAATGGAACCTGCGTCCGTAATTCCTGAGGAGAAATGTGAAGAGCCTTCTCAGATGATGGGTGTCCTCCGATAGCTGCCTCCCGCTGTACCAGAAAGCCTGTGGGGAAGTCCTGGCCACACACAGGGGGTCTCTTGCCTGATCTTGTGGGTGTGGATGTCGTGGGAGGCCATGCCTGATGGGGAATCCCGGATTCCCTGACCTCCACTTCCTGAGACGAGGCCCTCGGAGGACCTTGCTGGAACCCGGTCACAGACTCCCCCTCCTCCAACAGTGACCATGATGGTTCCCCAGGACGGGATCCAGGATGGAGCCAGAAAATCAAAGGCCAATGTGGGTGGGAGCAGAGGAAGAGATGCGAGGCGGCTGGGCCTCGGCTCTGAGGCCCAGAAATAGGGGTATGGGTTGTCCACACCACGTGATGGACACCCCTTTCTTCTGTGATCTGAGTCACACAGGTGAAGACTCCTGACATTCAAGCTCATGCAGCTCCTTCCCCGGCACCACCCCTCCCTGCTGTGTGGACCCTGCCCTGCGCTCCCAGGTCTCTGCATCTCTCCCTGTTGATCCACCTTCCATAGGGGGCTGGGGCCCAGGACAGAGGGAGAACACCTACTGCTCTGGGGGCTAGAGCCGTGTGATTCTGACACATCAGCATCAGGGCTGTTCACATCATCAAAATTCTGCACAAGCTGAAACTGCCACATCCTCTGGGAACTCTGGTTCTCTGTGTTGCTGCCATGTCACCTACAGCAGAAGCTCCCGGGTACAGCTTGAGGATGGAGCCAAACACACTGACCTGCACCGTGCAAGGTCCCCGTCCTCCTCAACTGCACCAGGCCTAGGAGATGGGAGTCAGCACCCCGGGCCCCACAGTCCATCTCACCCTGCCGCAGTGCTAGTGGGAGCACCGAGGGTTTGCTCATGTGATCAAGTGCGGACGTGAGAAATGGGGGTGCAGGTCGGTTCCTAACAGTCTTCCCACCGCACCTCACACAGGGACCACAGAGCATCCTTCTCAGTTTGTACTCAGATGCCGGGTATCCCACACCTGGTGGCTTTCTCCTTTGCAGTTCCCCCTCCTTTACCAACTTCTCTGACAATCCCACAATCTGTGCTCTGGATGCTCGAGTCTGGTAGACTGAGGACAAGTGAGCAGGAACACGAATCTCACCCTCCTGGACCTTTGGGATCATTTAGCCTCCTGCCCCCAGGCTGCGCTGACACATCCGTTCGCAGTATGAGATCAGGCCTCAGGAATAACGTCGTCTATAGCGCAAAAAAGCAGCTTCGTGGAGATGCACTGCATGTCCCAGCATCAGCACATCCAGGGACGAGCCCCCGAGACGTGGTACCTGGAGTTCTGCCTCAGAGTCACGCAAAATGAATCCACTGGCAAGACCTGGATCCCAAGGGGTCATAGATCGTGTCCTCAGAAGAGGCTGTTCAATAGGACCAGACATGGGTGCTCCTGGCACAAGGCTCGAGACCCCAGAGACTCCATCCTCCCTCTCCTCCTGTGGGAACATCACACTCTGGTCCCTTCCTGCATCTGACTTCACATTGGGGCTGACTCACTTGCCAAAGTGGTCACTGACCCCTGAGGACCTTAAGACATTTCAAGGGTCTAAGGCTTTGAGGAAGGCCGAACTATGTTTCACAACAGGTTCTCAGCCTGGTCACCTGTCCACAAGCACAAACTCTCTCCAGACAGCTCAGATTCCTTCTGGAGAATCAATGGAAGGGTCAACAGGAGGCTAAGGTCAAGGGACCCAGCTCAAGATCTGGCCACAAGGCCCCCATGTAGTTCAATCCCATGTCTTTGTCAGGAACTCAAAGCGATGACGACCTTTCCATGTCTGCACCCAACCTGTGCCTGGTAGTCATCTTCCTGTCCTCCTAAGTCCAGAATTTCCCTCCAACTTGCTGGGGAGGGTGCCAGGGAAAGCAGAGTGTGAGCATCTGAACCTAGGAGTCCCCTGTGATCCTCCCAAGCCCTGCAGGTCCCTCCCTGCTCCTGGCCAGGCTTTGGTGCTCATTCCCTGAGCCCTGACATGTCAGGAAAGGCAGAGTCTCTCTCTCTCTCTTTAGATCACCCTCCGAGGGGATCCTGACCCCCAGGACACGGGAGTCACTCCCCATTGAGGACGTGGCTCTCAGACCCTCACTGGCTCACTTTCCCCACTTTAACCCCGGGACTTCTCCTACTTCTCCAGCCTCCCTGGTGCTTTGTCTGGGATGACATGTAACAGCCGTCAGTACTGTGGACCTCATCCTTATCGATCCAACCTCCTTTAGTCCACTGAGTCCTTATCAAGTAAACTTGATCAGGCCCGAGGCAGACTGGGAACGTGCTCTGAGGCTTTCTCAGGCCAGAAGTGGAGGAAGAACCTCTACAAGGTGGAGAGATCCATCCGTAGTCATGTGCTGTTTGTGTGAATTCCCAGGTGAGAAAAATCACAATCCTCGAGTACTAGAAGCTTAAATACATCAGAGTCAAAATACAAAGTCCTGTCAGGGCCATTTTCGAGGGCACCTGAGGACCTACAGGAGCAATCAAGGGAAAGACACCTTTTCCTTGAGGACAAGTTGCTCTCATTGCAAAGACACGTGCAATGTGAGTGGGAACCTATCAGGTGCCCCTTACGACAAGGGCAACAACAATAACAACAACAACCGCCACCAAATATTTCCCCCTGTCAGGGTCACCCAAGAAGAATATGACCAGGTATGAGCTAGCGGGGTTCCCAGGGAACTTAAAACCTGGCTCTTGGTTCAAGGTCATCATGTGCTCGTGATGGATCAGGCCAAAGCAGAGGACATCCTGAATCGTCCGATAACAGATCCATCCACGTATCTGTCTGGAGGTCGTTAGGGACCTGAGAATCCAATGTCTTCCCCCCAGACTGCACCCGGTGGTCCTTCTCCTCCTACTGCCCTGGGAAGCGACCTGAGGGAGATGCACCTGCAGGAACCAGAAACCCTTCCAGGAGAGCCAGGTGGAGGGAATGGGCTGAGGACTCAGTGTGGGGACCAGCGGGGGGCGCAGGGGGACCTGTCCTGAGAGCGCAGGGTTCAGTAAAGGACATTTGTCTTCCTAAGCCTGACAGTGCAGCTCTTCGTGACAGCACACTGAGGTCTGGTCCCCTTTAAAATGCCACCAAAGGGAAACCCCTGTCCCTTCACACCAGAATGTAAACTCTGTGATTCCCCAGTGGACTCACTGCTGCGGGGAGGGGTGACTGCTCATCTCTGCCAAAGGAGAGGAGAAGGAATTTCACTGAGGAGGATGAAATGTTCCCAGGAAAGGGGTTTGATTTGGCATGAGCGAGATCGATGGGGCCAGGTGGTGAACACGCCCATCTCATCACTAAACCCTTTGTTTCCAGATACAAAATTTGGGACTGATGTCACCAGGGACACGAGGAAGCTGATTTGGGGAAAAACCTCAACCAGTCCTTGTCCGTGTCTCAGTCTCCATTCAGTCATTGGTCATTGTGAGGTCCCAGCCCCTGACTCCTTCAAGATACGCCCCAGGGGACCTCAGGGTGACACTGGGGCTGGGAGATAGAAGATGATTTGCATGAGGCACCTTCTCCTCCTAATGAGACTCGGGGGCATAAAAAGGCCCGAGGACACCACACTCCAGCCCAGGAGCCTAAGGAGGCTTCGTCCTGTGAGTGTCCCCACCATGGCCTGGACGGTGCTTCTGCTGGGGCTCCTCGCTTATGGCTCAGGTCAGCGGAAGGGACTCTGGATCCCTGGGGGCCACATAAACGGAGGATCAGAGGCTGATCACATTCCTCATGACACATGTGTCTCTCCTTTTGGTTTTAGGGGTGAATTCTCAGACTGTAGTGACCCAGGAGCCATCGCTGTCAGCGTCTCCAGGAGGGACGGTCACACTCACCTGTGGCCTTAGCTCTGGGTCAGTCTCCAGCGGTAACTACCCTGGCTGGTTCCAGCAGACCCCAGGCCAGCCTCCCCGCATGCTTATCTATGACACGAACAGCCGCCCCTCTGGGATTCCTGGTCGCTTCTCCGGATCCATCTCTGGGAACAAAGCCGCCCTCACCATCACGGAGGCCCAGCCTGAGGACGAGGCCGACTACTACTGTGTAGTCTGGCACAGTGCTGCTCGCACAGTGACACACGCAGGTGGGGAAGTGGGACAAAAACCTCAGGCTGCTCAGGCCTTTGTTCTCAACAATTAAAAGTCTTTTAATAACTTGGGCCTTTGTAGCCTATTGTTTGAACTCTTCTTGGTCATAATGTTCTATATCCAAGTTTCATTCAACATTTCTGATTTTTCAGGAAAAATGAAAGCCAGATAATCTGTGGTGACACAGAAATGTTGACCAGTTGTCCACATAACAAAACCAAGGCCTTTGGACCTGCCGTTTTCCTCTGAAATAAGAAAAATGCATGTGTTTCAAAGTTCACCTTCTTCAGAGCCCAGGAACATCCCAGCAGGTGGGTCCTTTTCCACAGCATGGACTCTGCCCTCCCAGGGGTCACAGCAGAGACGTCCCCATCCCACCCAGGCTCCTGAGTTCAGGGCTGACCGTGGGGCAATGTGTCCCAGGCCCTGAGATGTGAGAAGATGGTGAGCACCCAGGCCCCGGAGGACTGACATACAGAAAGCTGGCCCAACACCTCAGCATTGAGAGTGGGATTTAGGGTGGGGATCCGGCAAAGGGGAAAACTGGGGTCTGAGGAACACTTTTTATGGGCCGTGAGTGGGTGCGGTGCCACATAGCCACTGGGAAAGAGCTGTGAAGTCTGCTCCAGGTAAGAGGATGAAGTTGGTCCATGGATGACGCGCTCCTACAGAGACACCACTGGGACTAAGGGGACTCCCATGGGTGGTTCTCATGAACCCACAGACACTGACTGTGTCCTCTTGTCCCCTCAGATCCCACTGGAGCTTTCCAACAACATACGGTGTGCGGTGGCCTCTGGAGCAACAGGAGCAGCCACTCCCCGCATGTGTCTCCTGTTAGGAGGACGAGGCTGAGGATGACTGTGTTCTGTGGTGCAGAGACCATGTCCCCAGTGACAGGTACAGGTGGGGATGGAGACACAAACCACCGGGCTCTGTACACCGTCGGCCCCTAACATACCCGTCTTGTGTTGGCAGTTGCTGGGGTGGCCTCAGGGAACTTGTTGTCTGCGGCCCCAGAGGACATGGTCACGTGCGTTGCTGTCAGACCCCAAAAGATTGATTTCTAACACCCACTTCATGAACACATGGGATCTGAAGTGCAAGAGCTGAGAGAACCAGTGATCGCACAGAAAACGAACAAGATTGGCAAAGGGAAAGGTTCACTCCCACATGCACACACATTCGAGTCTGAATCCAGCTTGGCCGGCATTTAGTCACCGAGACAAAACTCTGTCATATATGGATATTTTAAGCTCAATTTTGTATGTAAAGATAAACACAGAAGCAGATTAACTTTAGGTGGGAAACTTACAGAGACATAGTGGAAATAGAAAAAAATACTTCTTATTTAGATGACTTTGGTGGAAACTGAACGAAGGAACATGAGAAAGGAGAATCCAAAAGGGCCAAGACCGTCTCCCGCCCCTGACAGCCCAGGGAACACTGTGCGCGGGTCAGACTATCCACCCTGCAGAGGAGGGTGTTCCCTTCCCGCGTCTCAACCCCACGGGCCAGAGCGAGCCTCCCTGGGTGTGTCCCTGAGGACAAGCTCAGAGTCACAGAAGCAGAACCGCACGGGTCCGTCCCCCTGTCCTCAGAGCGTGTTCCCCACAGAGACTCCTCGTGACTCCCCAGGGTTCCCTGCAGGGGGGACGGGCAGGCAGGGGGCTGGGAGGGGGCTCGACAGAGGACACGAGTCTGCAGGGAGGACGCGTCAGAGAGACAAGGGTCCCAGCTCTCTAATCCAGCCTATTTCACGCAGCCTGTGTCTCTGTTTCTCAAAACAACAACAACAACAAGAAACCTCTATAAGCACCTTAAAGAAATATAGAAAATAAAAAATAAAAAAAATAACTATATTGTTGAGAAAAAATTGCAGAATGAAGATTTCTGCATATTTCAAATGTTGGAGACAGAGAATCCTGCTCTCATTTCTTCATAACTAAGGCGAGAGGAAATTTTGAAATCTCCACATGTGTCCATGGGGGTGTCCGTGAGCTGAGACCCGGTGTCCCCTGCAGCTTCCCAGAGGAGAGCAGGGTCCAGTGTGTCATGTGAGGTTCCTAAGTCCACAGGGTCCCTGACGAGATCATACACAGAGATCGGACCCTGGGATTCCATACCTGGGCTGATGAATTGTAGTGATTTTTGCCTCCACATCTAAGTGGGGGACACCGGGAGGTGTCACCCAGGACCCTGCGAGAAAGGAGTGTCAGCCCTGCTGACAGGAAGTCTCAGTGGACAGTCTCAAGATGCCAGCAACTAAAGCATGACCCTCAGCTGCAGAGAGTGGCATTAACTAGACGTGTGTGTCTTAGATGAGCCCGAGTCCACTGAGAGACAGGAGGGGATAACGGTCAGGCTGGGGGAAAGGGCCTGGGAGACACTGACACAGGGTGACACCTGGTAGGAAGGGAGAGCCACCCCTGAGCCTGTGGTACGTGCCCTGAGTCACAACTCGGATGAACGATCCATCCTGAATTGATCAGCTATGGGGGCCCTGGTGTTGCGGGGCTGAGTGGAGGGGACACATGGTGGCTGAATTGAATTCTGCACTGAAGGGGACATGCTTCCATGGGGATAGTCACTGCTCTGGACTCGATCCTGACCTGAGAGGACTTTGTGTGAGACGCCACCTCAGTCCTGACCCCTGAACAGTCAAGAGAACCGGGGACAGACACCCTGAGGAGTCCGAGTGAAGCCTAAAGATGCCCTGAAGTGATGCGGAGGCCACATAAGGGGACACAGGTCCTAGACCTATCCAAGGGCCATGAACAGATGAATGTGGAGGCAGGAGGTATTTCTGATGGGCTCTGGTCACCATGTCACACAGTGGGGTGTCTGCGCCTGGACACCAGGGGGCACACACGGCCTGTTTCTGAAGATTTGGTGATCAGAGATGGGACCAGCCACCTGGTACCCTCTGCTCAGGAGCCCTCTGCTCAGGGCTCACAGCTGTGACCTCCCCACCCCACACAGAGCCACCCTGGCCCTGCTCAAACTCCCTTAGGCAGAGGAGCCTGACAAGTGAGGGACCAGAAACCTGGGGTGTCATTTGCATGAGTGGTCCCTCCCTCTGCCAGGGCTTGAAGAGGGGAGGGAGAGACCTGGGGGAAGCTCTGCCTCAGCTGTGGGGACACAGAGGACAGGACTCGGTGATCATCCCCACCATGGCCTGGTCCCCTCTCCTCCTCACCCTCCTCGCTCACTGCACAGGTGACTGGATACGGGGACAGGAGAGGGCACCCGGGGAAGATGCAAGAGGTCCTACTCCCTCCTGTTGTCTCGAGCCCCAGCATCACCATGTCTGTGTCTCTCCCTCTTCCAGGCTCCTGGGCCCAGTCTGTGCTGACCCAGCCGTCCTCCGTGTCTGGGGCCCCGGGACAGAGAGTCACCATCTCCTGCACTGGAAGCAGCTCCAACGTCGGAAGTAGATACGTTCAGTGGTTCCAGCAGCTCCCGGGAACAGCCCCCAAACGCCTCATCTACAATGATAGCAATCGAGACTCCGGGGTCCCCGACCGATTCTCTGGCTCCAAGTCTGGCAACACGGCCACCCTGACCATCAGTGGGCTCCAGACTGAGGACGAGGCTGATTATTACTGCCAGACATATGATGACAGTCTTGATGCTCGCACAGTGCTCCTGGCCCGTGGGGAAGTGAGACAAAAACCTGCTGCTTCCTGTGCAACGGGGCTTCCCTGAGCAGACCCCACTGCTCTGACCAGGCAGCTGCCTTCTTTGTGTGTTTGACCCAAAAGTGAGGTCTGAGTCCACAGGACTTTGTCCAGATAAAGTGTTCTTGTCCTCTCTAAAACTGTCCCCAAAACCTGTCTTTGTTATTAGCCCATTAACTGATTTTTTCAAACTGAGTCGTTCTCAGCTGTGGGACAGGCCGTCCTGGGCACAGAGTCCATGCGGCGTGTGCTGGCGCCAGCGCTGCCGAATCAATATCCACAGACTGGGAGGCTGCACCAGAAGAAATGTGTGTCTCACAGGTCTCAGAAGGAAAGTCCAAGATGGAGGTGTTGGCAGTGAGTCTCTCCTGAGGCCTCGCTCTGTGGCCGGCCGACGGCTGCATTGTCCCTGAGTTATCACACGGCCTTCTTCCCGTGTGTGCTCCTCTCCTCATATAGACACTGGCCCTGCTGATTAGGCCACCACCCACATGAGCTCCTTTACCTTAATGACCTCCTCGTGGCCTGGTCTCCAGAGACTGTCACATTGGGAGTTAGGGTTTCCATGTTGGAGTTTGAGGGGACACAGTTTAGTCTGTATCAAGGGGTCAAAACAGAACAAAACTCAGGACCCAGAGTCCACCTGTGTCTGACTCAGGAGAGTCTCTGTGCAGATGATGTGCACGCACACCAGTTACGGTACACCTACTGTGTGCCTGACGTGGGTCTAGGTGCTCAAGAGACAGTCCGGAAGGCTCAGGAAGTATCCCGTTCTCAAGGAGAAGACAGTGTCTGGGAGAAGAGAGAACAAAGAAACCAAAACATGGTGTCCCGGCCTGATTTCCCTCCTTGGGAGAAAATACTTCTGCAGGCCCAGGCATCCATCCACTTAGCAAACCCTCCAAGATTAGAGACTCACCCTCCCTGTCCTATTGGTCAGAAACCCTGTCGTTCAGGATGACCAGACGTGATTACTCAAACCTTCTCCCCCAACACGACCATGGCAATCAGAAACAAGATATTCTGATTTGGTTTAGACAACACAGGCCCCGATCCTGGACTTGGAAATTGGTCAGTTGCATGCCAACCCCATGACTTGGCATTCAAGGTCCGATAGAGAGGAAAGACACAAAATTACCCCTAATTCATCCCGTCACGACCATCATCTGCCCTCCACCCTCACTGTTACTCTTGTTGAGTGTTGTTGAGTGGATGCTGGGACCTGGGAGGGGACAATGGCCAGGGGACTCCTGTCACATAAAACTTCATTCTGCCTCCATGACCTTTTTAATATCTTTAAAAGATCGATTTCAGGGAACATCACACCCACGTCCATATGTGAGCATCAATGTAAATACTGAATAACTTCAGACACGTAGAAAGCTGCTCAAAAGTGCCTCAAGGTCTTCTGTTCCCTGGTGGAGTCAGAAGAGTCAAGGATCCTCAAGAGGCCACAGCAGTGCTAGTGCCCCCCATGACCTGGGTGCTTCTCCTCAGTTTAATGCATTTGAGGAATGTTCCAGAGGCCCAGCTCGGGAACCTCTGACCCCTACACCTCAGTCAAGGCCCCGCCTGCTCCCATCCCCGAGAATCTGCCCTGTCAGGTCACCTTGGGGTCCCTGCTGAGGATCCCCACCTCACAGGATCCTGATCACAGGTGGTGCCATCACAGTCACCTCCCTCTTCTGTGTCCTGGGAGCTGGCACCAGATGTCGTCTCACTCCTAAAGGACGTGGTGTTTCTTTATGCGACCGCTCACACATTCACCCCGTCTGCAACGACATCACAGTCTCACATTTAGCTTTTTAGTGAAACAAGGCCATGAGGAAGAAAGTCCAGCTCCGGGGAAGGTTTATTGACAACGTCGGCCGCGCCACGACCCAGAGCCCCTGAGCAGGTGGGATCCACTCCCGCTGCCTCGCTCCGCTTCCTCCGCAACCACGTCTGACGAACCCGACGTGGTCGAGGTCGAGACATTTGATCAGCCACATTGAAGGAGATAAAACGTGAGAGAAACACTCCCTGTCGCCATAGAAACGCCTGAACAGGGGAAGCAGGCAGGGGGTTCGTAAGGAGACGGGCACCGCCCGTCGCCACTGTCCATCCCCCCAGCATCGCCTTCCTCTCTGACGCCTTTTAGCTGTTTCACTTTGTGAGACATAAAGAGGTGAGGCCGAGTCTCAACGTCTGAGCTGCCCCTTTTCACACCCAAGAACCACTGACAGCGAAGGCCGCAGCGGCCTCCCCCGCCTGCCTTTCTGACCGGCAGGGAAGGAGAGGGACTTGCGTGTTGGTGACGGCAGAAGCCGGGTGGGACGACAGGGAATCGAGAGTGAAAACCAAGCTGGTCCCAGGTGTCCTGCAGCCTGTGACAGGCAGGTTAACCAGAGTGCCGCTTTGTTTCTTCAAATGACTTTAATTATTGGAAGGCAGGATGTTTTAAATATGCAAATAAAATGTTTTAAAACCTGAAAAAAACAATCACATAATTTTTTTAAATGTGAGCCAATTGTACGACACCTAAAAACATCCTGACCTGACCCCTGTGAGGCAGAGATCCTGAGAACTGCGTGTCAGACTAGAAAGTCAGTTCCTAAAGCAAAGAAAGGGGTCACACTCCACAGGTAAAGGTGTGATCCAACCAATCCATGTTATTATTATTATTAATATTCCAAGCACTAACTCCAACGCAGTCCCTATGAAACAGCTCACACACGACACGACTCTGAAATGTTTGCTAAATGGTCTTCTCTGGGAAATGCCACTGAGTGTTTTCCTGGAACATTCTCTTCTCTGGAATTTCCCTGGAGAGACCGTTCAAGCCTTTCAAATCATCAACCGTCCCCACAGGTCTATCACTCGACCTGATGCACACCTGGGTCTTTTAGCTTCTTCTAGAATGTTCTCTAAGGGCTCTGGCACCTTACATAGTTATATACGTACCCTACTCCCACGGACCTTCCTCTGGGAGTCATAAACTACAATATCAACTCAGTTTCTCAGGATCACAGCATCTAGGGACCAGACCAAGGAACATGAACAGAGACAGGGACCTGCTGAGCTGCACAAGCCAGCTGGGCCCTCAGGGCTCTGGGCCACGGGGAGGGGTGTGTCCTGCCACCAGCAGGGGCCGCTGGGGGACTGCCCTGTGTTCCCTGCACAGCTGCTCATTGAGGACCCTTCACTCAGAGGGGCCTGGGCCTGGGGCTGTTCTCTGTGCTCCCTGAGGGGACTCAGCAGCTGGGTCCTCTCTGGCCTGGCAGAGTCCCCTGAGCAGGGACCTCTGTGTGGCCTCAGCAGGTGCTTCCTCCCAGGGCTCTCCCAGGGGGTGAAGCCAAACTCCATCCTCCTCAGTCTGGCTGGGAGCTGAGCCCCAGCACCAGGGCTCAGGGAGGGGCTGGGCGGTCCCTGGAGGGACACACATTTGCATGCACAGCCCCTCCTCTGGGGGAGGGTGGAGGAGAAAAGGAGGCCTGGGGCAGCCCAGCCCCACTGTGGGCTCAGGGGCTGCCTGCACCATGGCCTGGACCCCCGTGCTCCTCGTGCTCCTCTCTCAGTGCACAGGTGGGCACAGGCCTCTGGACCACGCCTTGGTGCTAATTTCAGAAACTTTATCTTCATCCCAAAACCAACTTTGACAACTGTCTGTGTTTGCAGGTTCCCTCTCCCAGGCTGTGGTGACTCAGCCGCCCTCCCTCTCTGCATCTCCAGGAGCATCAGCCAGACTCACCTGCACCCTGAGTAGTGGCTTCAGTGTTGGGGACTATACTATACGCTGGTACCAGCAGAAGCCAGGGAGCCCTCCCCGGTATCTCCTGAACTATAAGTCAGACTCCAGTAAACACCAGGGCTCCGGGGTCCCCAGCCGCTTCTCTGGGTCCAAAGACGCCTCGGCCAACGCAGGGCTCCTGCTCATCTCCGGGCTCCAGCCTGAGGACGAGGCCGACTACTACTGTAATATATGGGACAGCAGCTCTAAGACTTGCACAGTGATCCAGTCTCAGAAGGAAGTGAGACACAAACCTCTGTGCTCTCCTGGCCTGTCGCAGTCTCCCTGGCTGGGGTCTGTGACCAAGTCTAGCTCCGTGGTGACTTGTGTTGTCAGGTCTCATGCGGCACCTGCTGTCCTTGGGCCAGTGGTTCTGACAATGTCACGTTCTTCTCTTCAACTTTTAGATTGACGTGTTCATGTATTCTCACAGTGTTCATGTTTTCACGGGCAAAAATTCCTTGCTCAGAGTGAAACATCTCCCAGCGGACAGAGTTGAGGACATCACATCAGGTTGATTCTGGCCAGGCCCAGCTCAGGGTCCAGGAGGCACAAAAATTTGCTTTCGGCCTGAGACCTTCAAGAAATGCCATGATACAACCGTCCAGCAGAGTGAAGTGTGTTCCATACACCATGAGCAAATTATAAAAAATAAAAGGATAAAACAATCCCATGTAAAACAGTCTCCCATGAATTATTATGAATAAATGAGAAAATGAAAAATTGAACACTCAAAAGTACAAACTATTGTGAGGCCATTAAATAAAACTGAAACAGATCTTTCTAGTTTGTGTCTTGAAATACTCAATATCGTTAAGGAAACAATTTTTCCCAAACTGAATGAAAACTGCCTGCAAGGGCATCGGGATAATTGTCCCCTCAGTGAATGAGGAAGAAGAAAAGGTCAGGATGAAAGGGAAATAGTACAAAAAAAAGGGAACAATCCTGCATTAGTTTCATGAGATCTGACCCAGAAGAGGTACAGACCAGGAGGGGAGACGCTGCCCTGAGGGGTGACAGGCAGTGTGGGTGCAGCCAGCCCGGGCTCGGTGCCACTGGGCACTAAATCTGTGCTGTCACCTGCACTGTGGGCCTGTGGTGACACGGTTGTGATTGTCACCTCAACCCAATGAAGGACCCTGGGACTGTACCTTGTTTGTGGAGAACCAGGACCACAGAGGCTCTGTAGGGAAGAGGGCACCATGTGACTTCAGGGGCTCTGACTCCGACTGTGTTTCCAGGGGTGAGAAATGGAACCTGCGTCCGTAATTCCTGAGGAGAAATGTGAAGAGCCTTCTCAGATGCTGGGTGTCCTCCGATAGCTGCCTCCCGCTGTACCAGAAAGCCTGTGGGGCAGTCCTGGCCACACACAGGGGTCTCTTGCCTGGTCTTGTGGGTGTGGATGTCGTGGGAAGCCAGGCCTGATGGGGAATCCCGGACCCCCTGACCTCCACTTCCTGAGACGAGGCCCTCGGAGGACCTTGGTGGAACCCGGTCACAGACTCCCCCTCCTCAAGCACTTACCATGATGGTTCCCCAGGACGGGACCCAGGAAGGAGCCAGAAAGTCAAAGGCCAATGTGGGTATGAGCAGAGAAAGAGATGTGAGGCGGCTGGGCCTCGGCTCTGAGGCCCAAGAAATAGGGGTGTGGGTTGTCCACACCACGTGATGGACACCCCTTTCTTCTGTGATCTGAGTCACACAGGTGAAGACTCCTGACATTCAAGCTCATGCAGCTCCTTCCCCGGCTCTACTTCTCCCTGCTGTGTGGACCCTGCCCTGCGCTCCCAGGTCTCTGCCTCTCTCCCTGTTGATCCACCTTCCATAGGGGGCTGGGGCCCAGGACAGAGGGAGAACACCTACTGCTCTGGGGGCTAGAGCCGTGAGATTCTGACACATCAGCATCAGGTCTGTTCACATCATCAAAATTCTGCACAAGGTGAAACTGCCACATCCTCTGGGAACTTTCGTTCTCTGTGTTGCTGCCATGTCACCTACAGCAGAAGCTCCGGGTACAGCTTGAGGATGGAGCCAAACACACTGACCTGCACCGTGCAAGGTCCCCGTCCACCTGAACCGCACCAGGCCTGGGAGATGGGAGTCAGCACCCCGGGCCCCACAGTCCATCTCACCCTGCAGCAGTGCTAGCGGGAACAGCGAGTGCTTGCTCATGTGATCAAGTGCGGACGTGAGAAATGGGGGTGCAGATCGGTTCCTAACAGTCTCCCCACCGCACCTCACACAGGGACCACAGAGCATCCTTCTCAGTTTGTACTCAGATGCCGGGTATCCCACACCTGGTGGCTTTCTCCTTTGCAGTTCCCCCTCCTTTACCAACTTCTCTGACAATCCCACAATCTGTGCTCTGGATGCTCGAGTCTGGTAGACTGAGGACAAGTGAGCAGGAACACGAATCTCACCCTCCTGGACCTTTGAGATCATTTAGCCTCCTGCCCCCAGGCTACGCTGACACATCCGTTCACAGTGTGAGGTCAGGCCTCGGGAATAACGTCGTCTATAGCGGAAAAAAGCAGCTTCGTGGAGATGCACTGTATGTCCCAGCATCAGCACATCCAGGGACGAGCCCCCGAGACATGGTACCTGGAGTTCTGCCCTCAGAGTCACTCACGCAAAATGAATCCACTGGCAAGACATGGATCCCGAGGGGTCATAGATCGTGTCCTCAGAAGAGGCTGTTCAGTAGGACCAGACATGGGTAATCCTGGCACAGGGCTCCAGACCCCAGAGGACGGGAGACTCCGTCCTCCCTCTCCTCCTGTGGGAACATCTCACTCTGGTCCCTTCCTGCATCTAACCTCACGTCAGGGCTGACTCTCTTTCTAAAGCGGTCACTACCATTAGGATCTAAAGACATTAAAAGGGCCTGAGGCTTTGAGGAAGGCTGAACTATATTTCACAGCATGTTCTCAGCCTGGTCACCTCTACCCAGGTGAAAACTCTCTCCAGACAGCACAGATTCCTTCTGGATAATCAGTGGAAAGGTCCACAGGAGGCTGATGCCAAAGGACCCAGCTCAAGATCTGGCCACAAGGCACCCATGTAATTCAATCCCATGTCTTTGTCAGGAACTCAAAGTGATGACGACCTTTCCATGTCTGCACCCAACCTGTGCCTGGTAGTCATCTTCCTGTTCTCCTAAGTCCAGAACTTCCCTCCGACTTGCTGGGGAGGGTGACAGGGAAAGCAGAGTGTGAGCATCTGAACCTAGGAGTTTTTTGTGGCCCCTCCCAAGCCCTGCAGGTCCCTCCCTGCTCCTGGCCAGGCTTTGGTGCTCATTCCCTGAGCCATGACATGTCAGGAAAGGCAGAGTTTTTCTCTCTTTTGAGATCACCGTCCGAGGGGATCCTGGCCCCCAGGACACGGGAGTCACTCCCCATTGAGGACCTGGCTCTCAGACCCTCACCGGCTCACTTTCCCCTCTTTAACCCCGGGACTTCTCCTATTTCCCCAGCCTCCCTGGTGCTTTGTCTGGGATGACATGTAACAGCCGTCAGCACTGTGGACCTCATCCTTATCGACCCAACCTCCGTTTAGTCCACTGAGTCCTTATCAAGTAAACTTGATCAGGCCCGAGGCAGACTGGGAACGTGCTCTGAGGCTTTCTCAGGCCAGAAGTGGAGGAAGAACCTCTATAAGGTGGAGAGATCCATCCGTAGTAATGTGCTGTTTGTACGAATTCCCAGGTGAGAAAAACCACAATCCTCGAGTACTAGAAGCTTAAATACATCAGAGTCAAAATAAAAAGTCCTGTCAGGGCCATTTTCGAGGGCACCTGAGAACCTACAGGAGCAATCAAGGGAAAGACACCTTTTCCCTGAGGACAAGTTGCTCTCATTGCAAAGACAAGTGTAACGTGAGTGGGACCCTGTCAGGTGCCCCTTACGACAAGGGCAACAACAATAACAACAACAACCGCCACCAAATATTTCCCCCTGTCAGGGTCACCAAGAAGAACATGACTTGGTATGAGCTAGCAGGGTTCCCAGGGAACTTGAAGCCTGACTCTTGGTTCAAGGTCATCATGCTCGTGATGGATCAGGCCAAAGCAGAGAACATCCTGAATCGTCCGATAACAGATCCATCCACGTATCTGTCTGGATGTCACTAGGGACCTGAGAACTCAATGTCTTCCCCCCAGACTGCACCCAGTGGTCCTTCTCCTCCTACTGCCCTGGGAAGCGACCTGAGGGAGATGCACCTGCAGGAACCAGAAGCCCTTCCAGGGGAGCCAGGTGGAGGGAATGGGCTGAGGACTGAGTGTGGGGACCAGCGGGGGGCGCAGGGGGACCTATCCTGAGAGCACAGGGCCTGGGCCAGGCAGGCTGGGAGGATGCTCCCCTGGCTCCTACTCACTTGGGCAGGCCGTGTCCCCGCTGAGCTGTGACTTTCCTGCACCTGGGCCACCAGGAGCCACACGGGCACTCGGCTCTGACACTCACATTGGCCTCATGGGTCATCCCCCTCTCACGAAGTCACTGTCCAGGCCTGATTCACAGGCAAAGGTCGATGGACGATCACACGACGGAGATAAATTTGCTTGAGAAACTGGACCTACAGAGCTACCCGAGCACAGGATAGGAGACACCTGGGGAGGGAGAGTCTCAATCCCAACCTTCAGGCCTCAGCACGCAGAGCTCTGGGGCTACTTCCCATAGCCCAGATGCCTCCCTTCTCACTTATTGGTAGGAGTTTCCTTTAGGGGACAGGAGAAGGATACTGGGAGGAAGGGCATTTGCATGGCCTTTTGCTCCTGGCGTCTGGGCACAGGTGGTCGTTATCTATTCTCTCCACCACGTGCTAATTCCCAACCGATTCAAAAATGAAAACCATTAATCACATTTTATTTCACGTTTGGGGAACACCAGTTGCCTGTCTCATCATCACCGATGACTAGAGACATTGTATCCTCCTGCCTGTTCCCGCTCCATCCCAAACCCCTTCTCCACCCTTCCCATTGCTTCTGCTCCACAGCAGGAGGTGAAGAGAAGTGGGTTTTAGAACATTCTATGGTGTTCTCACCACCTCGTTTGTACACAGGGTGTTTCCATTTCTCATAATGCGATAATGTGTTCCTATTATGTCACAGCTGACGTTGAAAGACAACCATAATTTTCCGGTGACATTCTGAGCCATTCTCCTCAAAACTCATCTACTTTGAAGCTCATCCACATAATAATGGTTTCTTAGAGCAAAGACATTTGTCTTCCTAAGCCTGACAGTGCAGCTCTTCGTGCCAGCACACTGAGGTCTGGTCGCCTTTAAAATGCCACCAGGGGGAGACCCCTGTCCCTTCACACCGGGATGTAAACTCTGTGATTCCCCAGGGGACTCACTGCTGGGGAGAGGGGTGACTGCTTCTCTCTGCCAAGGAAGAAGAGAAGGAATTTCACAGAGGAGGATGAAATGCTCCCAGGAATGGGGGTCGATTTGGCAAGAGGTAGACTGATGGGGCCAGGAGGGGAACACGCCCATCTCATCGTTGAGCCCTTGTGTTTCCAGATACAAAATTTGGGACTGATGTCACCAGGGACACGAGGAAGCTGATTTGGTGAAAAACCTCAACCAGTCCCTGTCCCTGTCCCAGTCTCCATTCAGTCATTGGTCATTGTGAGGTCCCAGCCCCTGACTCATTCAAGATCTTCCCCAGGGGACCTCAGGGTGGCACTGGGGCTGGGAGATAGAAGCTGATTTGCATGAGGCACCTTCTCCTCCTAATGAGACTCGGGGGCATAAAAAGGCCCGAGGACACCACACTCCAGCCCAGGAGCCTGAGGAGGCCTCGTCCTGTGGTGTCTCCACCATGGCCTGGACGGTGCTTCTGCTGGAGCTCCTCGCTTACGGCTCAGGTCAGGGGAAGGGACTCTGCATCCTCAGGGGGCACAAAAAAGGAGGGTTTGAGGCTGATCACTTTTCTCCTATTGTTTTTAGGAGCGAATTCTCAGACTGTGGTGACCCAGGAGCCATTGCTGTCAGTGTCTGTAGGAGGGACGGTCACACTCACCTGTGGCCTTAGCTCTGGGTCAGTCTCCACCAGTAACGAACCCGAATGGCACCAGCAGACCCCAGGCTGGGCGCCCCGCACGCTTATCTACAGAAACAACAACCGCCCCTCTGGGATCCCTGATCGCTTCTCGGGATCCATCTCTGGGAACAAAGCCGCCCTCACCATCACGGGGGCCCAGCCTGAGGACGAGGCCACATATTATTGTTCAGTCTGGCACAATGGTGCTTACACACTGACACACGCAGGTGGGGAAGTGGGACAAAAACCTCAGGGCGCTCAGGCCTTTCTACTGAATAATTAAAAGTCTTTAAAAACTTGGGCCTTTGTAGCCTGTACTTTGAACCATGCCTGGTTATAATGTTTCACTGTTCATTCTTTATTCAACATTTTTGATTTTGCAGGAAAAATAAAACCAAAATAATCTAATGACACATAAATGTTCACCAATTTTCATGTCAGAAAACCAGAGTCTGTGGAACTGCCCTTTTCTCCCTGAAAGAAGGAAAATGCACCAACGTTCACCTTCATCAGAGCCCATGAACATCCCAGCAGGTGGGTCCTTTTCCACAGCATGGACTCTGCCCTCCCAGGGGTCACAGCAGAGACGTCCCCATCCCACCCAGGCTCCTGAGTTCAGGGCTGACCGTGGGGCAGTGTGTTGAGGCCCTGAGATGTGAGAAGATGGTGAGGACCCAGGCCCAGGAGGATTGACATGCAGAAAGCTGGCCCGACACCTGAGCATTCAGAGTGGGATTCAGGGTGGGGAGCCGGCAAAGGGGAAAACTGGGGCCTGAGAAACCCTCTTTATGGGGTGGGTGAGTGTGGGGCCACACAGACACTGGGAATTTGCTGAGCCTGCCCCAGGAATGGGGCAAAGTTGGTCCATAAATGAGACAATCTTAAGGTGACACCACTTGGGACCATGAGGACTCCTGCAAGTGGTTTACCTGAGCCCACAGGCACTGACAGCGTCCTGTTGTTTCCTCAGACCCCACTGGAGCTTTCCAACAATCTAGGGTGTGGGTGGCCTCTGGGACAACAGGAGCAGCATCTCCCCACATGTGTCACTCCCACTGTGAGGCTCTTGATGATCTCAGATCCGAGGTCACCTTCTCCTGCACAGGGGTCAGCAGACATATCGGGAGTCACCGTGGCAATGGTCCCACAGGCTCCCAGGCAGAGCCTTTACATTTGTGACCTATGACAGCACTGAGGGACATTCCAGGGGACTGAGCCTGACTCTCCTCACCCAGGTTTGCTACCAGAACCTCACTGACCACTCTGGGCTCCGGCCTGAGGACGAGGCTGAGGATCACGGTTTCAGAGCTGAGCACGACCCCGATGCATGAGGATCTCCTGTTTGTGGGGACGTGTGATAAGTCTGCCCTCCACCCCCAGTCACACCCATCACTGCCCTGTCCCTTCCTGGGACCTGCACCTGCTCTATATCCCCAACAATGCTGGGCGGAGATGACATGGAGAACGGACGTCCAGCCTGTGTGACCCAAGACACCTAGGTCCCTTCTGCTCCTTCCTCACGTGTCCCATGAGTTCCACCCAGGGTTTGCTGATCGTTACCTGAGCTCTGGAACCTTTCCTAAGTGGGGTTTCTTTTTCCGTCAGTATTTCCATCCGAGAAGAACTCCAGGTGTTGAAAGGACCCCTTCCCCTCAGGATGCGGCTCTCACGCCCATCACCTGTTTCCTTCCCCCTGGTTAATACCACAGACCCTGATCATGTTCACACCTTTTTCATGTAGGAAGATGTCTGAATGCATCTCAGTCACTGGAGTCCAGAGTGTACGACCCAATGCTTATGAAGTCAGAGAATTTAAATATTAAAGGAAGTTTCCAGAAGCTCGGTTCTTCCTTCAGTGACAATATTGGTGTATTTACCATTAAAGTGAATCACTGTGGGCCCGATGTGGGATGGGGAATAGACCTTGGAGGCTACTAAGTTAGGATGGGAAAACAAAATGTTTATACTAATTGTTTAGTTCTCCATCCTAAGGAAAAAAAAAAAACAGTTACAATTAGAATAAATAAGGAAAAAGAAACAAAAACTTATCATTGATTCAAAAGGCAACAGCGTGGATCTTCAGATTAACAATTAAAGACAAATGAAACCCAGAGTGGCAATCGGGAGGAGAGGACACGTTTTCTCTGACGTCATTAAATTCCAGTGTCCAGAGAGACATCCCACATCCATGTGTGAGGAATGGGGGTGGGGACCTAACAGGAATCCCTCAGAGCAACAAGGACAATGGCAACAGCATCCACAGCACAATAAGGCGGCCTGGGAGGTAATCCATGGAGGATTTTGTCAGTAGGAACCGGCAGGGCACCCGGGAGAATTTTCAGCTTCGAACCTGATTGAAGATGGGCCTGTATCTGCGATGGCCCCACAGTCACGGCAGAAGCACAACAACCTGTCGGGTCACTCAGACGCACCTGGCCACATAAGAACTGTGACCACGTCCTACGTTTAGCCGCCTGGAGGCCACTCATTGTGTCGGGACAGTTAACTTCTCTGTCCCCAGCCCCCTGGAGGGCCTTGCTCATTCTCCTGCTGGGGGGAGTGGCTTCCCCATGCAGAGTCAGATGGCCCCTCCTGGGTGCGGGGTGTGGTCAGGGGGGTCTGGTCTGAGGGGAGAAGGTTCACGGGACAGGCCCGCATGGAAAGTGCCCCAGTCTCTCCCGGAGACTTGGACAGTCAGTGTCCTTGCCCAGGTGTGGAGTTTACACATCCCTGTTGGTGTGTTTCTTTAGCCAAATCCAGATCTCACACTCACTTCAGGGAACATTGTTGAGAACATATAGCCCTGTTCTCTCAGCTTAGTCCCCCATATTCTGTTCTGGCAGCAACATGTGAGCTGATTGTCATACACCCAGCAGGCAGTCCCCAGTGTCAGAGGCAGGCTGCCCTGGGAACTATGCTTGATGGGTCAGGACAGAACCAGGGACAGAGTCCAGCTCACTCAGCAGAGCTGACTAGTCAGGGGCCCCCCATCCACACCATTTATCGAGCACTTACTATGTGTTGGGCTCAGGAGGGGGCTGGGAACCCAGATGATGTGACAAGAAAGATACAGAATCTGATTAAGTCTCCGAAGTCCAGCTGCTGCTACAGGGGATGAATGAGGGGACGTGGGAGTATAGTCAGGGACCTTGAGTGTCCTGTGCATTTGGTACAAAGATGAAGCTAGAGTCCTCGGTAAGGGGAGGTGCAGGTGAGGTAGAGAGGAAAGGTCGGACTCTGCGTGGTTTTGGAGGGAAGAGGGAAAGGGAGGCCACGATCTAAAGTCCAGGAGTCAGAGAAAAGGTCGAATGGGGCGTAACTTCCATGTCCGGCGGCCTCCTCCCACAGGGAGTGACATGGGTGCAGCAGGGTCATCAGCTGCAGGGACAGCATCGTCCCCCCCTCACCTGGGCACCTCTCCTCCAGCTGCCCCTCCCTCAGAGGAGACAGACCCAGAGGCCCAGCCCATAAATCCCTGGCCACACGTTCGGATCCTGGTCCCTTCCAGTCCCATCACCAAGTAAGTGCTCCCCCAGGTAAACTCGGGGTCATTGCTGAGAATCCCCATGGCGGGGTCTTATTCCCAGGTGGTGCCGTCACGGGCCCCCTCCTCTTCTCTGTCCGGGAAACTGGGGTCAGCTTGAACTGGGTTCAGAAATGCAGACACCTGACTCTGATGCACGTACGGCACAGGCCCGTGTGCCATGTTTCCTTCAGTTCAGACTCTGACAAGGAGACTGGTGGCCAGGGGACGCTTGGTCAGGGAGCAGGTGTACAACAAAGTGCTGCGAGTCCCCCGGGAGGACACGGAACCAGCCGTTCGTGTGTGGGAGACACACGGCTCGATCTCACAAGGAGGGATCCCACAGAAGAAAAGAACCGCGTCCCACCCAGAAGGGGACACGCCTCCAAGGGGACAGTCACTGCTCTGTGAGGAGTCTTTACAGGAGACACCACCTCTGACCACCAAACAGCCAAGGAACCTGTGCTCAGATTCACCCTGAGGCCTCTGAGTGGAGCATAGAGACAGCCCTCAGGTGATGGGAGGCCACATAAGGGGACACATGGCCTGGCCCTTAGTCAGGGGGAGGTGGACAGAGGCTTGGGGAGCAGGAGCTGTTTCTCATGGGCTCTAGTCACCATGTCACAGAATGATGCTTCTGGGACTGGGCACCAGGTGGCACACTGTGACCGTTTCTGTGGTGTCTGGGGTGAGGACAGCTGGGGGACAACACCTGGCACTGCTTGGAGCCACTTTTCAACTCTCACAGCTGTGCAACCCCAGACTCAGGCCCCACACAGCCCCGCCCCTACCCACCCCTCACACCCTCAGTGAGAGGGGTCTGAACTGGGACCCAGGGAGGGATCAGAAAGCTGGGGTCACATTTGCATGAGTGGACCCTCCCTCTGCCAGGGCTTGAAGAGGGGAAGGAGAGACCTGGGGGAAGCTCTGCCTCAGCTGTGGGGACACAGAGGACAGGACTCAGTGATCATCCCCACCATGGCCTGGTCCCCTCTCCTCCTCACCCTCCTCGCTCACTGCACAGGTGACTGGATATGGGGACTGGGAAAGGGACCCAGAGGGGACACACAGGTCCCTACTCCCTCCTCTTGTCTCTATCCCCAGCATGACCATGTCTGTGTCTCTCCCTCTTCCAGGCTCCTGGGCCCAGTCTGTGCTGACCCAGCCGTCCTCAGTGTCTGGGGCCCTGGGACAGAGAGTCACCATCTCCTGCACTGGAAGCAGCTCCAACGTTGGGCGTGGATATGCGCTTTGGTTACAGCAGCTCCCAGGAATGCCCCCCAAGCGCCTCATCTATGCTGGTAACAAACGACCTTCAGGGGTCCCCGACCGATTCTCTGGCTCCACATCCGGCAACTCAGCCTCCCTGACCATCCGTGGGCTTCAGGCTGAGGACGAGGCCGATTATTACTGCCAGACATATGATGACAATCTCGATGCTCACACAGTGCTCCAGGCCCGTGGGGAAGTGAGACA
This sequence comes from Cynopterus sphinx, assembly GCA_030015415.1. Lineage (NCBI taxonomy): Eukaryota > Metazoa > Chordata > Mammalia > Chiroptera > Pteropodidae > Cynopterus > Cynopterus sphinx. The sequence continues at coordinate 730,909 of CM057390.1, forward strand.
AGAACCTGCTGATTCCTGTGCAATGGGGCTTCCCTGAGCAGACCCCACTGCTCTGACCAGGCAGCTGCCCTCTTTGTGTGTTCGACCCAAAAGTGAGGTCTGAGATGCACTCCAAGGAATTTTCCTACATAATGTGTCCCCGTCGTCTCTCAGTCTATCCCCAAAGCCCGTCCTTGTTGGCAACACATTGACTGATTTTCTCAAACTGAGCAGAAAGGCTCAAATGTGGGGCGGGCTGCCAGGGGACAGAGTACCTGAGGGGTGAGCTGGTGCCAGGGCTGCTGAAGCGTAATCCACAGACTGGGAGGCTGAACCTGCAGAAAAGTGTGTTCTCACAGGTGAGAGGGAGGGATGTCCGAGACAGAGGTGTGGGCAGGGGGGTCTCTCCTGAGACCTCGCTCCTTGGCTGGCAGAGAGCTGCGTTCTCACTGAGTCCCCACGAGACATTTTCCGGGCCCTCCCTTCTGGGTTTCCTCCTTTTCTTAAAAAGACACCAACCCTACTGATTAGAACACCACGATATGACCTCGATCACCTCACTCACCTCCTTAGGGGCCCGATTTGCAGTCACATTTGGGGTTTGGACTCCGTGCAGGATTTTGAAGGGACACAGTTCAGTCCGTGTCAAGTTGTCAATAGAAAAACCCAAGACACAGAATGCAGCTGCGTCTGCCTCGGGGGAGTCTACGTCCATTTGCTGTGCATCCACAGCCTTCCCTGAACACCTACTGTGTCTGACTTGGGTCTAGGGGTTCAGAGTACACGGCAGACACACAGTGACTGTCCCCGTGCTCAGGGAGCTGACACACTCTGGTGGAAGAGGGAGGACATACAAGCCACAATACAGTGTCCCAGGCTGATTTCCCACCTGGGGACGAATGCCTCTGTGATCCCAGGCATCCACCCACACAGCAGACCCTCCAGAATGGAGATTCACCCTCCCTGGTCCATTCACCAGGATCCCTGGCTTTCAGGATGACCAGACCCCATCACTCACACCATCTCCCCTGACACCGCCCTGGCAAACAAGGCAGGATGTTCTGATTTGGTTTAGACAACACAGGCCCCGACCCTGGACTTGGAAATTGGTCGATCTCATGCCAAACACATGGCTGTGAGTTTCAGGGTCCAGGTGGGACGGAAAAAGCACAAAAGTGTTTCCTAATTCATCCCCATCATGCGCCTCACTGTGCCCTCCACCCTGATTGTTACTGCTTATTGGGTGTTGTCCTGTGGATGCTGGGACCTGGGCAGGGGACATAGGCCAGGTGGTTCCTGTCACATCAAACCACACTTCTGCATTCATGACCTTCTTAATATCTTGTAAAAGATCAATTTTAGGTACATCGCACCCACTTCGATCTGTAGGGATCAATCTAAAAGCGGATAGTCTTGACACACGTAAAAAGCTGCAAAAATTATCTTCAGGGTTGTCTGTTCCCTGGCGGAGTCAGAAGAATCAAGGATTCTCAAGAGACCATCCTACTGCCACTGCCCCCCATGACCTGGGTGCTTCTCCAAGGTTTAATGCATTTGAAGAATGTTCCAGAAGCCCAGCTCAGGAACCTCTCACCCTACACCTCAATCTGGGTCCCTTCTCCTCTCATCCCTAATACTTTGCCTTCTCATGTCACCTTAGGGTCATTGCTAAGGATCCTCATTCACAGGATCCTGATCACAGGTGGCGCCATCACAGTCACCTCCCTCTTCTGTGTCCTGGGAGCTGGCACCAGATGTCGTCTCACTCCAAAATGGCGTGGTGTTTCTTTATGCGACCGCTCACACACTCACCCCGTCTGCAACGACATCACAGTCTCACATTTAGCTTTTTAGTGAAACAAGGCCATGAGGAAGAAAGTCCAGTCGGGGGAAGGTTTATTTAAAATGTGAGCCAATTGTATGACACCTAAGATGAAATCCTGACAATAAACCTGTGAAGTAAAGATCCTGAAAACTACATGGGAGTCAGTTCCTAAAACAGAGTGTTACTCATTCCACAGGTAAAGGTCAAGCCGAAGCCATTTTTTAATTATGATTATGATTATGATTATGATTATTAATTATTAATTATTATTTTACCAAGCACTAATTCAAATGGGAATCCTATGAAACAGTTCACACATGACATGACTGAAATGTTAGCAGAACAGTTCTTTTTAGAAAATGCCACGAGTGTTTTTGGAAAATTCTTTTCTCTACCATTTCCCTGGAGAGCCCCTTCAAGCCTTTTTAACCATCAACTGTCCATTCGGCTCTGACAGCGGACCTGATGCACACCTGGATCATTTAGCTTCTTCTAGAATGTTCTCTAAGTGCTCTGAAACCATGAATAGTTATATATGAACATGTTTGCAAGTCCCGTGGACCTTACTGTGGGAAAAATAAATGACAATATCAACACAGCGTATCAGGATCCCGGCATCTAGGGACCAGACCAAGGAACATGAACAGAGACAGGGACCTGCTGAGCTGCACAAACCAGCTGGGCCCTCAGGGCTCTGGGCATGGGGAGGGGTGTGTCCTGCCACCAGCAGGGGCCGCTGGGGGACTGCCCTGTGCTCCCTGCACAGCTGCTCAGTGAGGACCCTTCACTCAGAGGGGCCTGGGCCTGGGGCTGGTCCCTGTGCTCCCTGAGGGGACTCAGCAGCTGGGTCCTCACTGGCCTGGCAGAGTCCCCTGAGCAGGGACCTCTGTGTGGCCTCAGCAGGTGCTTCCTCCCAGGGCTCTCCCAGGGGGTGAAGCCAACCTCCATCCTCCTCAGTCTGGCTGGGAGCTGAGCCCCAGCACCAGGGCTCAGAGAGGGGCTGGGCGGTCCCTGGATGGACACACATTTGCATGCACAGCCCCTCCTCTGGGGGAGGGGGGAGGAGAAAAGGAGGCCTGGGGCAGCCCAGCCCCACTGTGGGCTCAGGGGCTGCCTGCACCATGGCCTGGACCCCTGTGCTCCTCGTGCTCCTCTCTCAGTGCGCAGGTGGGGACAGCCCTTGGGGATCCAGAAATGTGACTCAGATCACATATTTCTCTGCTAGTCCAGAGCACTGAGAAATTTTAAGCAGCGCTCTCCCCCATCACCCACACCGTCTCTGTTTGCAGGTTCCCTCTCCCAGCCTGGGCTGACTCAGCCGCCCTTCTTCTCTGCATCTCCCGGAGCATCAGCCAGACTCACCTGCACCCTGAGCAGTGGCTTCAGCGTTGGTGGCTACTGGATATACTGGTTCCAGCAGAAGCCAGGGAGCCCTCCCCGGTATCTCCTGAGGTTCACATCAGACTCCGATAAGCACCAGGGCTCCGGGGTCCCCAGCCGCATCTTGGGTCCAAAGACACCTCGGCCAACGCAGGGCTCCTGCTCATCTCGGGGCTCCAGCCTGAGGACGAGGCCGACTATTACTGTGGCACCTGGCATGGCAACTCTAAGACTCACACAGTGCTCCAGACATGTGGGGAAGGGAGACACAAACCTCCCCCTCACTTACTGGCCTGGGGCCTTCTCTCATGGGAGGGCCTCTGGCCCAGTCCAGACAGGAGGTGACTTCTTTGTCATTTATCCTGTCAACACCTGATTTCCTCAGACCACTTGATCTGACAATATCACGTGCTTCTCTTCAGTTTAAATTCACATTTACCCATTGCTAGTTTATCCTCCTCCTGTCACCGTGTCCACTGGCAGTAACCCCGTGTCAGAGGCCCACAGCCCTCAGTGGGGAAACGGGAGGAGCCTGAGGGGCTTGGGTCAGGCCCTGCCCTCCGGAGCGAGCAGAGGGGGTGACTGGGCGATGCTCTAGGTCTGAGTCCTTCCGCCTGGGGCAGGGACGGGATGGGCCCTCTAAACCAGAGTTAAGAATAACACAGTTACGACAGCACCACTCATATGTGATAAATTAGGAAAAATCTGACAGGACTTACAATTTTTATGCACTGAAAGCTGTAAAACATTCTAAAATTAAATATGTAAATGAATGCACTAATAATTCTAGCTTCTGTGTTGAAACATTCAATGCAGTTCAGAGATTTCCCCAGATTGATCAATACAGTCACTGCAATGGCTCTGGGTATAATATCCTTGCAACGGGGGTCGATTAAAAACAAATGGATACCCTAGACGATATGCAACAGGGTTCCGCCTGGGCGAATTCTCCTTCGTGTCCATGTGAGCTGCCTGCGTCAGAGGACGGGGGGGGGGGGTGAAGGAGGGAGGTGTGAAGTCATATGACCCACATCAGCGTGCGGCAAGGACATCAGCTTTAGTCATGCAGGAGGCGCAGAGCAGGAGGGAGACGCTGCTCTGAGGGGTGACGGGCAGTGTGGGTGCAGCTGGCCTGGGCTGGGCTTTCCTGAGCCCTGAGTTTTTGCTGTCACCTGCCATATGCACTGTGGTGACATGTCTGTGACTGTAACTTAATTCCTTTGTGACCTGCACCCTATTCAAGGAGAATCAGGACCCCAAAGGCTCTGCATGGAAGAAGGTGCAGTGTGACTTCAGGGGCTCTGACTCCGACTGCATTTCCACGGGTAAGAGATGGAACCTGCAGCCAAAATGCCTGGGAAGACAATGTGAAGACCCTTCTCCGGTGACAGAGTGGCTGCCAGTATTTTAGATTTCATCCTTATAAATCCCACCTCCATGAAAACTATAGATTTCTTAACAAATGAAGCTGATCAGGACTGAGGCAGACTGGGAACACGTCCTGAGGGATCTTTGGCCTGAAATGGAGGAAGAACCTCTAGAAAGGATGGGAGTTGCGTTCATAACAATGTTCTTTCCATCTCAGTCCGCAGATGAGAAATATTGCAAACCTAGAGTAAAAGAAGCTTAAATACATCAGAGTCATAATAAGAAGCCCTGTCAGGGTCATTTGCAAGGGCACCTGAGAACCTGCAGAAGTAACCAAGGACAAAGACACATTTTCCCTGAGGACATTTTGTTGTCGTTGCAAAGACACATGGAATGTGAGTGGGAACCTGTCAGGCACCCCTGATGATGATGGCAACACAACGGCCAAATATTGACACCTGCCAGGGTCACCCAAGGAGAATTATGACCAGGTATGAGCTAGCAGGTTCCTGGGTAACTTTAAGTCTGGCCTTTGATTCAAGGTCATCATGAGCTCGTATTAAACCACAGACAAGGCAGAAGCAAAACCAAGGATGGGGAAATCCTGAGGCATCTGGAAACAGATGCATCCACGTACCTGTCTGGAGGTCGTTAGGGACCTGAGAACTCAATGTCTTCCCCCCAGACTGCACCCGGTGGTCCTTCTCCTCCTACTGCCCTGGGAAGCGACCTGAGGGAGATGCACCTGCAGGAACCAGAAGCCCTTCCAGGGGAGCCAGGTGGGGGGAATGGGCTGAGGACTGAGTGTGGTGACCAGCGGGGGGCGCAGGGGGACCTGTCCTGAGAGCTCAGGGTCTGGGCCAGGCAGGCTGGGAGGATGCTCCCCTGGCTCCTGCTCACTTGGGCAGGCCGTGTCCCCGCTGAGCTGTGACTTTCCTGCACCTGGGCCACCAGGAGCCACACGGGCACTCGGCTCTGACACTCACATTTGCCTCATGGGTCATCCTCCTCTCACGAAGTCACTGTCCAGGCCTGATTCACAGGCAAAGGTCGATGGATGATCACACGACAGAGATAAATTTGCTTGAGAAACTGGACCTACAGAGCTACCGGAGCACAGGATAGGAGCCACCTGTGGAGGGAGAGTCTCAATCCCAACAATCAGACCTCAGCAAGCAGAGCTCTGGGGCTACTTCCCATAGCCCAGATGCCTCCCTTCTCACTTATTGGTAGGAGTTTCCTTAAGGAGACAGAGAAAAAAATACTGTTGAGAAGGCCATTTGCATGGTCTTTTGCCTCCGGCATCTAATCTATTCTCTCCACTACATGCTAATTCACAACCAGGGTCCTGGGAAAGAGGGAGCTGGCTCTGCCATCAGCAATGCCCAAGTCTTTGGTTAAAAAATGGTTTAAAATACATATTAACTGGCATGTGGCCTGAAATCCTATTCATATTTTAGAAAAAAGGTGGAGTCCAATCCAATATGAACAATATCAGGATTAAAAACTATAATCTAGTCACACTATATTCATAGTTGATCATTGCACAAAGGCCTCAACATAAGAGCAAGAAGAATCCACTGAACCAGAAGAAAAATTCACCTTGGCCCCAGGGAGGATCTGGGCTGAGGCTGGGGTGTGTGTCCCGTCTCTGGGTGACGATGCACCTGGACCCTGGGGGACAGCAGGCGTGAAGAGGGGGCGGTCAGCCTGCACCAGCGTGTCCCCTCAGAGAGAAAAGCTCCTCCCAGGGGAAGCTCCTCCCTGAGTCAGGCAGGTCCCTCAGGACCCCCAGGGGCCCTGCTCTGTCTCCTTCCTGCATGGGAGGGGCTCCTGGGGCCTGGCTGTGTCTCCCTCATCCAGCCTGTCACCCCCTCCACTCCACACGGGCTCCTGATCCCCACCCAGGCCTGCTCCAGGGGGACGCTGATGGGACCCACGGTGCCTAGAGAACGCCTGAGACAGGGTGTGCGATGGCCGACCTCAGGGCGCCCTGAGGCTGACAGGACTCGCCATGTCTTCACGGGGAGATGTGCAGTGAGTGCGTCAGTCCTGTCCGTGCCACCGTGTCAGTTGTCGTTTCTTTCTCATCTGTAAGTTCTCAATGATTTCAGATTTAGAGTGACCAACCTGAACTGACACTGTGTGTTTTCAGTTCTGTGGTTATTTCTTTTTCTCGTGTCTTCATAGTCCTCATCCCCACAGCTGAGAGTGTGAACAGACCCGTGTGTCTCTCCGCGCTCAGGTTATGCACTTGTATCACAGGAAAAGCCATTCACAGTGGACATTATTCTACGAACTGAGTTGAGGCTCTTGAACCCTATAAGAGAAGGAAAATGACAATTCGAGTTTTAACACACAGAGAATTTCCTAGCGATTCCAGAAGGAACACCATGAGTCCCAGGTTCATTTCCCATCGGAGGAACAGCAATTGCGTGTCTCGTCGTCACCAGTGACTAGAGACATTTTATCCTCCTGCCAGTCCCCCTCTCGTCCCAAACGCCTTCTCTGCCCTTCCCATTCCTTCTGCTCCACGGCAGGAGGTGATGGGAAAGGGAGTTCTAGAACGTTCTATGGTGTTCTCACCACCTCGTTGGTACTCAGTGCTGTTCCCACTTCTCTTAGTGAGATGTGGGCTCCTGTTTTGTTGTCGCTGATGCTGCGAAGACAATCCTAATGTGATGGCCGCACTCTGATCCGTTCCTCTCCAAACCCATTTGTGTTGAAGCTCGTCCATAGGATAATGGTTTCTTAGAGCAAAGGACATTTGCCTTCGTCAGCCTGACATTGTAGCACTTGATGACAGCACCCTCATCTCTGGTCCCCTTAAAATTGCCACCAGGGGGAGACCCCTGTCCCTTAACACTGGGACATTAACTTGAATTCCCCAGTGGACTCACTGCTGAAAGGAGGAGTGACTGCTAATCTCTGTCAAAGAAGGAAAGAAGAAATTTCATTGAGGAAGAAAAATGTTTCCAGGACTGGGGTTCGATTTTGTGTGAGCTAGACCAATGGGGCCAGGAGGCGAATATGCCCATCTCATCATTGTCCCCTTGTGTTTCCAGAGATGAAATTTGGGACTGATGTCACCAGGGACACGAGGAAGTTGATTTGGTAAAAAAAAAAACCTCAACCAGTCCTTGTTCGTGTCTCAGTCTCCATTCAGTCATTGGTCATTGTGAGGTCCCAGCACCCGACTCATTCAAGATCTTCCCCAGGGGACCTCAGGGTGACCCTGGGGCTAGAAGACAGAAAAAATTATTTGCATGAGGCACATCCTCCTCTTCATCATTCTGGAACACATAAAAAGCCTGGAGGACACCACACTCCAGGCCAGGAGCCTGTGGAGGCCTCGTCCTGTGAGTGTCCCCACCATGGCCTGGACGGTGCTTCTGCTGGGGCTCCTTGCTTATGGCTCAGGTCAGGGGAAGGGACTCTGCATCCTTGGGGGCCACATAAAAGCAGGGTCTCTGGGTGATCTTTCTCTCATAACACCTGTGTCTTTCCTGTTGTTTTAGGGGCTGATTCTCAGACTGTGGTGACCCAGGAGCCATCGCTGTCAGTGTCTCTTGGAGGGACGGTCACACTCACCTGTGGCCTTAGCTCTGGGTCAGTCTCCAGCAGTAACTACCCTGGTTGGCACCAGCAGACCCCAGGCCAGCCTCCCCGCCTGCTTATCTACCAAACAAACAGCCGCCCCTCAGGGATCCCTGATCGCTTCTCTGGATCCATCTCTGGGAACAAAGCCGTCCTCACCATCACGGGGGCCCAGCCTGAAGACGAGGCCGACTACTACTGTAATCTGTACATGGGCAGTGGCATTTCCACAGTGATGCGAACCCACGGGGAAGTGCAACCAAAACCTCCTCACGCGCTCAGAATGGCTCAGCCTCAGAGGCAGAAGGGAAGGGAGCGGGTGGAAATGGTCAGCACGCCATAGGGAGCGGGCTCAAAGCCCTGTTCTCCTGCCCCGTATCTCATGACCATGTGCCTCCTCCATTCTCTCCAGCCTGACTCCACAAGACTAGGTTTCCACTCTCCCTGTTCTCTAATAAAGAGGAGGGGCTTGCCTTGAAAATATATCAACCACGGTGAGACTCAGACACCCCACTGCTCCCTCTGCGTCTCCTCTGATTCAAAGAGCATGAGCAGGTACACTCTCCATCACTGTTTGTCCCTGCAGACCCCCTGGATGACTAAATTGGGAGTCTCACTGGCAGTGGCTGGGGTTGTAGTTCCTCAGACAAGGCCTACTGTGTGCCCTTCCTGTGTCCCTTTGCAGGAATCTGTTTTAGCAACCTCTCCAGGAGGTTTTCATGAACATTAAAGTTGGAAAAGTACCTCTACTTCATTAATTCTGAACTTATTCCAGGAAATGCATTTAAAATTCAATCATTTGAACAAGCTTGGACAAAATCTCTGCCATTCTAAATCAGGGACACTCAGAAACAAAGTTAAAATCTCTGGCCATCTCTGAAAACTATGATCTATTTCAAACTTACCAGAAATTGGAAGGAATTTCCACAAGCATGTGTTCTCCAAGGATGCATTTTATGCTCATGGGAACACGTATGCTGTTAGAGGACGTCTCATGTAGAAGTGGTTTCCAGAAGCTTATACCTGAGCTGATGCCCCTGATGTCAGGACAGGAGGAGCAGGGCTGCAGGTTGCGTCACCATTGGAGCTCCCCCTAAGACATCTGGCACTGGGCCTTCAGGGGAGAGTGTGAATTTGTGAGTTGTTTATTTTTTCTTCAATAAGAAAAATAGTGTGTTTAGGCAAAACAAAATAAATTTAAAGGAAAAATGCATTCTAGAAGGCATGTTATCTCCAAGGCTCTTTGCACAATTAGATTCCCAGATTGGCTCAAGGAAGAGAAAAGAAAATGGGGGAAAAATTACAAAGTCTGATTAAAGCCTGCAGCTGAGTAAATATTATTATTTTAATGTTCTTTGTCTTGGGAAATGACTGCGCTTTTGTAAGATTATAACATTATGTGGATGTTTCTGCATTAACTTTTCAAGCTTTCTGCAATTGGGATATTATTACAAAATTCAAACTTTTATAACAGACACACAGATGGAAATATTCTCTCGTCCTCCACCTGAGGATGAGGGCCTAAACCATCACTACTGTGCTGGACGAGGTGCCAGAGCAGCTGACAAAACTTTCCAAAATCAACCCAGGGCCAAGTGCTATATTTTTGATGTTATCTTCTCTAAGGAAAAACTCATTTTTAAAGTAGTAAATCTACTTGCCATTTACTAACTGGATGATCCTATAATTATTCAGCTCGGAATGAGATAAGTGTAATCTCTCATCAGCCCAATTCCTGGAGGAAACCATTTAAAACTGGTACCAGGAGATTTCAAGTTTGGTAATACGAAGTGTCCCATTCTTCCCAGATCCCCTGACTTACGAGTACAAAATCTGGACACCATACGGCAAAAAGCATAGTTGACTCTGCAAGGTGAAAAGAAGGTGACTTCACACACCCTCAGAAGTGGGGCCTCATTACCTCCCTACAGTCAAGGCAGGATGGGATGGGGTCATGTGACCCTGAAACCATGAAAGGAATAGATGGATGGTTGGATGGATGGGTGGATGGATGGATGGATGTAGTTAGATGGATAGATTATAGATATATAGACAGGAAAAAAGGAACATGTGAAAGAAAGAAAGAAAGAAAGAAAGAAAGAAAGAAAGAAAGAAAGAAAGAAAGAAAGAAAGAAAGAAAGAAAGAAAGAAAGAAAGAAAGAAAGAAAGAAAGAAAGAAAGAAAGAAAGAAAGAAAGAAAGAAAGAAATGAAGAATCAGAAAACAGAGACTCCAAGAGAATCCTGTCTTGCGGGCCATTTGCGATGCTCTGATCCTGCCATTAACAGCCTCTAGAGGACGTCGGCAGGGGGCACTGCGGGTCTGTCCTGAGCTGTGAGGTCTGAAACCCATTCTGGGGGTTGTAACTGAATGAACCCTGTGCCATGGGCATGGCCTGAGTTAGAGACGACAGCAGGTGCTTCCTCTCAAGGGACAGACTCAGTTCACAAGCACCCGAGCCTCTTCCTGGGAGTGAAGCTACACGCTGGGCTCAGACGCAGACCTGGATGGTGCTGTGCACTCCTATGTGCATGTTGCTCCACCAAGCACAGCCCTTACTCAGGGAGCTGAGGAGGAGAGGAAGGGACATCCCAGAGACCAGCACCGGCCTGAGGCCAGGGGACGTTGGAAAGCCCTCACCATGACCTGGCTCCTCTGTTCTCAGGCCGTGGTGACTCAGGAGCCTTTGCAGACCATGTCCCCTGGCACCACGGTCACTCTCACCTTTGGCTCCAGCACAGGAGCCGTTGCCGGTGGTCATCGTCAACACTGGTTCCATCAGAAGACTGGCCAAGTCCCCTGGATGCTGATCTGTGATACCAGCAATGAACTCTCCTGGACCCTGCATGGTTCTCGGGCTCCATCCTTGGGGGTAAAACTGCCCTGACCCTCAGGGCCCAGCCTGAAGCTGAGGCTGAGCACGTCTGCTCATTGTACTACTGTGGAGCATGGCACGATGAGAGACCCAGAAGATGGACCAGGACATGACCCTTGGCTTCAATGATCCTGGGCACAAATGTCATCGCTTGAGATGAGGGTCAGATGACCGGACCACTGAGCCCTCAGTGTGGCCTAATGTAGACCACCCTTAGTGAGAAACATGAAGAAAAGGGTCTGAATTACTTTCCATTCTCTGCGAGGAGTTCTCATGTGGAGGAAATTTATCAATGAATTGGGAGAAACCAGTCCAGACATAGTACAAGTCAAATACTTTATGTTCCACAATAATAGTAACGTCTGTGTCCGATCTAAGGTCTGAGACCAAATGCGTTTCTTACAAAAGAATCGTCTTCAATGATTTTGTTGTCAGCTGAGAGCAAAGGAAAGATACCATCTTTTGTACATTATAGTTGTTTATTAGGATTCGTTTTAAAGTGATTCAAGCACATTCTTAACATTTTAACAGCATTAAAAACGATCATTCTGGCTGAAAGGATTCTTCTTTCCTAATGAGTTAATGGTGTCCCGAAGAGAATGTGTTGAAGTCCTAACTGCAGAACAAAGGACATGACCTCATCTGCAAACGGGGTCGTTGCAGATGTAGGGCACCTCCTAATGCCATATGACAGGTGTCCTTTTAAGAAGAGGCCCGTGTGGAGACTGGGAGATGCAGGGAGAGCACCGTGTGAGGACGGAGGCAGACACTGAGCTAACACGGCCGAAAGCCAAGGAACCCCGGAGGTTGCCGGCCATCCACCTGCAGCCGGGAAGAGGCGGGGAGGCTTTCCTGCAGGCATCGGAGGGAGCTGGGCCCTGTTTCCATAGCTTGCACTTCCAGCCTCCAGAGCAGTGGGAAATAAATGTCTGTCGTTCATCAGACCCCCAGGTGAGGTCGTTCATCACGGCAGTGGGAACTGAGCACGACAGAGATGGATCCTGAGGAGCAGGGGCCACGCTGTCAGAGCTACCTCCAAGGCGTCCTTGCTGTGAAGCTGCAGGGTCGTGGCTGAACGCGGCTCCCACCCTCGGGTTCTGTGGAAGGACGACCTTGGGGGCAATGGAACTGGATGTTCGGCTGAAGTGAATTCTCAGCCAAGAGTAGAAGGGGCTTGGCTCCTCCCGACTGCTCATAGTAAAATGGGAGTAGAAAAAAGTCTTAAAAACAGAATCGTGAAGGAAATGAGCACTTTCAGCTCACAGGGGACCTGGGCGCTTCCCGCCCAGGGCCTCCTCACACCACACTCTCCGCGCCCACCAGCTGCTCTGTGCACCTGCTTCCTCAGGTGTGGCTCTGGCAGGCCTGGTGGGGGCGGGGCCCGTGGCCACCCCTGCTAAGGGCACAGCAGCACACTTCGGTGGCATCCTCTGTTTGCTGCATTTTCCACATTAACCGAATGGACAGTCCTGGGGCGTGGCTGCCTCCACTTGGATTTCAGAGCACAGACCTCGTGGCTGTGGTGTCATCCTCTGGGATGGGGGTCAAGTTTCCCCGGGCTCCCCAGAGGGCCTGGAAGACCGAGTGTGTGGCCAAAGGAAATCATTCTTGGGCATTAAAGGTGAATCTAGTTTAGCCTGTTAGGAGGACGAGGCTGAGGATGACTGTGTTCTGTGGTGCAGAGACCATGTCCCCAGTGACAGGTGCAGGTGGGGACGTGAGACACAGACCCCAGGCTCTGTACACCATTGGCCTCTAACATCCCCGTCTAGTGTTGCCAGAAGGTGGGTGGCTTCGGGGGACTTATTGTTCGTGGCCCCAGAAGAGCTGGTCAAGTGCACTGCTGTCGGACCCCGAAGGATTTCTAACACCCACTTCATGAAAACATGGGATCTTAAAAACTAGGGCTGATATAATCAGTAACCGCATCGAAAATGGACAAGATAGACAAAGGGAAATTTACACTTCTACATGCACACATGTTCAAGTCTAAACTCTGCTTGGCCGGCATTTAGTAACAAATACAGAATTTGGTCCATATCGATACGATACAGCTTGATTTTAAATGTAAAAATAAACGTAGAAGCAAATTATATTTAAGTGAAACTTGCAGAAACATAGAAGAAATAGAAAAAAAAACTCTCCTCTACTGTGTTATGAAAAAAAAATTTAAATGATAGTAAAATTTGAAAAAAAATCCAAAAGGGCCAGGACCGTCTCCCACCCCTGACAGCACAGGGAACACTGTGCGCGGGTCAGACTATTCACCCTGCAGAGGAGGGTGTTCCCTTCCCGCGTCTCAACCCCACGGGCCAGAGGGAGCCTCCCTGTGTGTGTCCCTGAGGACAAGCTCAGAGTCACAGAAGCAGGACACCCGGGTCCCCCTGTCCTCAGAGCGTGTTCCCCACAGAGACTCCTCGTGACTCCCCAGGGTTCCCTGCAGGGGTGACGGGCAGGCAGGGGGCTGGGAGGGGGCTCGACAGAGGACACGAGTCTCCAGGGAGGACGCGTCAGAAGACAAGGGTCCCAGATCTCTAATCCAGCCTGTGTCTAGTCATTTCTCAAAACAACAACAACAACAACACCTAGAGGACAACTCCAAAGAAATATCGAAAATTGAAAAAGGAACAAATGTCTAAATATATGGTTGAGTAACATTTTGCAGAAGGAAGGTTTCCGCATATTTGAAATGTTGGAGACAGAGAATCCTGCCCTCATTTCTTCATAACTAAGCCGAGAAGAAATTTTGAAACCTCCACATGTGTCCATGGGGGTGTCCCTGAGCTGAGACCCTTGTCCCCTCCTGCTCCTCATTGGGGAGCAAGGGGTTCAGAGGGTCACATGAAGCTTGTAGGGCCTCAGGATCCCTGATGAGATCACACACAGCAATCGAACCCTCTCATTCCATACCTGGGCTGATAAATGGTAGTGATTTTTGTCTCCACATCGAAGTGGGGGACACCGGGCGGTGTCACCCAGGACCCTGCGAGAAGGGAGTGTCAGCCCTGCTGACAGGAAGCCTCAGTGGAGAGTCTCAAGTTGTCAGCAAGTAAAGCGTGACCCTCGGCTGCAGAGAGTGGCCTTAACTAGACGTGTGTGTCTTAGATGAGCCCAAGTCCACTGAGAGACAGGAGGGGATAAAGGTCAGGCTGGTGGAAAGGGCCCGGGAGATACTGACACAGGGGTGACACCTGGTAGGAAGGGAGAGCCACCCCTGAGCCTGTGGTACGTGCCCTGAGTCACAACTAGGATGCACGATCTGTCCTGAATTGCACAGCTACACGGGCCCTGGTGTTACAGGGAGTGAGTAGAGAAATCTCTATTTCTATTTCCCACAAGAAACTGTTTGAGGGACTGAGGACTCCATTTCTCCTAGCGGGTTTAGTTGTCATGAAGGGTAGACAGAAAACGCTTACACCACAGACAGTCACATCCCAAGAAACCCAGGTCCAGCGTCACTGTGGTCCTGGACATTCATCAGGATGAGAGAACGGCGTGAAGACAGTCACCAGATGCCAGGACACATGGACCCTAACGAGCAGAGAATCACATAATAGGAAAGAGCCAAGTGTCCCGCACAGAAGGGGACTCGCTCCCAGGGGATGGATGCTGTTCTGTCCTCATCCTGGGACAGGAGGGCCCACACACACCCCACCCCCATTCATTTCTCACACCCTGAAAGGGGCCTGACCCAGGGCCCAGTGAGGGACCAGAAAGCTGGGGTGTCATTTGCATGAGTGGACCCTCCCTCTGTCAGGGCTTGAAGAGGGGAGGGAGAGACCTGGGGGAAGCTCTGCTCCAGCTGTGGGGACACAGAGGACAGGACTCAGCGATCATCTCCACCATGGCCTGGCCCCCTCTCCTCCTCACCCTCCTCGCTCACTGCACAGGTGACTGGATACGGGGAAAGGAGAGGGCACCCGGGGAAGATGCAAGAGGCCCTACTCCCTCCTCTTGTCTCTAGCCCCAGCATCACCCTCTCTGTGTCTCTCCCTCTTCCAGGCTCCTGGGCCCAGTCTGTGCTGACCCAGCCGTCCTCAGTGTCTGGGGCCCCGGGAGAGAGTGTCAGCATCTCCTGCACTGGAAGCAGCTCCAACGTTGGGGGCAACTATGTGAGCTGGTACCAACAGCTTCCGGGATCGGCGCCCAAACCCCTCATCTATCTTGATGATGTTCGAGATTCAGGGGTCCCCGACCGATTCTCTGGCTCCAAGTCTGGCAACTCGGCCATCCTGACCATCAGTGACCTCCAGGCTGAGGACGAGGCCGATTATTACTGCCAGACATATGACAGCAGTCTCAGTGCTCGCACAGTGCTCCAGGCCCGTGGGGAAGTGAGACAAGAACCTGCTGTTTCCTGTGCAATGGGGCTTCCCTGAGCAGACCCCACTGCTCTGACCAGGCAGCTGCTTTCGTGTTTGACCTAAAGTGAGGTCTGAGAGCCACTCCAAGGAGCTTTTCTAGATAATGTGTCCCCGTCCTCTCTCAGTCTATCCCCAAAGCCCGTCCTTGTTGGCAACACATTGACTGATTTTCTCAAACGGAGCAGAAAGGCTCAAATGTGGGGCGGGCTGCCAGGGGACAGAGTACCTGAGGGGTGAGCTGGTGCCAGGGCTGCTGAAGCGTAGTCCACAGACTGGGAGGCTGAACCTGCAGAAAAGTGTGTTCTCACAGGTGAGAGGGTGGGATGTCCGAGACAGAGGTGTGGGCAGGTGCGTCTCTCCTGAGACCTCGCTCGTTGGCTGGCAGAGAGCTGCGTTCTCACTGAGTCCCCACAAGACATTTTCCGGGCCCTCCCTTCTGGTTTTTCCTCCTTTTCTTAAAAAGACACCAACCCTACTGATTAGAACACCACGATACGACCTCGATCACCTCACTTACCTCCTAAGCACCCCGATCTCCAGAAACAGTCACATTGGGGATTTGGACTCCACGCAGGATTTTGAAGGGACACAGTTCAGTCCGTGTCCAGTTGTCAAAACAAAACCCAAGACACAGAATGCAGCTGCGTCTGCCTCGGGGGAGTCTACGTCCATTTGCTGTGCATCCACAGCCTTTTCTGATCACCTACTGTGTCTGACTTGGGTCTAGGGGTTCAGAGTACACGGCAGACACACAGGGACTGTCCCCGTGCTCAGGGAGCTGACACACTCTGGTGGAAGAGGGAGGACATACAAGCCAAAATATAGCATCCCAGGTTAATTTCTCCCTTGGGGACAGAATGTCTCTTTTGGTCGCAGGCATCCGTCCACACAGCAAACCCTCCAGAATTAGTGATTCGCCTACCCTAGCCCATAGGTCGGGAACCTCAACCTTCAGGATGACCAGACCCCAAAACTCACAGTGTCTTCCCTGAGACCACCATGGCAAACAAGGACAGGGTGGTCTGATTTGGTTTAGACAACACAGGCCCTGCCCCTGGACTTGGAAATTGGTCGATCTCATGCCAAACACGTGGCTGGAGGATTCAGGGTCCAGGTGGGAGGGGAGAAGCACACAACTTTTTCCTAATTCATGTCCATCATGCGCCTCACTGTGCCCTCCACCCTGACTGTTACTGCTTATTGGGTTTTGTCCTGTGGATGCTGGGACCTGTTCAGGGGACATAGGCCAGGTGGTTCCTGTCACATCAAACCACACTTCTGCATGCATGACCTTGTTAACATCTTGTAAAAGATCAATTTCAGGTAACATCGCACCCACTTCCATCCATAGGCATCAATCTAAAACTGAGTAGTCTCAGGACACGTAGATAGTTGCAGAAATTATCTTCAGGGTTGTCTGTTCCTTGGCAGAGTCAGAAGAGTGACGTAGTCTCAAGAGACGACCCTAGCACCACTGCCCCCATGACCTGGGTGCTGCTCCTAGGTTTAAGGCATTTGAGGAATGTTCCAGAAGTCCAGCTCAGGAACCTCTCACCCCTACACCTCAATCTGGGTCCCTTCTCTTCCAATTCCCGAGACTCTGCCCTCTCAGGTCACCTTAGGGTCTTTGCTGAGGATCCCGACCTCACAGGATCCTGATCACAGGTGGTGCCATCACAGTCACCTCCCTCTTCTGTGTCCTGGGAGCTGGCACCAGATGTCGTCTCACTCCAAAAGGACATGGTGTTTCTTTATGCGACCGCTCACACATTCACCCCGTCTGCAACGACATCACAGTCTCACATTTAGCTTTTAAGTAAAATAAGGCCATGAGGAAGAAAGTCCGCTCGGGGAAGGTTTATTTAAAATGTGAGCCAATTGTGTGACACCGAAGATGAAATCCTGACAATAAACCTAGGAGAGATCTTGAAAACTACATGGAGTCGTTTTCTAAAATAGAGTGTTACTCAACCCACAGGTAAAGGTGAAGCCTCAGACATTATTATTATTATTATTATTATTATTATTATTATTATCATCATCATCATCATCATTAATTATTATTATAAATTTTTATATTATAAATTTATTATTATAAACTTATTATTATTATTTATTGTTTAACAAAGCACTAATGTAAATGGAATCTCCAAGAAACAGTTCACACATGACGTGACTGAAATGTTTGCAGAACGGTTCTCTTTAGAAAATGCCACTGAGTGTTTTTCTGGAAAATTCTTTTAATAACATTTTCCTGGAGAGTCCTTTTAAGCCTTTCTAACCATCAACTGTCCCCTCGGCTCTGACACCGGACCTGATGCCCACCACTTCAGTGAAATAACAACTCCAGACTGTGCCATCTGATGCCTCAGCAGAGGTCGCTCCACTGAGGACAAGGATGTGGATGGAGCTTGACCACAGCCCCTTCTTCCCGCGCCCCACACGGACCCACCACATGGAATCCTGACAGCCACCTGCCAAGGCATGACTGAGGATGTTGTAATACAAGATAAATATCCAACAAAGGGGGAAAAAACTACTCAAATAAACATTGAAATGGATGTGTTTGTAGAGAGGATAGATTAAATCAAAAATCAGAAAATAAAGATTATTTGATTATCAATGTTATAAATTTAATCTTACAATTACCATTCATCATCATTGGGGAATGTGATCTTTTTCTTATTTTTATGTGAAAAAAAGAGTAAATCCCAGAGTAGCCTAGAATGTTTCTGTAGTAGTTATTATTTACGCCTACAGCACCGGGTCTTCCTAGGGGGTCTCCCATCCAAGTACTCACCAGGCTCGACCCTGTTTAGCTTCCGAGATCAGACATCCGGGTCGTTCAGGGTGGCATTGTAGACGATGGACTGTGGCTTCACTGGGCAGAAGCCAGGATGTTCTGCGGCTAAAGCAGACGTGCCAACCACTGCACTACAGAACCACATCCGAACGTTTTCAAATTAACAAAAAGACATGGAAAATACAGTTTTGTAATCAAGCTATATTTTTGTAGGAAAACAACTGAAAAAGAACGAGATTGTTGCAGACTCAAAAAGTACAAACAGAAAAAATCAATGGACATCGTGTGGGGATCACATTCCCTAGGAATCAGCCCACGGGTGTGTGACTGGAGACAGGGACCTGCTGAGCTGCACAATCCAGCTGGGCCCTCAGGGCTCTGGGCCACGGGGAAGGGTGTGTCCTGCCAGAGCAGGGGCCGCTGGGGGACTGCCCTGTGCTCCCTGCACAGCTGCTCAGTGAGGACCCTTCACTCAGAGGGGCCTGGGCCTGGGGCTGGTCCCTGTGCTCCCTGAGGGGACTCAGCAGCTGGGTCCTCTCTGGCCTGGCAGAGTCCCCTGAGCAGGGACCTCTGTGTGGCCTCAGCAGGTATTTCCTCCGAGGGTCCTTCCAGGGGGTGAAGCCAACCTCCATCCTCCTCAGTCTGGCTGGGAGCTGAGCCCCAGCACCAGGGCTCAGGGAGGGGCTGGGCGGTCCCTGGATGGACACACATTTGCATGCACAGCCCCTCCTCTGGGGGAGGGTGGGGGAGAAAAGGAGGCCTGGGGCAACCCAGCCTCACTGTGGGCTCAGGGGCTGCCTGCACCATGGCCTGGACCCCCGTGCTCCTCCTGCTCCTCTCTCAGTGCTCAGGTGGGGACAGATGAATACCGGGGAGACCCCATCTTACTTCTGTCATTTTTTTGTTCAAAGAAATTTTGCCCATTCCCTGACCTATGACCCATGATTTTCTGCGTTTGCAGGTTACTTCTCCCAGGCTGTGCTGACTCAGCCACCCTCCATCTCTGCATCCCTGGGAGCAACTGCCAGACTCACCTGCACCCTGATCAGTGGCTTCGAAGTTGGCAACTATGTCATAAGCTGGTACCAGCAGAGGCCAGGGAGCCCGCCCCGGTATCTCCTGTGGTTTAAGTCAGACTCCGATAAGCACCAGGGCTCCGGGGTCCCCAGCCGCTTCTCTGGATCCAGAGATACCTCGGCCAACGCAGGGCTCCTGCTCATCTCGGGGCTCCAGCCCGAGGACGAGGCCGACTATTACTGTGCCACATGGCATGACAACACTAAAAGTTGCACAGTGCTGTAGAGTCACAGGGAAATGATGCTGAAACCTCCCTGTGCTCTCCCTGCCTTGGTTAGTCACTCCTGCACTGCCCGGGGCCATGGCCAACTCACAGGTGACAGCTGTTGTCGCTCTTCATTCAGCATCACTTTCCCTTGGGCCCGTCCATGTGCAGATGTCTTCTCGTTTTCCTGAGTTAAACAGCGCATCTGATCCCCTGCGAATATCTTCTCAACCTGATCACGTGTGCAAAGGCACACATCAGGTTCGGACTCCGCACCTTTCCAAGGGGTTCATAACTGAGGAAGAAGTTGGTTGACCCCACCCACTCCCAGCCCAGGGTCTAGTCCTGACTCAGGTCACAATCCTAGTACAAAATAAGGTTAAATACATCAGAGTCAAAATGAAAGTCCTGTCAGTGTCATTTTCAGGGCACCTGAGATCCTACATGAGTCATCAAGGAAAAAGTCACGTTTTCTCTGAGAACATGTTGCTCTCATTGCAAAGACACATGTAATGTGAGTGGGAACCTGTCAGGTTCCTTACGACAATGACAACAACAGTAACAACAACAACAACAACAACAACAGCAACAACTACCACCACCACCAAATATTTCCCCCTGTAAGCGTCACCCAGAAGAATTATGACCAGGTATGAGCTAGCAGGTTCCTGGGTAACTTTAAGCCTGGCCTTTGATTCAAGGTCATCATGAGCTCGGATTAAACCACGGACAAGGCAGAAGCAAAACCAAGTATCAGGAAATCCTGAAGCATCTGGAAACAGATGCATCCACGTACCTGTCTGGAGGTCGTTAGGGACCTGAGAACTCAATGTCTTCCCCCCAGACTGCACCCGGTGGTCCTTCTCCTCCTACTGCCCTGGGAAGCGACCTGAGGGAGATGCACCTGCAGGAACCAGAAGCCCTTCCAGGGGAGCCAGGTGGGGGGAATGGGCTGAGGACTGAGTGTGGTGACCAGCGGGGGGCGCAGGGGGACCTGTCCTGAGAGCTCAGGGTCTGGGCCAGGCAGGCTGGGAGGATGCTCCCCTGGCTCCTGCTCACTTGGGCAGGCCGTGTCCCCGCTGAGCTGTGACTTTCCTGCACCTGGGCCACCAGGAGCCACACGGGCACTCGGCTCTGACACTCACATTTGCCTCATGGGTCATCCTCCTCTCACGAAGTCACTGTCCAGGACTGATTCACAGGCAAAGGTCGATGGACAATCACACGACGGAGATAAATTTGCTTGAGAAACTGGACCTACAGAGCTACCCGAGCACAGGATAGGAGCCACCTGGGGAGGGAGAGTCTCAATCCCAACAATCAGGCCTCAGCAAGCAGAGCTCTGGGGCTACTTCCCATAGCCCAGATTCCTCCCTTCTCACTTATTGGTAGGAGTTTCCTTTAGGGAACAGGAGAAGGATACTGGGGAGGAAGGGCATTTGCATGGCCTTTTGCTTCTGGGATCTGGGCACAGGTGGTCGTTATCTGTTCTCTCCACCACGTGCTAATTCCCAACCAGGGTCCTTGGAAAGAAGGAGCTGGCGCTGCCATCAGCTGTGCCTAAGTCTTTGGTTAAAAAATGATTTAAAATACATATCAGATTAGGGGCATGTGCCCTGAAATCCTTATCTCATTTTAGAAAATCTATGGAGTCTAACCCAACAGGACACACACATTACAATCGAATCTCACTATGATCATGGCTGATGGTTGCACAAAGGCCTCAACATAAGAGCAAGAAGAATCCACTGTATCAGAGGAAAAATTCACCTTGGCCCCAGGGAGGATCTGGGCTGAGGCTGGGGTATGTGCCCCGTCTCTGGGTAACGATGCACCTGGACCCTGGGGGACAGCAGACATGAAGAGGGGGCGGTCAGCCCGCACCAGCGTGTCCCCTCAGAGAGAAAAGCTCCTCCCAGGGGAAGCTCCTCCCTGAGGCAGGCAGGTCCCTCAGGACCCCAGGGGCCCTGCTCTGTCTCCTTCCTGCATGGGAGGGGCTCCTGGGGCCTGGCTGTGTCTCCCTCATCCAGCCTGTCACCCCCTCCACTCCACACGGGCTCCTGATCCCCACCCAGGCCTGCCCCAGGGGGACACTGATGGGACCCATGGTGCCTAGAGAACGCCTGAGACAGGGTGTGCGGTGGCCGACCTCAGGGCGCCCTGCTGCTGACAGGACTCCCCGTGTCTTCACGGGGAGATGTGCAGTGAGTGTGTCAGTCCTGTCCGTGCCACCGTGTCAGTTGTCACTTCTTTCTCATCTGTAAGTTCTCACGGATTTCAGATTTAGAGTGACCAAGAGAAAGTGGTATTGTTTGTTTCCAGTGTTTTAGTTATTTCTTTTCCTTGTGTCTTCATAGTCCTCATCTCCACATTTGAGAGTGTGAACAGACCTGTCATTCTCTACACTATCAGATCATGTATTGTATAATAGGAACACTAATTTAGAATTAACATTTTTAACATATTAGTTGCAGCTCTCGAACTGAAATGAAAAGAAACACAAGCTTTATTACACAGGAAATTTACTAGCGATTCCAAAATGAATACCGTAAATCACAATTTTATTTCACACTTTGAGAAATACCAATTATGTGTCTCATCGTCACCGATGACTAGAGGCATTTTATCCTCCTGCCGGTCCCCCTCTCATCCCGAACGCCTTCTTTGCCCTTCCCATTCCTTCTGCTCCACGGCAGGAGGTGAAGGGAAAGGGAGTTCTAGAACGTTCTATGGTGTTCTCACCACCTCGTTGGTACTCAGTGCTGTTTCCATTTCTCATAATGAGATGTGTGTTCCTATTTTGTTATAGTTGATGTTGCAAAGAAAATAATAATTTTATGGTGACACTCTGAGCCATTCTCCTCAAAACACATTTATGTTGAAGCTCATCCATATGATAAAGGGTTTCTTAGAACAAAGGACATTTGCCTTTCTCAGCTTGTCAGTGCAGCACTAGGTGACAGCATACTCAGCTCTGGTCTCCTTAAAACTGACAAAAGGGGAGACCCCTGTCCCTTCACACCGGGATATAAACTCTGTGATTCTCCAGTGGACTCACTGCTGGAGTGACTGCTCATCTCTGTCAAAGAAAATGAGAAGGAATTGCACTGAGGAGGAAGAAATGCTCCCAGGAAAGGGGTCTGATTTGGCATGAGCTAGATCGATGGGGCCAGGAGGGGAACACACCCATCTCATCATCGATTCCTTCTGTTTCCAGAGACAAAATTTGGGACTGATGTCACCAGGGACATGAGGAAGCTGATTTGGTGAAAAACCCCAACCAGTCCTTGTCCATGTCCCAGTCTCCATTCAGTCATTGGTCATTGTGAGGTCCCAGCCCCTGACTCATTCAAGATACGCCCTGGGGGACCGCAGGGTGTCACTGGGGCTGGGAGATAGAAGA
Source organism: Cynopterus sphinx (assembly GCA_030015415.1). Lineage (NCBI taxonomy): Eukaryota > Metazoa > Chordata > Mammalia > Chiroptera > Pteropodidae > Cynopterus > Cynopterus sphinx. The sequence goes on from CM057390.1 coordinate 753,784, forward strand.
TGATTTGCATGAGGCACCTTCTCCTCCTAATGAGACTCGGGGGCATAAAAAGGCCTGAGGACACCACACTCCAGCCCAGGAGCCTGAGGAGGCCTCGTCCTGTGAGTGTCCCCACCATGGCCTGGACGGTGCTGCTGCTGGGGCTCCTCGCTTATGGCTCAGGTCAGCAGAAGGGACTCTGCATCCTTGCGGGGCACATAAAGCAGTGTGCCTGGGTGATCTTTTCTCTCATAACACATGTGTCTCTCCTTTTGGTTTTAGGGGCGAATTCTCAGACTGTGGTGACCCAGGAGCCATCACTTTCACTGTTCCCTGGAGGAACGGTCACACTCACCTGTGGTCTTAGCTCTGGGTCAGTCTCCAGCGGTAACTACCCTGGCTGGTACCAGCAGACCCCAGGCCAGCCTCCCCGCATGCTTATCTATGAAACAGACAAACGCCCCTCTGGGATCCCTGGTCGCTTCTCCGGATCCATCTCTGGGAACAAAGCCGCCCTCACCATCACGGGGGCCCAGCCTGAGGACGAGGCTGACTATTACTGTGGTCTGGCTATGGGTGGTTTTACTTACACAGTGATGCGAACCCACGGGGAATTGCAACCAAAATCTCTTCACGTGCTCAGAATGGCTCAGCCTCAGAGGCAGAAGGGAAGGGAGAGGGTGGAAATGGCCAACACGCTGAAGGGAGAGGGGTCAGAAGCCCTGTTCTCCTGCCCAATGTTTCATCACCATGTGTCCTCCATTCTCTCCAGTGTGACTCCACAAGCCTGCCCTTCCTCTCTCCCTGTCTGCCTGTAATAACGGGGAGGGACTCGGCTCCAAAAGATGTCAACCACAGTGAGACTCAGACACCCCACTGTTCCCTCTGCGTCTCCTCTGATTCAAAGAGCATGAGCAGGTACACTCTCCATCACTGTTTGTCCCTGCAGACCCCCTGGATGACTAAATTGGGAGTCTCACTGGCAGTGGCTGGGGTTGTAGTTCCTCAAACAAGGAAAATCATGTGTGAGAATCGTGTGTCCTTTTGCAGGAATCTGTTTTAACAATCTCTCCAGGAGGTTTTTATGAGCATTAAAGTTATAAAACTACCTCACTTCTGTAATTCTGAACTTATTCCAGGAAATTTGTTTAAAATTCAATCATTTTAAAAAGCTAGGACGAAAGCTCTCCTCTTCCAAAATCAGGGACACTCAGAAACAAAGTTAAAATCTCTGGCCATCTCTGAAAACTGTGATTTACTTCAGAGTAATCTGAAATTGGAAGGCATTTCCACAAGCACGAATGCATTTTATGGTCATGGGAACACGTATGCTGTTAGAAGACGTCTCATGTAGAAGTGGTTTCTGAAGCTTATACCTGAGCTGATGCCCCTGATGTCAGGACAGGAGGAGCAGGGCTGCAGGTTGTGTCACTACGCGAGCTCCCCCTAAAGCATCTGGCACTGGGCCTTGAAAGGAGAGTGTGAATTTGTGAATTGTTTACTTTTTCTTCAATAAGAAAAATCTTGTTAGAAAAATAATGTGTTGAGGCAATGCAAAATAAATTCAAAGGAAAAATGCATTCGATAAGGCATGTTATCTGCTTGGCTTTTTGCACAATTGGATTCCCTGATTGACTCAAGGAAGAGAAAAAAAATTGGGGAAAAATTACAAAGTCTGATTAAAGCCTGTAGCTGAGTAAATATTATTATTTTAATGTTCTTTGTCTTGGGAAATGACTGCGCTTTTGTAAGATTATAACATTATGTGGATGTTTCTGCATTAACTTTTCAAGCTTTCTGCAATTGGGATATTATTACAAAATTCAAACTTTTATAACAGACACACAGATGGAAATATTCTCTCGTCCTCCACCTGAGGATAAGGGCCTGAACCATCACTACTGTGCTGGACGAGGTGCCAGAGCAGCTGACAAAACTTTCCAAAATCTACCCAGGGCCAAGTGCTATATTTTTGACGTTATCTTCTCTAAGGAAAAACTCATTTTTAAAGTAGTAATCCTACTTGCCATTTATTAACTGGATGATCCTATGAATATTCTCCATGGAATGAGATAAGTGTAATCTCTCATCAGCCCAATTCCTGGAGGAAACCATTTTAAACTGGTACCAGGAGATTTCCAGTTTGGATAATACGAAGTGTCCCATTCTTCCCAGATCCCCTGTCTACGAATACAGAATCTGGACATCATATGGCAAAAAGCATAGTTGACTCTACAAGGTGAAAAGAAGGTGACTTCACACACCCTCAGAAGTGGGGCCTTATTACCTCCCTACAGTCAAGGTGGGGTGGGACAGGGACATGTGACCCTGAAACAACAATGAAAGGGATGGATGGAAGGATGGATGGATGGATGGATGGATGGATGGATGGATGGATGTAGTTAGATGGATAGATTATAGATATATAAACAGGAAAAAAAGAACAAACAAAAGAAGGAAGCGAAGAAATGTAGAATCAGAGAACAGAGACTCTAAGAGAATCCCGTCTTGCGGGCCATTTGCGATGCTCTGATCCTGCTATTAACAGCCTCTAGAGGACGTCGGCAGGGGGCACTGCGGGCCTGTCCTGAGCTGTGAGGTCTGAAACCCATTCTGGGGGTTGTAACTGAATGAACCCTGTGCCCATGGGCATGGCCTGAGTTAGAGACGACAGCAGGTGCTTCCTCTCAAGGGACAGACTCAGTTCACAAGCACCCGAGCCTCTTCCTGGGAGTGAAGCTACACGCTGGGCTCAGACGCAGACCTGGATGGTGCTGTGCACTCCTATGTGCATGTTGCTCCACCAAGCACAGCCCTTACTCAGGGAACTGAGGAGGGGAGGAAGGGACATCCCAGAGACCAGCACCGGCCTGAGGCCAGAGGATGTTGGAAAGCCCTCACCATGACCTGGCTCCTCTGTTCTCAGGCCGTGGTGACTCAGGAGCCTTTACAGACCATGTCCCCTGGCACCACGGTCACTCTCACCTTTGGCTCCAGCACAGGAGCCGTTGCCGGTGGTCATCGTCAACACTGGTTCCATCAGAAGACTGGCCAAGCCCCCTGGATGGTGATCTGTGATACCAGCAATGAACTCTCCTGGACCCTGCATGGTTCTCGGGCTCCATCCTTGTGGGTGAAACTGCCCTAACCCTCCAGGGCCCAGTCTGAACCTGAGACTGAGCACGTCTGCTCATTGTACTACCGTGGAGCATGGCACGATGAGAGACCCAGAAGATGGACCAGGACATGACCTTTGATTCAATGATCCTGGGCACAAATGTCATCACTTGAGATGAGGGTCAGATGACCAGACCACTGAGCCCTCAGTGTGGCCTAAAGTTGACCGCCCTTAGTGAGAAACATGAAGAAAAGAGTCTGAATTACTTTCCATTCTCTGCGAGGAGTTCTCATGTGGAGGAAATTTATCAATGAATTGGGAGAAACCAGTCCAGACATAGTACAAGTCAAATACTTTATGTTCCACAATAATAGTAACGTCTGTGTCCGATCTAAGGTTTGAGACCAAATGTGTTTCCTCTAACAGTCACCTTCAATGATTTTGTTGTCAGCTGAGAGCAAAAAGAAAATCACCTTCTGTACATTATAGATGTTTATTATAGATGTTTATTTAATGCAAATCAGAGGTATTCTTAACATTTTAACAGTCTTAAAAATTGTAATTCTGCCTGAAAGGATTCTTCTTTCCTAATGAGTTAATGGTGTCCCCAAAGAGAATGCGTTGAAGTCCTAACTGCAGAACAAAGGACATGACCTCATCTGCAAACGGGGTCGTTGCAGATGTAGGGCACCTCCTAATGCCATATGACAGGTGTCCTTTTAAGAAGAGGCCCGTGTGGAGAAAAGGAGATGCAGGGAGAGCACCGTGTGAGGACGGAGGCAGACACTGAGCTAACACGGCCGAAAGCCAAGGAACCCCGGAGGTTGCCGGCCATCCACCTGCAGCCGGGAAGAGGCGGGGAGGCTTTCCTGCAGGTTTCCGAGTGAGCTGGGCCCCGGGCTTAACTGTTTGGACTTCCAGCCTTATGGTCTTTCATTATAACAGTGAAAATGGAATAAGACAGAGATGGATCCTGAGGAGCAGGGGCCACGCTGTCAGAGCTACCTCCAAGGCGTCCTTGCTGTGAAGCTGCAGGGTCGTGGCCGAACGCGGCTCCCACCCTCGGGTTCTGCGAAAGGACGACCTTGGGAGCAATGAAACTGGATGTTCGGCTGAAGTGATGTCTCAGCCAAGAGTGGAAGGGGCTTGGCTCCCCCTGACTGCTCAGAGGACAATGGGAGCAGAGAAAGTCTCACACACAGAATCCGAAAGGAAAAGGGCGCCTGCGGCTCAGAGGGGACCTGGGCGCTTCCCCCCCAGGGCCTCCTCACACCACTCTCCGCGCCCACCAGCTGCTCTGTGCACCTGCTTCCTCAGGTGTGGCTCTGGCAGGCCTGGTGGGGGCGGGGCCCGTGGCCACCCCTGCTAAGGTCACAGCAGCACACTTCGGTGGCATCCTCTGTTTGCTGCATTTTCCACATTAACCGAATGGACAGTCCTGGGGCGTGGCTGCCTCCACTTGGATTTCAGAGCACAGACCTCGTGGCTGTGGTGTCATCCTCTGGGATGGGGGTCAAGTTTCCCCGGGCTCCCCAGAGGGCCTGGAAGACCGAGTGTGTGGCCACAGGAAATCATTCTTGGGCATTAAAGGTGAATCTAGTTTAGCCTGTTAGGAGGACGAGGCTGAGGATGACTGTGTTCTGTGGTGCAGAGACCATGTCCCCAGTGACAGGTGCAGGTGGGGACGTGAGACACAGACCCCAGGCTCTGTACACCGTCGGCCTCTGACATCCCCGTCTAGTGTTCCCAGAGGGTGGGGTAGCTCGGGGGACTTATTGTTCGTGGCCCCAGAAGAGCTGGTCAAGTGCACTGCTGTCGGACCCCGAAGGATTTCTAACACCCACTTCATGAAAACATGTGATCTTAAAAACTAGGGCTAATATAATCAGTAATCACAGAGAAAATGGACAAGATTGGCAAAGGAAAGTTTACACTTCTACATGCACACATGTTCACGTCTAAACTCTGCTTGGCCGGCATTTAGTAACAAGTACAGAATTGGGTCCATATCGATACGATACAGCTTGATTTTAAATGTCAAGATAAACGTAGAAGCAAATTATATTTAAGTGAAACTTACAGAAACATAGAAGAAATAGAAAAAAAACTCTCCTCTACTTTACTATGAAAAATAAATTAAATAAAAGTAAAATATGAAAAAGAGAATCCAAAAGGACCAGGACCGTCTCTCACCCCTGACAGCCCAGGGAACACTGTGCGCGGGTCAGACTATTCACCCTGCAGAGGAGGGTGTTCCCTTCCCGCGTCTCAACCCCAAGGACCAGAGGGAGCCTCCCTGGGTGTGTCCCTGAGGACAAGCTCAGGGTCACAGAAGCAGAACAGCCGGGTCCCCCTGTCCTCAGAGCGCGTTCCCCACAGAGACTCCTCGTGACTCCCCAGGGTTCCCTGCAGGGGTGACGGGCAGGCAGGGGGCTGGGAGGGGGCTCGACAGAGGACACGAGTCTGCAGGGAGGACGCGTCAGAGAGACAAGGGTCACAGCTCTCCAATCCAGCCTATTTCACGCAGCCTGTGTCTTTGTTTCTCAAAACAACAGCAACAAACTTCGATGAGCACTTTAAGGGGATATCAAGAGTTGAAAATGTAAAGAAGTCTAAGCCTCTTCTACAGGAAAAAATTGCAAAATGAAGATTTCAGCATATTTTATTGTTGGAGACAGAAAAACTGTGCCCTCATTTCTTCAAAACTAAGGTGAGAAAAAATTTTGAAATCTCCTTACGTGTCCATGGGGGTGTCTGTGAGCTGAGACCCGGGGTCCCCTGCAGCTTCTCAGAGGAGAGCAGGGTCCAGTGTGTCATGTGAGGTTCATAAGTAACTGGGGCCCTGATGAGGAGATCACACACAGCAACCAAACCCTCGTATTCCATACCTGGGTGATAAATTCTAGGGATCGTGCCTCCCACACGAAGTGGGGGACACCGGGAGGTGCCACCCAGGACCCTTTGAAAAGGAGTATCACCCTGCTGAGGAACTCTCAGAGGACAGTCTTAGGCTGTCAGCAACGAAAGGGTGACCTTAAGCTGCAGACACGTGTGTCCCAGACGAGCCCGTATCCTCTGAGAGACAGGAGGGGATAAAGGTCAGGCTGGTGGAAAGGGCCTGGGAGCTACTGACACAGGGTGACACCTGGTAGGAAGGGAGAGCGACCCCTGAGACTGCCGTATGTGCCCTGAGTCACAACAGGGACTTACGATCTGTCCCAATTTGATCAGCTATGGGGGCACTGGTATTAGGGGGGTGAGTGGGAGAATCTCTCTTTCCATCTCACCCAAAGAACGGTTTGGGGGATTGATGTTTCCATTCCCCCTAGTCTAGGCCTCTGTAGGTTAGATGTCCTGATGCGTAGACAGGCAGCTCTCACACCACAGACAGTCACATCCCAACAAACCCACGTTCAGCGTCACTGTGGTCCATCAGGATGAGAGAAGGGCGTGAAGACAGTCACCAGGTGCCAGGACACATGGACCCTAACGAGCAGGGAATCACATAAGAGGAGAGAGCCAAGTGTCCTGCACAGAAGGGGACTCGCCCCCACGGGATGGACGCTGTTCTGACCTCATCCTGGGACAGGAGGGATTTGTACAGCAGACGCCACCTCAGTCCTGACCCCTGAACAGCCAAGGGAGCTGTGGACAGGGTGACCCTGAGGAGTCCGAGTGGAGCACAGACACCCTGAGGGAGTGGGGAGGCCACAAGAGGAGACATGTGTCCTGGCTCAAAGGACAGAGCAGCTGGGAGGCAGGAGCTGACTCTGAAGGTCTCTGGTCACCATGTCACACAGTGGGGTGTCTGCGCCTGGACCCCAGGGGGCGCTCGGTCCTGCTCCTGAAGGTCTGGGGGTCAGAGCGAGACCAGCCACCTGGCCCTGCCTGGTGCCCTCTGCTCAGGGCCCACAGCTGTGACCTCCCCCACCCCAGGGCCCACACAGCCCCACCCCCATTCACTTCTCACACCCTCAAAGGGATCCCACCCAGGGCCCAGTGAGGGATCAGACACCTGGGGTCTCATTTGCATGAGTGGCCCCTCCCTCTGTCAGGGCTTGAAGAGGGGAGGGAGAGACCTGGGGGAAGCTCTGCTCCAGCTGTGGGGACACAGAGGACAGGACTCGGTGATCATCCCCACCATGGCCTGGTCCCCTCTCCTCCTCACCCTCCTCGCTCACTGCACAGGTGACTAGATATGGGGACAGGGGAAGGAACCCTGGGGGACACACGGGACACTGCTCCCACCTCTTGTCTCTAGACCCAGCATCACCATGTCTGTGTCTCTCCCTCTTCCAGGCTCCTGGGCTCAGGCTGTGCTGACCCAGCCGTCCTCAGTGTCTGGGGCCCTGGGACAGAGTGTCACCATCTCCTGCACTGCAAGCACCTCCAACATCGGGCGTGGATATGTGCAGTGGCTCCAGCAGCTCCCGGGCGCGGCCCCCAAATCCCTCATCTATTATGGTAGCAGTCGAGCCTCGGGGGTTCCAGACCGATTCTCTGGCTCCACATCTGGCAACTCATCCTCCCTGACCATCAGTGACCTCCAGGCTGGGGACGAGGTCACTTATTACTGTTCAGCATGGGACGATAGTCTCAATGCTCCCACAGTGCTCCAGGCCCGTGGGGAAGTGAGACAAGAACCTGCTGTTTCCTGTGCAATGGGGCTTCCCTGAGCAGACCCCACTGCTCTGACCAGGCAGCTGCCTTCTTTGTGTGTTTGACCTAAAAGTGAGTTTTGAGACCCACCCCAGAGAAACGCGGTCTAGAGAAGGTGTCCGCATCCTTTGAATTCTGTCCCCAAGGCTGTCTGTGTTGGCAGAGATTGAGTAATTCTCTCACGTTGAGCAGTTTCTGGATACCAGGCGTCGGCTGCCCTAGGGACAGACTCTGTGACAGGTTAGGGCACAACTAGGTTCACAGAATCCAGCCCCATCTGAACCAGGACACATCACTCATGTCCAGTACAGGTCTTTGTAGCATGTGCTGCAGGGATGAGGTCCCTAATCCCGCATCTATCATCATAGGAGTCGACCTTCAGGGTCCTGTCTGACCACCTGGCTCAGATCTGGCACCTCAGGCATCACTGGGCTGAAGACTGAAGTTAGGGCTGTTACACAATGCCACCTCTATGACAGCAGCCTCGGTGTTCCCACAGAGCTCCAGGCCTGTGCGGAATTGAGGCCAGAACCCCTTTTTGATCTGCCAGGAGTGGGAATGCCCAGCAGCGCCCACTCAGGCTACACCTGTGGTCTCTGCTCCTTCCGATCTGCTGCTGCCTCCATGGGCCCAGGCTCACCCAGGGTCACCGTCTGGGAGTGAAGGCTCCTCAGCTCCCTTGTGTCCTCACAGTCATCAGAGCCCCAAACGGTCTCAAAAGACAGAGGCCAGCTCCTCATCAGCTGAGTACACTGAGACCCTGCACCGACCCTCAGGGGGGTCCAGTAGGACACCTCACACCTGAACTGTGACTGTAGAATCCTGCATTTCCATCATTGGTCATTTCCCTATTTTTAGAATTTTCCGGAGCTAAGTTGTCCTCATTAGTCCCCAGTGGGAATGCCCGTTTCTGTGCTCATGGGGAGGTGTCTTCTGTCCTTGCTGCAGCAGCCCCTATAGTGCCACAGGCTGTGGCATCCATGTGGGGCTTTGGCAATGAAAACGTGTCTGTGCCCATCAATGTGAAGATCTATCTAATCTTCCATTTCTGCTTGTTCAAGTGCTTTCTGATATTTGCAGATAGACAGTGAGTAATAATGAGTAAAAGTCACATTGACCTATCCTGGTCTCCATGAATACGTCCTCCCCCTCAACCCATGAGCTCAGGTGCTGGCTGCAGGACTGAGTCCTGTGTGTGGGGGAGACAGTGTGAATTACCACATCAGAAATGTACCTCTCGGTGTCTACTTGTGTGTGTTTATTAGGAATTTTTTTCAATTTGGTGAGAGACTTTCAGAATCCATCGAGATCACGTAATTTACCCTATGGTCTAAGGAAATGATGTGTCACATTAAAAGCTGAGGATTATGAAGCCCAACGTGTGTGCCTGGAATAAATCCCATGTGGACATGTTGCGTCCACTTGGTGACCTGATACTGACGTATCTGTTGTTATTGTATTTAGAACATTTGCATCAATACTTTTTAGTCCTGGTTCATACTTTTCTTTTAATATATTTTATTGTAATTTATAGGCATCTTTGTTATTTGTTATATCTCCCTTCAAGAAGGCTTGGGAAAGTTTTCATTTTTCTCAATACTGCAATTTCTGTACACACACCAATAATGGGAAACTATTTGAAGCCTCTGAAGGTCTGTTATGTCCCTGGGAAACTGTACCTTTTTTTTGGCATGTGGAATAATTTTGTAACAATGTTTTCTGCTTTTTCTATGGATATAGCTGTCTTCATATCTTCTAATGGCGTCAATTATTTAGTCTTAGAAATATGTATTTTATTTTTAATAGACAGTAACCGATTTTTGATTTTTCATTCTCTCTATGTGCCATTCATTTACTTGTATAATTATATATAATCCACTTCTAAGCAAAATGTATTTAGTGGTGGTTCCTTCATTTTAAACGCATTTTATGTGTGACAATTAGATCAATTTTTTTTCTATTATCTTTATAATTTATTGTTTTATTAATTAGGATGGAATGTATTTTTTATTTGTATTTTCTTGTTTTTAGGTACAATTCTCAATGTCTCCCTTAGTTGTTCTTCCCTGTATCCTATGATAAATGCTCTATCAATCTTTCATCAAATAAGTTGAAAGAGATTTTAAAAATGCACAAACCAACACAGTCTCCCTGAGCCCGGGTGTGACAGCCTTTCCTCTACTCACTTGCATGTGAGTCTCAAAGTCGACGACACCCAGATGCCCCCTCTGATGAAGTCTCCTGGCTCAGAGACTCCACTTGGGCTGAAGGAAGACCCTGTCCTCCCCGCAGGGCCACAGCAGTGAGCACCAGGGCAGGCCTGGTCGATGCCGTTATGGGAAATGCCCACGTAGGAATTAATTCAGCTTAAGAAATGGTGGTTGGGGCAAAACTGTGGAGAAACTACATTTGTAAGGTTGGAATAGTCAGCTTTGTCATCTATTCATCCTAGAGTCCCACAGACACCAGGAGTCACTATAGGTTAAACCTCACCCTGGAGTTCACCTGGGTGAAGGGTGAACCAGTCCATGAGATGAGACTGGCAGCTCCGTCAACAGCAGCCCTGTGCCAGCCCTCACTGTCGTCCCCTGGCCCTGTTCCCCAGGTGAAGGAGACCCCTCTGAGACGGCTCAGACTTCAGGACTGTTCCTGACCATGATAACCATGGGGAAAGTCACTGCAGGTGAGGAGACCGTGCACATGGTGCAGCCGGAACCCACACATGGAGGTGGGGACCCCTGGACAGTCCTCAGGCTCCTTAGGCACTTGCAGAAGCTCCCTGATGGCTTCTAGATCCATCAGTTCACACATGAAACCTCAACGGGGGCCCTGGGAACGCTGACCTTATCTTCTAAAAGCTTCTCTCCCCCACCAGCCCCTTCACCCATAAGTCTGCTGTCTCTGCCCTGTATCCTCCCCCTGGAACACCAGGGACATCGCCTCACAATGGGCATCCCTGGAATCTAAGCAGGGTAACAGGCCAGGCCGAGGTCAGGACTCGCAGAGTGACTGCTCTGTCCCCTGTTGTAGAAGGAGCCGTCATCACAGTGAGACGCTCGATGCCCACATTGACACTCAGGACATTCAGATGGACAGTGAAGGGACCCCCTAAACTCCTCAGGTGGCCACACCCTCCCCTCTCTGACACCCAATGCCGCCTGTTCACAGGACTTCCCCCTCCTGTCACGGACCTATTGGCCTTCATTAACACGGCCCAAAATGAAAGGAAAGGAGAAGGAAAAGGTCCCTATGGTCCTACAGAAATGCCAGGTGGCTCAGGTCTGCGTCGGGAGGTCACACACAGTTTCTGCCCGTATGACCTGAAGTCGAGCTCGGAGCCTCATGCATTTGAACCCATTTTATGAGTGAGTGGTTATGTGGGGTCACCGTGATCATTCTCTTCAGTCACGTTTTTATTTCGATTGCTGATGAACTCCAAGTCCTACATCACGACAGGCTTCTCAGGCTGGAGAACGCACAGCCCAGGCCTGTGCCAGGAGGATGCGAAGCAACAACACATCCGAGCTCCCGCCTCCTGCAGCATCGACTTTCCTACCAGACTGTGAAGACTCAAGTTAATTCACAATAATCCCCTCCCCTCCCCACCACACACACAGAAGAAGAAATGAAGATTGAGGGAGGGGAGACGCCCCGAGGAAACAGTCCAGTCTCTGAGGTGTCACCAGGTGGGGTGGACGGGCCAGTTGCATCAAGGATGGAAGCTTCTCTCTCCTCTTGTCTCTCAGATAACTCCTGACAGGTCTTAAACTCCGTGGATGCTTTGGACATGATGCTTTTGAAGGCCATGGAGGGGCCGGGCGGCCTCTTCATCCATATGCTGTGGAGGGAACACCCAGCACGTCACAAACCTCCCTCTTCCACGGCACAATCCTCTCGCCTGCACGTGCTGTGCACGCAGGGCCGTAGGGACTTCTGGCCGAGCTCCCGCCACAGCTGGCCGGGCCTTGCACCTGCCCAGTCTCCTGCTCTGTCGCCCTGGGCTCCCTGGTGGTCCGGGAATCCCTGCTGCACGTAAAGCTCAGGGACTATGCTGTGACTCCCCATGTGTTTGACCTTTACATGGTCAATAGTGACCCCATGGGTGAGTGACACATGCAGGGCACTAGCTCAGAGCATCAGATTGGCTCTACCACTTGGGATCCTGAGAGCTGGGCCATGAGTCTGAGCACCTCGGCGTTTCCTTCTGATGAACTAGAATAGAAACACACCTGCGGGGGGAGCTGGCTGCGGGTTCTCTGAGTGAAGGGGTAGAAAGTGTGCAGCTGGGATGGAAGTGACTTCAGCGGGTTCACACCGACGTCTGTGTCATGTGAGGGAAAATAACTCCTGGGGGAACACACAGTCTCACACACACACCTCATAAGCGCACACGCACAGTCACAGCTCACAGGATCACACGAGACACCCCCACCCCAAGCACATGGCCCTACATCACCCAGAGGGAGTCTGTCACCTCCAGCTGCCATACACACGTATTTTCCCTCATCTGGAGAATCAGCTTTTTTTCTAACAAAGCCATTCCCTCCAAGGACCTGGAATCCTGTGTGAGCTCAGACTAACAGCAGCAGGGATGCCCACCTGTCCCATCTGCGTGTCTCCCTCGGCCAGTGAGGAGGTCCATGACGTGCTCCGTGTCCTCTTGCTCTGCCACCTCCTGTGATCACAGAAGCGAACTCTGTGAGGGTCACCTCAGGCCACAGTCTTGGGTTTTCTCTGTGAATATTGAAAACCAGATGGAATCATGGACACGTCAAGGCCCCCACAGCAGGCTCAGAGTGCCCCTGTGCCAACGCACGGACTTGTCCTGGACGCCGTGTCTGCCCCTTCGGGTTGGTGACCAGGACGTCCTTAATCCCAGGAGGAAGAGCTGCCTCTGAGCAAAGTCCCCACCACACAGCGGCCGGCTCACAGGTGACAGTTACAGCGGAAGGCAGACGCCCGTCACCTCATAACCCCCGCCACCGGCCATCGTAGAACTTTCAGATGACCTCGTGGGGTCCAACGGCTCTTATGTAGGAAACTGTGTTTTTAACATGTAACAACCTCTCATTTAGGAGGAGTTTGGTGTCTATATCTATCACTTTACTGATCAGTGTCTCTGAACGTCACCGTGTGCTTGAAGCCCTGGCTCTTCACTGCGTAATTACGACAAAAAGCAATTCGCGTTCCCGAGTGCATTTCTGTAGGCAAATGTCCCTGGAGGCGGGGTCCGCAGTGAGTTGTTAGACATGACATTCACAGCACCATCTAGAAGAGAAAATTTTCATTACTTGGAACTTTTCAATATTAAAAAATTAGGTTCTATGAAAACCCTGCCAAGAGAAAGGAATGACGGTGCCAAACTCTGTGAGCTTCAGCAGGAATATGTGCCACAGTGTATGAAAGGGGACAACAGTCCTCCTCTGTCCAGAAATGTCCTGGGCCCGGGAAACTGGATCAGTTGGTGGAGAGACCAGGGCCACGGTCTCTGGTTTAGATGTCATGATGGGAAACAGGAAACACACCACAGGCCCAGTCACATGTCAATAAATCCACGTCAGTGTCACTGTGGTCCTGGACAACCATCAGGATGAGAGAACGGTGTGAAGACAGTCCCCAGATGCCAGGACACATGGACCCTAATGAGCAGGGAATCACATCATAGGAAAGAGCCAAGTGTCCCGCACAGAAGGGGACTCGCCCCCACGGGATGGACGCTGTTCTGACCTCATCCTGGGACAGGAGGGATTTGTACAGCAGACGCCACCTCAGTCCTGACCCCTGAACAGCCAAGGGAGCCGTGGACAGGGTGACCCTGAGGACTCTGAGTGGAGCACAGAGACACCCTGAGGGGGTGGGGAGGCCACAAGAGGAGACACGTGTCCTGGCCCTAAGGACAGAGCAGCTGGGAGGCAGGAGCTGTCTCTGAAGGGCTCTGGTCACCATGTCACACAGTGGGGTGTCTGCGCCTGGACACCAGGGAGCGCTCGGTCCTCCTCCTGAAGGTCTGGGGGGGTCAGAGCTGGGACCAGCCACCTGGCCCTGCCTGGTGCCCTCTGCTCAGGGCCCACAGTTGTGAAGTCCCCAATTCCTTCGGGCCCCACACAGCCCCACCCCCATTCACCTCTCACACCCTTAGGCAGAGGGACCTGACCCAGGTCCCAGTGAGGAACCAGAAAGCTGGGGTCACATTTGCATGAGTGGACCCTCCCTCTGTCAGGGCTTGAAGAGGGGAGGGAGAGACCTGGGGAAGCTCTGCTTCAGCTGTGGGGACACAGAGGACAGGACTCGGTGATCATCCCCACCATGGCCTGGTCCCCTCTCCTCCTCACTCTCCTCGCTCACTGCACAGGTGCCTGGATACGGGGACAGAAGAGGGCACCCGGGGAAGATGCAAGAGGCCCTACTCCTTCCTGTTGTCTCCAGCCCCAGCATCACCATGTCTGTGTCTCTCCCTCTTCCAGGCTCCTGGGCCCAGTCTGTGCTGACCCAGCCGTCCTCAGTGTCTGGGGCCCCGGGACAGAGTGTCACCCTCTCCTGCACTGGACGCAGCTCCAACATCGGGGGTAACTATGTGCATTGGTTACAGCAGCTCCCAGGTTCAGCCCCCAAACTCCTCATCTATGATAGTAACAAACGATCCTCGGGGGTCCCTGACCGATTCTCTGGCTCCAAGTATGGCAACAGGGCCTCCTTGACCATCAGTTACCTTCAGGCTGTGGATGAGGCCGATTATTACTGCTCATCATGGGACGATAGTCTCAAAGCGCCCACAGTGCTCCAGGACCGTGGGGAAGTGAGACAAGAACCTGCTGTTTCCTGTGCAATGGGGCTTCCCTGAGCAGACCCCACTGCTCTGACCAGACAGTTATCTTCTTTGTGTATTTGACACAAACGTGAGGTCAGAGACCACAGGACTTTGTCCAGATAAAGTGTTCTTGTCCTCTCTAAAACTGTCCTCAAAACCTGTCTTTGTTAGCAGCACATTAACGGATTTTTTCAAACCGAGTCGTTCTCAGCTGTGGGACAGGCCGTCCTGGGCACAGAGTCCATGCGGCGTGTGCTGGAGCCAGCGCTGCTGAATCAATATCCACAGACTGGGAGGCTGCACCAGAAGAAATGTGTGTCTCACAGGTCTCAGAAGGGAAGTCCAAGATGGAGGTGTTGGCCGGTGAGTCTCTCCTGAGGCCTCGCTCCTTGGCTGGCCGACGGCTGCATTGTCCCTGAGTTTTCACACGGCCTTCTTCCCGTGTGTGCTCCTCTCCTCATATAGACACTGGCCCTGCTGAGTAGGCCACCACCCACATGAGCTCCTTTCCTTAGTGACGTCCTCATGGCCTGGTCCCCAGAGACTGTCACATTGGGAGGTAGGGTTTCCACGTAGGAGTTTGAGGGGACACAGTTTAGTCTGTACCAAGGGGTCAAAACCAAACAAAACCCAGGACCCAGAGTCCACCTGTGTCTGACTCAGGAGAGTCTCTGTGCAGATGATGTGCACCCACACCAGTTACTGTACACCTACTGTGTGCCTGACGTGGGTCTAGGGGCTCAGGAGACAGTCCGGAAGGCTCAGGAAGTATCCCGTTCTCATGGAGAAGACAGTGTCTGGGCAAAGAGAGAACAAAGAAACCAAAACATGGTGTCCCAGCCTGATTTCCCACCTTGGGAGAGAGTGTGCCTCTGCAGTCCCAGGCATCCATCCACTCAGCAAACCCTCCAATATTAGAGACTTGCCCTCCTTGGCTTATTGTTCAGGAACCCAAACATGATCACTACAGCGTGTCCCCAAACACCACCGTGGCACACAGAGACAGGATGGTCTGATTTGGTTTAGACAACACAGGCCCCGACCCTGGACTTCGAAATTGGTCAATTGCATGCCAACCAGATGGCTGGGAATTCAAGGTCCAGATGCAGAGGAAAGACACAACCTTTTTCTTTAATTTATCCCATCGTGAACATCATCCGTCCTCGACTCTCACCGTCCGTTTTAGTTGAGTGTTGTTCTGTGGATGCTGGGACCTGGGCAGGAGACATATGCCAGGGGACTCCTGTCACATAAATCTTCATTCTGCCTCTGTGACCTTTTTAATTCCTTGTAAAGAATTGATTTCAGGGAACATCACACCCATTCCATATGTGAGCATCAATCTAAATACTGAATAGCCTTAGGATATGTAGAAAGTCGCTTCAGGGTCTTCTGTTCCCTGGCAGAGTCAGAAGAGTCAAGGATCCTGAAGAGACCACAGCAGTGCCAGTGCCCCCCGTGACCTGGGTGCCTCTCCTTGATTTAATGCATTTGAGGAATGTTCCAGAGGCCCAGCTCGGGAACCTTTCACCCCTACACCTCAGGCCAGGTCCCTTCTGCTCCCATCCCCAAGACTCTGCCCTCTCAGGTCACCCTGGGGTCCCTGCTGAGGATCCCCACCTCACAGGATCCTGATCACAGGTGGAGCCATCACAGTCACCTCCCTCTTCTGTGTCCTGGAAGCTGGCACCAGATGTCGTCTCACTCCAAAAGGACGTGGTGTTTCTTTATGCGACCGCTCACACATTCACCCCGTCTGCAACGACATCACAGTCTCACATTTAGCTTTTTAGTGAAACAAGGCCATGAGGAAGAACGTCCTGCTCCGGGGAAGGTTTATTGACAACGTCGGCCGCGCCACGACCCAGAGCCACGGAGCAGGTCGGATCCCCTCCCGCTGCCTCGCTCCGCTTCCTCCGCAACCACGTCTGACGAACCCGACGTGGTCGAGGTCGAGACATCCGATCAGCCACACTGAAGGAGATAAAACGTGAGAGAAAAACTCCCTGTCGCCATAGAAACGCCTGAACAGGAGAAGCAGGCAGGGGGTTCGTAAGGAGACGGGCACCGCCCGTCCGCACTGTCCATCCCCCCAGCATCGCCTTCCTCTCTGACGCCTTTTAGCTGTTTCACTTTGTGAGACAGAAAGAGGTGAGGCCAAGTCTACACGTCTGAGCTGCCCCTTTCCACACCCAAGAACCACTGACAGCGAAGGCCGCGCCTGCCTCCCCCGCCTGCCTGTCTGACCTGCAGGGAAGGAGAGGGACTTGCGAGTTGGTGACGGCAGAAGCCGGGTGGGACGACAGGGAATCGAGAGTGAAAGCCAAGCTGGTCCCAGGTGTCCTGAGGCTGTGACAGGCAGGTTAACCAGAGTGCCGCTTTGTTTCTTCAAATGACTTTAATTATTGGAAGGCAGGATGTTTTAAATATGCAAATAAAATGTTTTAAAACCTGAAAAAAGCAATCACATAAGTTTTTTTAAATGTGAGCCAATTGTACGACACCTAAAAACATCCTGTCCTGACACCTGTGAAGCAGAGATCCTGAGAACTACGTGTCAGACTAGAAAGTCAGTTCCTAGAGCAAAGAAAGGGGTAACGCTCCACAGGTAAAGGTGTGGTCCAACCAAGCCATATTATTATTATTATTAATATTCCAAGCACTAACTCCAACGCAGTCCCTATGAAACAGCTCACACACGACACGACTCTGAAATGTTTGCTAAATGGTCTTCTCTGGGAAATGCCACTGAGTGTTTTCCTGGAACATTCTCTTCTCTGGAATTGCCCTGGAGAGACCCTTCTTGCCTTTCAAATCATCAACCGTCCCCTCGGCTCTGACACCGGATGAGGCACAGCTGAGTCATTTAACTTCTTCTAGAATGTTCTCTAAGGGCTCTGAGAGCTTACATAGTTACATACGCACCCTACTCCCATGGGCCTTCCTCTGGGAGTCATAAACGACAATATCGACTCAGTGCACCAGGATCACAGCTTGTAGGGACCTGACCAAGGATCATGAACAGAGACAGGGACCTGGTGAGCTGGGCCCTGAGGGCTCTGGGCCACGGGGAGGGGTGTGTCCTGCCACCAGCAGGGGCCGCTGGGGGACTGCCCTGTGCTCCCTGCACAGCTGCTCAGTGAGGACCCTTCACTCAGAGGGGCCTAGGCCTGGGGCTGTTCCCTGTGCTCCCTGAGGGGACTCAGCAGCTGGGTCCCCTCTGGCCTGGCAGAGTCCCCTGAGAGGGACCTCTGTGTGGCCTCAGCAGGTGCTTCCTCCCAGGGCTCTCCCAGGGGGTGAAGCCAACCTCCACCCTCCTCAGCCTGGCTGGGAGCTGAGCCCCAGCCCCAGGGCTCAGGGAGGGGCTGGGCGGTCCCTGGAGGGACACACATTTGCATGCACAGCCCCTCCTCTGGGGGAGGGGCGGGGAGAAAAGGAGGCCTGGGGCAGCCCAGCCCCACTGTGGGCTCAGGGGCTGCCTGCACCATGGCCTGGACCCCCGTGCTCCTCGTGCTCCTCTCTCAGTGCACAGGTGGGGAAAGGCCTCAGGGACCTGGGAACCACTCAGCTTTAATTTTTCCCTGCTGGTCCAGAGTACCGAGAAATTTTAAGCAGGTTCTTTTCCCATCACCCATGACTGTCTGTGTTTGCAGGTTCCCTCTCCCAGCCTGTGCTGACTCAGCCGCCCTCCCTCTCTGCATCTCCGGGAGCATCAGCCAGACTCACCTGCACCCTGAGCAGTGACCTCAGTGTTGGTAGCTACTGGATATACTGGTACCAGCAGAAGCCAGGGAGCCCTCTCCGGTATCTCCTGTACTATACGTCAGACTCATATAAGGGCCAGAGCTCCGGGGTCCCCAGCCGCTTCTCTGGGTCCAAAGACGTCTCGGCCAACGCAGGGCTCCTGCTCATCTCCGGGCTCCAGCCTGAGGACGAGGCCGACTATTACTGTGCAGTCTGGCCCAGTGGTGCTCCCACAGTGACACGCACAGATGGGGAAGTGGGACAAAAACCTCAGGCTGCTCAAGCCTTCGTGCCAAACAATTAAAGTCATTTAAAAACTCGGGCCTTTGTAAGCTGCACATTGAACCCTTCCTGGTCATAATGTTTTACTATCCATTTTTTATTAATTATTTCCGAAAATTCAGGAAAAATAAAACCAAACTAAGCTGTGATGACACAGAAATTTTGACCAGTTGTCCACATAACAAAACCAGGGCCTTTGGAGCTGCCATTTTCCTCTGAAATAAGGAAAATGCGTGTGTCCCAAATTTCACCTTCATCAGTCCCCAGAACATTCTGGCAGGTGGATCCTTTTCCACAGCATGGACTCTGCCCTCCCAGGGGTCACAGCAGAGATGTCCCCATCACACCCAGGCTCCTGAGTTCAGGGCTGACCGTGGGGCAGTGTGTTCGAGGCCCTGAGATGTGAGAAGATGGTGAGGACCCTGGCCCAGGAGGACTGACGTACAGAAAGCTGGCCCGACACCTGAGCATTCAGAGTGGGATTCAGGGTGGGGATCCGGCAAAGCGGAAAATAGAGGTCTGAGGTGCCCTCTTTATGAGCCGTGAGTAGTTGGGGTGTCACACACCCAATGAGAAAATGCTGAGTCTGCCCCAGGATTGGGGGTATATTTGGTCCAGAGATGACACACTGGGGTGACACCACTGGGGGCCATGAGGACTCTTGTGAGTGGTTCTCCTGATCCCGCAGGCACTGACTGTGTCCTTCTGTCCACTCAGACCCCACTGGAGCTTTTCAACAATCTAGGGTGTGGGTGGCCTCTGGGACAACAGGAGCAGGAACTCCCCACATGTGTCACTCCCACTGTGAGGCTCTTGATGATCTCAGATCCGAGGTACCTTCTCCTGCACAGGGGTCAGCAGACAGATTGGGAGTCACCATGGCAATGGTCCCACAGGCTCCCAGGCCGAGCCTTCACCTAGGACACCAGCAAGGAACCTTCCAGGGGTCTGAGCCTGATTCTCCTCACCCAGGTTTGCTACCAGAACCTCACTGACCACTCTGGGCTCCAGCCTGAGGATCACAGTTTCAGAGCTGAGCACGACCCCGATGCATGAGGATCTCCTGTTTGTGGGGACATGTGATAAGTCTGCCCTCCACCCCAGTCACACCCATCACTGCCCTGTCCCTTCCTGGGACCTGCACCTGCTCTATATCCCCAACAATGCTGGGCGGAGATGACATGGAGAACGGAGGTCCAGCCTGTGTGACCCAAGACACCTAAGTCCCTTCTGCTCCTTCCTCACGTGTCCCATGAGTTCCACCCAGGGTTTGCTGATCGTTACCTGAGCTCTGGAACCTTTCCTAAGTGGGGCTGTTATTTTTTCTCCAGAGTTTCCATCCTGGAGGAACTCCTGGAGTTGAAAGGATCCCTTCTCATTAAGGATGAGGCTCTCACGCCCATCACCTGCTCACTTTCCTCAGATTAATACCACAGACCCTGATTATGTCCACACCTTTTTTCATGTAGGAAGATGTCTGAATGCATCTCAGTCACTGGAGTCCAGATTGTACGACCCAATGCTTATGATGTCAGAGACCCCAATATTAAAGGAAAGTTTCCAGAAGGCTCAGTTCTGCCTTCAGTGACAATATTGGTGTATTTACCATTAAAGTGAATCACTGTGGGCCCGATGTGGGATGGGGAATAGACCTTGGAGGCCACTAAGTTAGGACGGGAAAAACAAAATGTTCATACTAATGGCTTCGTTCTCCATCCTAAGAATAAGAAAAAGTTTAAAATTAGGCTAAATAAGGAAAAAGAAACAAAAACTCATCATGGATTCAAAAGGCGACAGCATGGATCTTCACATTAGCAATTAAAGACAAACGAAGCCCAGAGTGGTAATCAGGAGGAGAGGACACGTTTTCTCTGGGATGGCCCCACAGTCACGGCAGAAGCACAACAACCTGTCAGGTCACTCAGACGCACCTGGCCACATAAGAACTGTGACCACGTCCTACGTTTAGCCGCCTGGAGGCCACTCATTGTGTCGGGACAGTTAACGTCTCCGTCCCCAACCCCCTGGAGGGCCTTGCTCATTCTCCTGCTGGGGGGAGTGGCCTCACAGAGGTCCCCGTGCAAAGTCAGATGGCCCCTCCGGGGTGCGGGGTGTGGTCAGGGGGGCCTGGTCTGAGGGGAGAAGGTCCACGGGACAGGCCCGCATGGAAAGTGCCCCAGTCTCTCCCGGAGGCTTGGACACTCAGTGTCCTTGCCGTGGTGTGGAGTTTACACATCCCTGTTGGTGTGTTTCTTTAGCCAAATCAGATCTCACACTCACTTCGGGGAACATTGTTGAGAACATATCGCCCTGTCCTCTCAGCTTAGTCCCCCATATTCTGTTCTGGCAGCAACATGTGAGCTGATTGTCTCACACCCAGCAGACAGTCCCCAGTGTCAGGGGCAGTGCCCTGGGAACTATGCTTGATGGGTCAGGACAGAACCAGGGACAGAGTCCAGCTCACTCAGCAGAGCTGACTAGTCAGGGGCCCCCCCATCCACACCATTTATCGAGCACTTACTATGAGTTGGGCTCAGGTCAGGGCCAGGAACCTAGATGATGTGACAAGAAAGACACAGAATCTGATTAAGTCTCCGAAGTCCAGCTGCTGCTACAGGGGATGAATGAGGGGACGTGGGAGTATAGTCAGGGACCTTGCGTGTCCTGTGCATTTGGTACAAAGATGAAGCTAGAGTCCTCGGTAAGGGGTGGTGCAGGTGAGGTAGAGAGGAAAGGTCAGACTTGGCGTGGTTTTGGAGGGAAGAGGGAAAGTGAGGCCACGATCTAAAGTTCAGGAGTCAGAGAAAAGGTCGAATGGGGCGTAACTTCCATGTCCGGCGGCCTCCTCCCACAGGGAGTGACATGGGTGCAGCAGGTCATCAGCTGCAGGGACAGCGTCGTCCACCCTCACCTGGGCACCTCTCCCCCAGCTGCCCCTCCCTCAGAGGAGACAGACCCAGAAGCCCAGCTCATAAATCCCTGGCCACACGTTCGGACCCTGGTCCCTTCCAGTCCCATCACCAAGTAAGTGCTCCCCAGGGAACCTCGGGGTCATCGCTGAGAATCCCCATGGCGGGGGTCTCATTCCCAGGTGGTCCTGTCACGGGCACCCTCCTCTTCTCTGTCCGGGAAACTGGGGTCAGCTTGAACTGGGTTCAGAAATGCAGATACCTGACTCTGATGCACATACGGCACAGGCCCGTGTGCCATGTTTCCTTCTGTTCAGACTCTGACAAGGAGACCGGTGGCCAGGTGACTCTTGGTCAGGGAGCAGGTGTACAACGAAGTGCTGCGAGTCCCCCAGGAGGACACGGAACCAGCCGTTCGTGTGTTGGAGACACACGGCTCGATCTCACAAGGAGGGATCCCACAGAAGAAAAGAACCGCGTCCCACCCAGAAGGGGACACGCCTCCAAGGGGACGGTCACTGCTCTGTGAGGAGTTTGTACAGGAGACACCACCTCTGTCCTGACCACCGAACAGCCAAGGAATCTGTGCTCAGATTCACCCTGAGGCCTCTGAGTAGAGCATAGAGACTACCCTAAGGCCTGGCCCTTAGTCAGGGGGAGGTGGACAGAGCCTTAGGGAGCAGGAGCTGTTTCTCATGGGCTCTAGTCACCTTGTCACAGAATGATGCTTCTGGGACTGGGCACCAGGTGGCACACTGTGACCGTTTCTGTGGTATCTGGGGTGAGGACAGCTGGGAGACACCACCTGGCACTGCTTGGAGCCACTTTTCAACTCTCACAGCTATGCAAACCCCAGACTCAGGCCCCACACAGCCCCGCCCCTACCCACCCCTTACACCCTCAGAGAGAGGGACCTGACCCAGGTCCCAGTGAGCAGTCACAGAGAGCTGGGGTGTCATTTGCATGAGTGGAACCTCCCTCTGTCAGGGCTTGAAGAGGGGAGGGAGAGACTTGGGGGAAGCTCTGCTTCAGCTGTGGGGACACAGAGGACAGGACTCGGTGATCATCCCCACCATGGCCTGGTCCCCTCTCCTCCTCACCTTCCTCGCTCACTGCACAGGTGACTGGATACGGGGATAGGAGAGGGCACCCGGGGAAGATGCAAGAGGTCCTACTCCCTCCTGTTGTCTCCAGCCCCAGCATCACCCTCTCTGTGTCTCTCCCTCTTCCAGGCTCCTGGGCCCAGTCTGTGCTGACCCAGCCGTCCTCCGTGTCTGGGGCCCCGGGACAGAGTGTCACCATCTCCTGCACTGGAAGCAGATCCAACATCGGGGGTAACTCTGTGCAGTGGTATCAGCAGCTCCCGGAAACAGCCCCCAAACTCCTCATCTATGTAAATAGCAATCGAGCCTCGGGTGTCCCCAACCGATTCTCTGGCTCCAGATCTGGCAACTCGGCCTCCCTGACCATCAGTGGGCTCCGGGCTGAGGACGAGGCCACTTATTACTGCTCAGCATGGGACAGCAGTCTCAGTGCTCGCACAGTGCTCCAGGCCCGTGGGGAAGTGAGACAAGAACCTGCTGTTTCCTGTGCAATGGGGCTTCCCTGAGCAGACCCCACTCCTCTGACCAGGCAGCTGCTTTCTTGTTTGACCTTAAATGGGGTCCGAGATCCACCCGAAGGAACTTTTCTAGATAATGTGTCCCCGTCCTCTCTCAGTCTATCCCCAAAGCCCATCCTTGTTGGCAACACATTGACTGATTTTCTCAAACTGAGCAGAAAGGCTCAAATGTGGGGCGGGCTGCCAGGGGACAGAGCACCTGAGGGGTGAGCTGGTGCCAGGGCTGCTGAAGCGTAGTCCACAGACTGGGAGGCTGAACCTGCAGAAAAGTGTGTTCTCACAGGTGAGAGGGTGGGATGTCCGAGACAGAGGTGTGGGCAGGGGGGTCTCTCCTGAGACCTCGCTCGTGGGCTGGCAGAGAGCTGCGTTCTCACTGAGTCCCCACAAGACTTTTTCTGGGCCCTCCCTTCTGGTTTTCCTCCTTTTCTTAAAAAGACACCAACCCTACTGATTAGAACACCACGATATGACCTCGATCACCTCACTCACCTCCTTAGGGGCCCGATTTCCAGTCACATTGGGGGTTTGGACTCCACGTAGGATTTTGAGAGGACACAGTTCTGTCCGTATCCAGTTGTCAAAACCAAACCCAAGACAAGGAATGCAGCTGCGTCTGGCTCGGGGGAGTCTACGTCCATTTGCTGTGCATCCACAGCCTTCCCTGAACACCTACTGTGCCTGACTTGGGTCTAGGGGTTCAGAGTACACGGCAGACACACAGGGACTGTCCCCGTGCTCAGGGAGCTGACACACTCTGGTGGAAGAGGGAGGACATACAAGCCACAATACAGTGTCCCAGGCTGATTTCCCACCTGGGGACGAATGCCTCTGTGATCCCAGGCATCCACCCACACAGCAAACCCTCCAGAATTAGAGATTCGCCCTTTCTGGTCCATTCACCAGGATCCCTGGCTTTCAGGATGACCAGACCTGATCACTCACACCATCTCCCCTGACACCGCCCTGGCAAACAAGGCAGGATGTTCTGATTTGGTTTAGACAACACAGTTCCCGACCCTGGACTTGGAAATTGGTCGATCACATGCCAAACACATGGCTGGGGGTTTCAGGGTCCTGGTGGGATGGAAGAAGCACAAAAGTGTTTCCTAATTCATCCCCATCTTGCGCCTCACTGTGCCCTCCACCCTGATTGTTACTGCTTATTGGGTGTTGTCCTGTGGATGCTGGGACCTGGGCAGGGGACACAGGCCAGGTGGTTCCTGTCACATCAAACCACACTTCTGCATTCATGACCTTGTTAATATCTTGTAAAAGATCAGTTTCAGGTAACATCGCACCCACTTCGATCTGTAGGCATCAATCTAATACTGAGTAGTCTCAGGACCCGTTAAAAGCTTCAGAAATTATCTTCAGGGTTGTCTGTTCCCTGGCAGAGTCAGAAGAGTGACGTAGTCTCCAGAGACCACACTAGCACCACTGCCCCCCATGACCTGGGTGCTTCTCCTGGGATAAAGGCATTTCAGGGATGTTCCAGAGGCCCAGCTTATGTACCTCTGAACCCTTCACCTCATCCCAGTCCCTTCTGCTCCCATTGCCAAGACTCTGCCCTCTCTCGCTGAGGATCCCCACCTCACAGGATCCTGATCACAGGTGGTGCCATCACAGTCACCTCCCTCTTCTGTGTCCTGGGAGCTGGCACCAGATGTCGTCTCACTCCAAAAGGACGTGGTGTTTCTTTATGCGACCGCTCACACACTCACCCCGTCTGCAACGACATCACAGTCTCACATTTAGCTTTTTAGTGAAACAAGGCCATGAGGAAGAAAGTACAGCTCGGGGGCATGTTTATTTAAAATATGAGCCAATTGTGTGACACCTAAGACGAAATCCTGACAAGAAACCTGTGAAGTAAAGATCCTGAAAACTACCATGGGAGTCAGTTCCTAAAACAGAGTGTTAGTCATTCCACAGGTAAAGGTCAAGCCTAAGCCATTTTATTATTATTATTATTATTATTATTATTATTATTATTATTATTAATTATTATGATTAATTATTATTTTACCAAGCACTAATTCAAATGGGAATTCTATGAAACAGTTCACACATGACATGACTGAAGCGTTTGCAGAACTGTCCTTTTTTGAAAATGCCACTGAGTGTTTTTCTGGAAAATTCTTTTCTCTACCATTTCCCTGGAGAGCCCCTTCAAGCCTTTGTAACCATCAACTGTCCCTTGGGCTCTGACACTGGACCTGACGCACACCTGGATTATTTAACTTCTTCTAGAATGTTCTCTAAGTGCACTGACACCATGAATAGTTATATATGGACATGTTTGCAAGTCCCGTGGACCTTACTCTGGGAAAAATAAATGACAATATCAACACAGCGTATCAGGATCGCGGCATCTAGGGACCAGACCAAGGAACATGAACAGAGACAGGGACCTGCTGAGCTGCACAACCCAGCTGGGCCCTCAGGGCTCTGGGCATGGGGAGGGGTGTGTCCTGCCACCAGCAGGGGCCGCTGGGGGACTGCCCTGTGCTCCCTGCACAGCTGCTCAGTGAGGATCCTTCACTCAGAGGGGCCTGGGCCTGGGGCTGTTCTCTGTGCTCCCTGAGGGGACTCAGCATCTGGGTCCTCTCTGGCCTGGCAGAGTCCCCTGAGAGGGACCTCTGAGTGGCCTCAGCAGGTGCTTCCTCCCAGGGCTCTCCCAGGGGTGAAGCCAACCTCCATCCTCCTCAGTCTGGCTGGGAGCTGAGCCTCAGCACCAGGGCTCAGGGAGGGGGTTGGCTGTCCCTGATGGACACACATTTGCATGCACAGCCCCTCCTCTGGGGGAGGGTGGAGGAGAAAAGGAGGCCTGGGGCAGCCCAGCCCCACTGTGGGCTCAGGGGCTGCCTGCACCATGGCCTGGACCCCCGTCCTCCTCATGCTCCTCTCTCAGTGCACAGGTGAGGAAAGGCCTCGGGGAGATGGGAAAGCCACACAGCTTTCATTATTCTTCTCTGGTCCAGAACCCTGAGAAAGGTTAAGCAGGTCCTTTTCCCATCACACATGAGTGTCTGTGTTTGCAGGTTCCCTCTCCCAGCCTGTGCTGACTCAGCCGCCCTCCCTCTCTGCATCTCCGGGAGCATCAGCCAGACTTACCTGCACCCTGAGCAGTGGCTTCAGTGTTGGTAGCTACTACATTTACTGGTACCAGCAGAAGCCAGGGAGCCCGCCCCGGTATCTCCTGTACTATAAGTCAGACTCCAGTAAGCACCAGGGCTCCGGGGTTCCCAGCCGCTTCTCTGGATCCAAAGACACCTCGGCCAACGCAGGGCTCCTGCTCATCTCCGGGCTCCAGCCCGAGGACGAGGCCGACTATTACTGTGCTACAGATCATGGCAGTGGGAGCAGCTACCGTTACTCACAGTGACTCAGATGATGGGGAAGTGAGACAAAAACCCCTGGGCCCTCAGACTTGGGCTCTGACACACTTTTATTAAGAAGCTTCTGTGGAGACTCCTGTGGGGGAGACCCCTCTGCAGCAGGACACGTGTGTGAACAGAGGACAGGCAGACCCAGGGTACCTGAGCCGGCACAGAGCATCCCAGGAGCACCCAGGTCAGTAACAGAGTCCCCCTGCTCATGCCCACTGGGTGTGGAGTCAAGAACAAGGGAAATGCTGTGTCTGCACCACCAATGAGACCAGGACAAGCTCCGTTACCCAGAAATCTCATCCCGTCATGTATGTGTCTAGTGTTACTACTGATGGGTCCACAACTCGTATGTGGATTCTCACCAGGGTCATGGCCTGACGCGACTTCATCCTCCATGAACCATCCTACACACCCCATTAGTCACAACTATAGAGACTCTCGCTGCCAAAATCCCTCACAGTGTCCATCATTTTGTCTTCTCTGCTGCTGCATCCCTCACCTTTGACCTCTCCCTCTGGATCCACAGGACCTAACTCCATCTCCTTTACATTTTCAGAGAAAATGGACAAGTTCTTGCTGTCGTTTCCATTCCCCAGGGCTTTGTCTCTTGGGAGGATGATCACCAGAAAATGGAATGGGGTGGACACACCTCATGGCCTGTTTCCTGCCCCCATCCTCACACTCTGGGTTTCTGACCATCTCCAGCACTCTCAGTCCATCTGCTTCACATAAAGAGGAAGTTATTACATTTTCCTAATATGATGTCTTCGTGCAACTTCATTCATTTGCACATGGAATCGATTGGTTTTTTCTTCCTTTTCCAGAAATGACTGACACCTTACACGGGGTGAGACGCGAGGCCATCCACTGAGAAAGGCTCAGCTGCGGGTTTCAGGACACATCACTGACTCTCTCACACCCCAGAATCTCTGTTTCCTAAGAAACTCCAGGACAGTGTATCCACCAGGAAACATTTCCCTCGGGTCCTTGAATCTCATGCGTTAGCCCCTTTGCACAACAAAGGGAGCACTGTCCCAGGGTCACCCTCAGACCGATGTCTGGGAGCCACAGGGGACAGTGTTGGGCCTTAGCTGAGGTGTCAGGACCATGAAGGAGGGGCTGTGTGGCCACCCCCTGCCCTGTGCTTCCTGAGACATGAAGACCCTACAGCTGTGGGTCTCGTGCCTGCAGGGATGGAAACGGACATATTTCTCCCACTTCACAGGATCTGGACTTCTGATTCAGGGAGATTGTTGACAGGGCCCGTCTGCTTTCAAATGCGTCCTCACTGCCTACAGTAAACCCTTCTGTAAGGAGAATGTTTTTAAGAGAATATTTTCCCTTGAGATTTAGGCTCCAGCACCCAAAGGGTCTTATAGAGAATCATCAGCTTCAAGGATGTGTTGTCATGGAGAATCACCTCTCTGGGATGGAGAAGCCATCAGAGGGACAGGGGAGGTGTGGCCTCATTGTCACACACACACACACACACACACATGGTTCTCTACGAACTGAGTGCATATTGACGTGGACTCCACAACTGGGGCATCTCTGTCCCCCTAGAAGTCAGGGATAGGCCGGTGCTGACATAGTTGTCTTGAGGCTTAGAATCATCAGGGGACAGAATCTCCCTCAGCAGGAAACACCAGCCACATGAGTGTGACCTGGGCCTTGTCATCAGGGCAGCAGGACACGCCCTGAGCACCTGCCCCACTGGGCAGAGTCCATGCTCAGGGTCCCAGGCCGAGTCTCTATTCCCGTGGGCATCACAGCCCCCTGTCCCCTCGCGGCTCCAGTCAGCAGTGAGGTTGGTTACGGCATTTCTTCTGGGACAGCAGCCTCAGCTCTGCTAAACGAGATCATAGTCTGCGGGGACAGAGACACACCCTCCCCTGTGCTCTCAGGACTGGGCTGTCATTCCCTCTGACACCACGGGGACACCTTCAACCAGACTGGACCTCGGACAGAAAGTCTTCTGTCTGAACCCAGAGCCACAGTGACCGTGACCTCGGTACACAGTCCCCTCCTGTCTGCACCCTCCACAGCAGAGATGCGGGACTGTGACAGGAACTTCTGCTCCGACTGGCCTTGTCCTCAGAGAGGAACATAGCTCAGGCCCTCGCTTCCCTGTAGGGGCAGTTTCTCCATTGTCCAGGCCTGGACACTCGGGCCAGGGGCTGTGGCTCTGCCCGACCAGACACAGGCTCAGCCCACATGGCTCAGGCATGGACGTCGCCCCCTCTGCAGCCTGGGCTGTTCCCCATCCTGTCCCTTTCTACTCAAGTCTCCAGAAACGTGTTTCTTTGATTCTTCACCGCCATCCCCGACTCTCCATGACCTCTACCCCCGTGGCTGTGTGTTTCCACGAGGGTCACACCTCTGTCGTTTACTGGGAGAGGCCCTCACAGGGTCTCCCTCGTCACCCAGGCCACACGTCCTCACGCACAGACCAGGGAGCAGTGAGGCGAGATGCGTGACTCCAAAATGACTTTCTGTGCCACAAGGAGCAGAAGGTGTTAGTTTTTCACTGTTGTTCTGACTCATTCCGCTCATTTTCTACTCTCTTTCCGCGAGAGGTGGTTTTTAGTGAGTTTACCACTAAGTGTCATTCCCTTTTTAGCATGGCATAGTGACCGAGTTTTAAATGCGACTTTATTGAGGTGACGTTTGTGAACATGAACATACCTGCACGGAAGGGCACGGTTAGGTAAGTGGGGACTCGTCTGGGTACCAGGCCTGAGGACCCGGAGAGCCCACGGAGGACGTCCGAGTCTGAGGCTGAACCTCAGAGAATCCCTGTGCCGCAGCCCGAATAGTCGTGCGGAGAACGTGGACGCTGCATCACAGGCCTTTTTGCTATATTCAGGCCTTTACCTGATCGGGTGAGGCCCCCAGTGTCAGGGAGGGCGATCTGCTGTATTTCTCCCTCTGGTTCGTGTGTTCATCTCATCCAGCATCCCCTCACAGACACGTCCAGAAAGGTAAACGCATGCATGTGTGCTGGCAGCGCTGTCA
This sequence comes from Cynopterus sphinx, assembly GCA_030015415.1. NCBI lineage: Eukaryota > Metazoa > Chordata > Mammalia > Chiroptera > Pteropodidae > Cynopterus > Cynopterus sphinx. The sequence goes on from CM057390.1 coordinate 783,308, forward strand.
GTTCGATGCATTAAAATTAACTGTCAAATGTCCACCTCTTGTCTCCTCGGCACCTTGGACATCAAGGCACTTAACGTCCAAAGGAAGACAATATGAAGTTTCTAATTCTGCCTAAAACTATGCAACTCTTTTGTAAACAACTGAAAGTGCTTGATTGATGTTGAACCTTCCTTGGTATCATGTAATTTAAATATGATGATAAAAATGTAACAATGCATAAAAACTATTGTATAAAGTATAATACCACACACTTACATAATAAGTGAAAAAGAGAAGGAAACAGAACATTTGTTTACAGTACACACACACACATATGCAAAACAATAAGAGAACATGTTCATGATTATTACAGCCCCTATTTCTGGGATTAATGTCTCCCTTCTTCTCCTACCCCCGGTCAGTGACAGTCACTCCCTGTCGTAGTTTATTCAAAGTGTACGCATTTACTTCGCGTTTCCTCTTTTCCTCCTTTGCTGGAATTTATATTTCGATACAATTCACAGGCCATAAAGTTATTCCAGTTGAAGTGTACGACATAGTGATGTGTAGCATAGTCACAGGTTGGGCCTCCATCCCCGAAATCTAACTTTAGAGCATTTCCATCGTCCCTCCGCGTGGGGTCCCCACACGTCTGCATCCTCCTCAGCAGGTCTCTACGCAGCCCTTGGTGACGACTCACCCACTCCCTGTCTCAACAGATTTGCCTGTTCTGGACACTTCCCAGAGATGGAACCACAGAGAGGTGGACTTCGGGACTGTTTATCTCGCTTTCTTCTCGGACAAATATTTCCGAGGGTCGTTGTTGTGACCTGCGTGATTATCCTTTTTTTTACTGATGTGTATTACTCCAGTGTTGGGACATAGTTCAGTTCCCTTCCCCATTCACCCACGGTGGACATTCGGGTACTTTTCATCTCTTGTCTATAATGCGTAAACCTGCGAGGACTATTGTGCATGAGCTGGGAACATGTGTGTCCGTGTTTTTTGATTTTGTTTGTGTGGACAGCTCTTTTCCTCACTTGGGTAAACACCTAGGATTGGGATTGCTGAGTTACATGGCATCTTTATATAAAATCATTTGAGAATCCGTTCAGAGGTTTTCCAATATGGCTGCATTGGTTAAACTTCTGCCCCCATTGTATTAAGGTTCCCATTTCCACTCATCTCACACACACACACAACCTGTTACCATCTCTCATGCTCCTCACAGCCCTGCTAGTCTGGGCAAGGTGACATCTCACTGCAGTTTTGACTTCGATCTCCCTGACGATCAGGGACGCTGAGCATCTTCTCTGTCCTGTACTGAGTTTCTCAGGGATGAGCGGCTGAGGCTCGGGGCTGTCTCAGGATTCCCTGACGTTAGGAAACGTTAAACTGAGCTGTCGCTGAAATCGCACTTTCAGTCTGTGCTCACCTGGACACAGCAGGAAACGTTTCTTCAGGAGCAGGATTCTTCTCAGAACAGGGGAGTGGGTGGGGGGAGGCCACCATCTCCATGCAAGGCCCACAGCACAGGAACGTCCTGTGGCACCTGCCTGGGACGCACACGGCAGTCTCAGGACCCAGTCGTTTCTCTGGGACTTTTCCTGAGTCTCCATCCTGAGCATGTTTCCACTTCCGTCACCACTTCAGGGAAATGACAACTCCAGACTGTGCCATCTGATGCCTCAGCAGAGGTCGCTCCCCTGAGGACAAGGACGGGGATGGAGCTTGACCACAGCCCCTTCTTCCCGCGCCCCACACGGACTCACCACATGGAGTCCTGACAGCCACCGGCCAAGGCATGATTGAGGATGTTGTAATACAAGATAAATATCCAACAAAGGGGGAAAAATACTCAAATAAACATTGAAATTGATGTGTTTGTAGAGAGGATAGATTAAATCAAAAATCAGAAAATAGAGATTATCTGATTATCAATGTTATAAATTAAATCTTACAATTACCATTCATAATCATTGGGGAATGTGATCTTTTTCTCATTTTTATGTGAAAAAAAGAGTAAATCCCAGAGTAGCCTAGAATGTTTCTGTAGTAGTTATTATTTACGCCTACAGCACCTGGTCTTCCTAGTTGGTCTCCCATCCAAGTACTCACCAGGCTCGACCCGGCTTAAATTCCGAGATCAGAAGTCCGGGTCGTTCAGGGTGGCATTGTGGACGATGGACTGTGTCTTCACTGGGCAGAAGCCAGGACCTTCTGCGGCTAAAGCAGACGTGCCAACCACTGCACTACAGAACCACATCCGAACGTTTTCAAATTAACAAGAAGACATGGAAAATACAGTTTTGTATCAAGGTACATTTTTATAGAAAAATAATTGAAAGAGAAGGACGCTATAGCAGACTCAAAAAGTACAAACAGATAAAATCAGTGGACAGCCTGTGGGGATCACATTCCCTAGGAATCAGCCCGTGGGTGTGAGAACAGAGACAGGGACCTGATGAGCTGCACAAACCAGCTGGGCCATCAGGGCTCTGGGTCACGGGGAGGCGTGTGTCCTGCCACCAGCAGGGGCCGCTGGGAGACTGCCCTGTGCTCCCTGCACAGCTGCTCAGTGAGGACCCTTCACTCAGAGGGGCCTGGGCCTGGGGCTGTTCTCTCTGCTCCCTGAGGGGACTCAGCAGCTGGGTCCTCTCTGGCCTGGCAGAGTCCCCTCAGAGGGACCTCTGTGTGGCCTCAGCAGGTGCTTCCTCCCAGGGCTCTCCCAGGGGGTGAAGCCAACCTCCACCCTCCTCAGTCTGGCTGGGAGCTGAGCCCCAGCACCAGGGCTCAGGGAGGGGCTGGGTGGTCCCTGGAGGGACACACATTTGCATGCACAGCCCCTCCTGTGGGGGAGGGTGGAGGAGAAAAGGAGGCCTGGGGCAGCCCAGCCCCACTGTGGGCTCAGGGGCTGCCTGCACCATGGCCTGGACCCCCGTGCTCCTCGTGATTCTCTCTCAGTGCACAGGTGGGGACAGGCATCCTTGAACACCACTGCCCTCTTCCTCGAAATCCTGAGAAATGTTCTCTTTTTCTTGTGCCAACGACCATATTTGTCTGTGTTTGCAGGTTCCCTCTCCCAGCCTGTGCTGACTCAGCCGCCCTCCCTCTCTGCATCTCCTGGAGCATCAGCCAGACTCACCTGCACCCTGAGCAGTGACCTCAGTGTTGGTAGCTACCGGATACGCTGGTTCCAGCAGAAGCCAGGGAGCCCGCCCCGGTATCTCCTGTACTACAAGTCAGACTCCGATAAGTACCAGGTCTCCGGGGTCCCCAGCCGCTTCTCTGGGTCCAAAGACGCCTCGGCCAACGCAGGGCTCCTGCTCATCTCCGGGCTCCAGCCCGAGGACGAGGCCGACTATTACTGTAGCACATGGCATGGCAACTCTAAGACTTACACAGTGATCCAGTCCCAGAAGGAAGTGAGACAAAAACCTCTGTGCTCTCCTGGCCTGTCGCAGTCTCCCCGGCTGGGGTCTGTGGCCAAGTCTAGCTCCGTGGTGACCTGTGTCGTCAGGTCTCATGCGGCACCTGCTGTCCTTGGGCCAGTGGTTCTGACAATGTCACGCTCTTCTCTTCAACTTTTAGATTGACGTGTTCATGTATTCTCACAGTGTTCACGTTTTCACAGGCAAAAATTCCTTGCTCAGAGTTAAACATCTCCCAGCGGACGGAGTTGAGGACATCAAATCAGGTTGATTCTGGCCAGGCCCAGCTCAGGGTCCAGGAGGCACGAAAATTTGCTTTCGGCCTGAGACCTTCAAGAAATGCCATGATACACCCGTCCAGCAGAATGAAGTGTGTTCCATACACCATGAGCAAATTATAAAAAATAAAAGGATAAAACAATCCCATGGAAAACAGTCTCCCATGAACTATTTAAGAATAAATCTGAGAAAATGAAAATCTTGAACTCTCAAAAGTACAAACTATCGTGAGGCCATTAAATAAAACTGAAACAGATCTTTCTAGTTTGTGTCTTGAAATGCTCAATGTTGTTAAGGTAACAATTTTTCCCAAACTGAATGAAAACTGCCGGCAAGGGCATCGGGATAATTGTCCCCTCAGTGAATGAGGGAGTGGGAAAGGTCAGGATGAAAGGGAAATAGTACAAAAAAAAGGGAACAATCCTGCACTAGTTTCATGAGATCTGACCCAGAAGAGGCACAGACCAGGAGGGGAGACGCTGCCCTGAGGGGTGACGCGCAGTGTGGGTGCAGCCAGCCCGGGCTCGGTGCCACTGGGCACTAAATCTGTGCTGTCACCTGCACTGTGGGCCTGTGGTGACACGGTTGTGATTGTCACCTCAACCCAATGAAGGACCCTGGGACTGTACCTTGTTTGTGGAGAATCAGGACCACAGAGGCTCTGTAGGGAAGAGGGCACCATGTGACTTCAGGGGCTCTGACTCCGACTGTGTTTCCAGGGGTGAGAAATGGAACCTGCGTCCATAATTCCTGAGGAGAAATGTGAAGCGCCTTCTCAGATGATGGGTGTCCTCCGATAGCTGCCTCCCGCTGTACCAGAAAGCCTGTGGGGAAGTCCTGGCCACACACAGGGGGTCTCTTGCCTGACCTTGTGGGTGTGGATGTTGTGGGAAGCCAGGCCTGCTGGGGAATCCCGGATTCCCTGACCTCCACTTCCTGAGACGAGGCCCTCGGAGGACCTTGCTGGAACCCGGTCACAGACTCCCCCTCCTCCAACACTGACCTTGATGGTTCCCCAGGACGGGACCCAGGAAGGAGCCAGAAAGTCAAAGGCCAATGTGGGTAGGAGCAGAGAAAGAGATGTGAGGCGGCTGGGCCTCGGCTCTGAGGCCCAAGAAATCGGGGTGTGGGTTGTCCACACCACGTGATGGACACCCCTTTCTTCTGTGATCTGAGTCACACAGGTGAAGACTCCTGACATTCAAGCTCATGCAGCTCCTTCCCCGGCTCTACCCCTCCCTGCTGTGTGGATCCTGCCCTGTGCTCCCAGGTCTCTGCATCTCTCCTTGTTGATCCACCTTCCATAGGGGGCTGGGGCCCAGGACAGAGGGAGAACACCTACTGCTCTGGGGGCTAGAGCCATGAGATTCTGACACATGAGCATCAGGTCTGTTCACATCATCAAAATTCTGCATGTGCTAAACTACCACATCCTGGGAGAACTTTGGTTCTCTGTGTTGTTGCCATGTCACCTACAGCAGAAGCTCCCGGGTACAGCTTGAGGATGGAGCCAAACTCCACTGACCAGCACCGTGCAAGGTCCCCGTCCTCCTCAACCGCACCAGGCCCGGGAGATGAGAGTCAGCACCCCGGGCCGCACAGTCCATCTCACCCTGCAGCAGTGCTAGCGGGAGCACCGAGGGTTTGCTCATGTGATCAAGTGCGGACGTGAGAAATGGGGTGCAGGTCTGTTCCTAACAGTCTCCCCACCGCACCTCACACAGGGACCACAGAGCATCCTTCTCAGTTTGTACTCAGATGCCGGGTATCCCACACCTGGTGGCTTTCTCCTTTTGCAGCTCCCCGTCCTTTATCAACTTCCCTGATAATCCCACAATCTGTGCTCTGGATGCTCGAGTCTGGTAGACTGAGGACAAGTGAGCAGGAACACGAATCTCACCCTCCTGGACCTTTGAGATCATTTAGCCTCCTGCCCCCAGGCTGCGCTGACACATCCGTTCACAGTGTGAGGTCAGGCCTCGGGAATAACGTCGTCTATAGTGTAAAAAGCAGCTTCGTGGCGATGCACTGCATGTCCCAGCATCAGCACATCCAGGGACGAGACCCCGAGACGTGGTACCTGGATTTCTGCCTCAGAGTCACTCACGCAAAATGAATCCACTGGCAAGACATGGATCCCGAGGGCCTCATAGATCGTGTCCTCAGAAGGGGCTGTTCAATAGGCCGGACATGGGTGATCCTGGCACAGGCTCCAGACCCCAGAGGACTGGAACTTTGTCCTCCCTCTCCTCCTGTGGGAACATCACACTCTGGTCCCTTCCTGCGTCTAACTTCACGTCAGGTCTGGCTCTCCTGCTAAAGTGCTCACCAACCCCTGAGGATCTTAGAAATTTCCAAGGGTCTGAGGCTCTGAGGAAGGCCTAACTCTCTTTTACCGCATGTTCTCAGCCTGGTCACCTCTCCACAGGCGAAAACTTCCTTACAGCAGCACAGGTTTCTTCTGGAGAATCAATGGAAGGGTCAACGGGAGGCTGATGCAGAAGGACCCAGCTCAGGATCTGACTAACGGCCCCAGTAATTCAATCTCGTGTCTTTACAAGAACTCAAAGCAATGGCTACTTTTCGATGTCTGCACCTCCCCAGTGCCCGGGGGCCCTCTTCCTGTCCCCTTGAGTCCAAAATTTTCCATAGACTTGTTGGATGGGGTGACAAGGAAATCAGAATAAGAGCATCGGCAATTTAGGGGTCCCCTAGGGCTCTCTACTAAGCCCACAAAGGTCCCTCCCAGCTCCTGGCCAGGCTTTGCTGCTCATTCCTTGATCCATGAAATGTCAGGAAAGGCAGAGTCTCTCTCTCTCTCTTAAGATTTCCCTTCAAAAGGCTGCTGACCTCTTGCACCAGGAGCTGCCCCTCGTTAAGGGCGTGGCTCTCAGACCCTCAGGGGCTCACTTTCCCCACTTCATCCCCGGGACTTCTCCCACTTTTGCAACCTCTCTGCTTCTTTGTCTGGGATGGTATGGAGTAGCTCTCAGTGTGTTAGCTGTAATCCTGATAAATGCAAGCCCCAGGTAAATCCGTAGATTCCTTAACAAATGGCCCCAATCAGGTCTGAGGCAAAGTGGAAACACGTCCTGAGGGTATCTTTGGCCAGAAATGGGGGAAGCACTTCTATACAGGCTGAGAGTTTCCTTCACACTAATGTTCTTTTCCTAGCAATCTGCAGGTGAAAAAAAGTACAAACCTAAAGTAAAAGAAGCTTAAATACATCAGAGTCACAATAAAACATCCTGCCAGGGGAATTTTAAAAGGCACCTGAGAACCCGCAGGAGTAATTAAGAAGACACAGTTTCCCTGAGGACATTTTGCTCTCATTGCCAAGACCCGTGTATGTGAGTGGGAACCTGTCAGGCGCCCCTTACAGCATCGACTACAGCAACAAGTGACTCCACCAAATGTTTCCACTTATACGGGTCACCCAAAGAGATGTGTGACCAGGAATGAGTTAGTGGAGTTCCTGGCTCTTGGTTCAGGGCCAAGGAGGAAGCAAAACCAAGTATCAGGGAATCCAGAAGCATCTGGGAACAGATGCATCCACGTACCTGTCAGGAGGTCGTTAGGAACCTGAGAACCCAATGTCTTCCCCCCAGACTGCACAGGGTGGTCCTTCTCCTCCTACTGCCCTGGGAAGCGACCTGAGGGAGATGCACCTGCAGGAACCAGAAGCCCTTCCAGGGGAGCCAGGTGGGGGGAATGGGCTGAGGACTGAGTGTGGGGACCAGCGGGGGGCGCAGGGGGACCTGTCCTGAGAGCACAGGGTCTGGGCCAGGCAGGCTGGGAGGATGCTCCCCTGGCTCCTGCTCACTTGGGCAGGCCGTGTCCCCGCTGAGCTGTGACTTTCCTGCACCTGGGCCACCAGGAACCACACGGGCACTCGGCTCTGACACACACATTGGCCTCATGGGTCATCCTCCTCTCACGAAGTCACTGTCCAGGCCTGATTCACAGGCAAAGGTCGATGGACAATCACACGACGGAGATAAATTTGCTTGAGAAACTGGACCTACAGAGCTACCAGAGCACAGGATAGGAGACACCTGGGGAGGGAGAGTCTCAATCCCAACAATCAGGCCTCAGCAAGAAGAGTTCTGGGGCTACTTCCCATAGCTCAGATTCCTCTCTTCTCACTTATTGGTAGGAGTTTCCTTAAGGAGACAGAGCAAAAAGTACTGTTGAGAAGGCCATTTGCATGGTCTTTTGCCTCTGGCATCTAATCTGTTCTCTCCACTACATGCTAATTCCCAACTGGGGTCCTGGGAAAGAGGATGCTGGCTCTACCATCAGCAATGCCCAAGTCTTTGGTTAAAAAATGGTTTAAAATACATATTAACAGGCATGTGGCCTGAAATCCTATTCATATTTTAGAAAAAACGTGGAGTCCAATTCAATATGAACAATATCAGGATTAAAAACTATAATCTAATCACACTATATTCATAGTTGATCATTGCACAAAGGAATCAATGTAAGAGCAAGAAGAATCCACTGAATCAGAAGAAAAATTCACCTTGGCCCCAGGAAGGATTTGGTCTGGGGCTGGGGTGTGTGCCCCGTCTCTGGGTGACGATGCACCTGGACCCTGGGGGACAGCAGACATGAAGAGGGGGCGGTCAGCCTGCACCAGCGTGTCCCCTCAGAGAGAAAAGCTCCTCCCAGGGGAAGCTCCTCCCTGCGTCAGGCAGGTCCCTCAGGACCCCCAGGGGCCCTGCTCTGTCTCCTTCCTGCATGGGAGGGGCTCCTGGGGCCTGGCTGTGTCTCCCTCATCCAGCCTGTCACCCCCTCCACTCCACATGGGCTACTGATCCCCACCCAGGCCTGTCCCAGGGGGGACACTGATGGGACCCACGGTGCCTAGAGAACGCCTGAGACAGGGTGTGCGGTGGCCGACCTCAGGGCGCCCTGCTGCTGACAGGACTCCCCGTGTCTTCACGGGGAGATGTGCAGTGAGTGCGTCAGTCCTGTCCGTGCCACCGTGTCAGTTGCCGTTTCTTTCTCTTCTGTAAGTTGTCACTGATTTCAGATTTAGAGTGACCAACCTGAACTGACACTGTGTGTTTTCAGTTCTGTGGTCATTTCTTTTCCTCGTGTCTTCATAGTCCTCATCCCCACAGCTGAGAGTGTGAACAGACCCGTGTGTCTCTCCGCGCTCAGGTTATGCACTTGTATCACAGGAAAAGCCATTCACAGTGGACATTATTCTACGAACTGAGCTGCAGCTCTTGAACCCTATAAGAGAAGGAAAACGACAATTCGAGTTTTAACACGCAGAGAATTTCCCAGCGATTCCAGAAGGAACACCATGAGTCCCAGGTTCATTTCCCATCGGAGGAACAGTGATTGCGTGTCTCATCGTCCCCAGTGACTAGAGACATTTTATCCTCCTGCCAGTCCCCCTCTCCTCCCAAACGCCTTCTCTGCCCTTCCCATTCCTTCTGCTCCACGGCAGGAGGTGAAGGGAAAGGGAGTTCTAGAACGTTCTATGGTGTTCTCACCACCTCGTTGGTACTCAGTGCTGTTCCCATCTCTCTTAGTGACATGTGTGCTCCTGTTTTGTTGTAGCTGATGCTGCGAAGACAATCCTAATGTGATGGCCACACTCTGATCCCTTCCTCTCCAAACCCATTGATGTTGAAGCTCGTCCATAGGATAATGGTTCCTTAGAGCAAAGGACATTTGCCTTCGTCAGCCTGACAGGGCAGCTCCTGGTGACAGCACCCTCAGCTCTGGTCCCTTTAAAATGCCACGAGGGGGAGCCCCTGTCCCTTCACACGGGGACATAAACACTGTGATGCCTCAGTGGACTCACAGCTGGAAGGAGGAGTAACTGCTAATTTCTGTGTATAACAGGGAGAGAGAGAGAGAGAGAGAGAGAGAGAGAGAGAGAGAAGGAATTGCTCTGAGAAGGAAGAAATGTTCCCAGGAATGGGGTTCGATCTGGCATGAGCTAAGTCGATGGGGCCAGGAGGTGAACACACCCATCTCATCACTCAACCCTTTGTTTCCAGATACAAAATTTGGGACTGATGTCACCAGGGACATGAGGAAGCTGATTTGGTGAAAAAACCTCAACCAGTCCTTGTCCGTGTCTCAGTCTCCATTCAGTCATTGGTCCTTGTGAGGTCCCAGGCGCTGACTCATTCAAGATAAGCCCCAGGGGACCTCAGGGTGACACTGGGGCTGGGAGATAGAAGATGATTTGCATGAGGCACCTCCTCCTCCTAATGGGTCTGACACACAAATAAAAGCCTGAGGACACCACACTCCAGCCCAGGAGCCTGAGGAGGCCTGGTCCTGTGAGTGTCCCCACCATGGCCTGGACGGTGCTTCTGCTGGGGCTCCTCGCTTATGGCTCAGGTCAGGGGAAGGGACTCTGCATCCTCGAGGGGAGGGAGTGGAGCACATAAAAGGACGGTCCGAGGCTGATCGCATCTTTCCTGTTGTTTTCAGGGGCTGATTCTCAGACTGTGGTGACCCAGGAGCCATCGCTGTCAGTGTCTCCTGGAGGGACGGTCACACTCACCTGTGGCCTTAGCTCTGGGTCAGTCTCCAGCAGTAACTACCCTGGCTGGTACCAGCAGACCCCAGGCCAGCCTCCCCGCATGCTTATTTATGAAACAGAGAAACGCCCCTCAGGGATCCCTGATCGCTTCTCCGGATCCCTCTCTGGGAACAAAGCCGCCCTCACCATCACGGGGGCCCAGCCTGAGGACAAGGCCGACTATTACTGTGGTCTGGCTACGGGTGGTTATACTTACACGGTGATGCGAACCCACGGGGAAGTGCAACCAAAACCTCCCCATGTGCTCAGAATGGCTCAGCCTCAGAGGCAGAAGGGAAGGGAGGGGGTGGAAATGGCCAGCAAGCCATGGGGAGGGGGCTCAAAGCCCTGTTCTCCTGCCCCGTATCTCATGACCATGTGCCTCCTCCATTCTCTCCAGCGTGACTCCACAAGACTAGGTTTCCACTCTCCCTGTTCTCTAATAATGTGGAGGGGCTTGCCTTGAAAATATATCAACCACGGTGAGACTCAGACACCCCACTGCTCCCGCTGCGTCTCCTCTGATTCAAAGAGCATGAGCAGGTACACTCTCCATCACTGTTTGTCCCTGCAGACCCCCTGGATGACTAAATTGGGAGTCTCACTGGCAGTGGCTGGGGTTGTAGTTCCTCAGACAAGGCCTACTGTGTGCCATTCGTGTGTCCCTTTGCAGGAATCTGTTTTAACAACCTCTCCAGGAGGTTTTCATGAACATTAAAGTTGGAAAAGTACCTCTACTTCATTAATTCTGAACTTATTCCAGGAAATGCATTTAAAATTCAATCATTTGAACAAGCTTGGACAAAATCTCTGCCATTCCAAAATCAGGGACACTCAGAAACAAAGTTAAAATCTCTGGCCATCTCTGAAAACTATGATCTATTTCAAACTTACCAGAAATTGGAAGGAATTTCCACAAGCATGTGTTCTCTGAGGATGCATTTTATGCTCATGGGAACACGCATGCTGTTAGAGGACATCTCATGTAGAAGTGGTTTCCAGAAGCTTATTCCTGAGCTGATGCCCCTGATGTCAGGACAGGAGGAGCAGGGCGTCAGGTTGCGTCACCATTGGAGCTCCCCCTAAGACATCTGGCACTGGGCCTTCAGGGGAGAGTGTGAATTTGTGAGTTGTTTATTTTTTCTTCAATAAGAAAAATAGTGTGTTTAGGCAAAACAAAATAAATTTAAAGGAAAAATGCATTCTAGAAGGCATGTTATCTCCAAGGCTCTTTGCACAATTAGATTCCCAGATTGGCTCAAGGAAGAGAAAAGAAAATTGGGGAAAAAATTACAAAGTCTGATTAAAGCCTGCAGCTGAGTAAATATTATTATTTTAATGTTCTTTGTCTTGAGAAATGACTGCGCTTTTGTAAGATTATAACATTATGTGGATGTTTCTGCATTAACTTTTCAAGCTTTCTGCAATTGGGATATTATTACAAAATTCAAACTTTTATAACAGACACACAGATGGAAATGTTCTCTCTTCCTCCACCTGAGGATGAGGGCCTGAACCACCACTACTGTGCTGTATGAGGTTCCGGAGCAGCTGACAAAACTTTCCAAAATCATCCCAGGGCCAAGTGCTATATTTTCGACATTATCTTCTCTAAGGAAAAATTCATTTTTAAAGTAGTAAATCTACTTGCCATTTATTAACTGGATGATCCTATGAATATTCTCCTTGGAATGAGATAAGTGTAATCTCTCATCAGCCAAATTCCTGGAGAAAACCATTTAAAACTGGTACCAGGACATTTCCAGTTTGGATAATACAAAGTGTCCCATTCTTCCCAGATCCCCTGTCTACGAATACAGAATCTGGACACCATACGGCAAAAACGCATAGTTAACTCTACAAGGTGAAAAGAAGGTGACTTCACACACCCTCAGAAGTGGGGCCTTATTACCTCCCTGCAGTCAAGGCGGGATGGGCCGGGGACATGTGACCCTGAAAGAACAATGAAAGGAATGGATGGATGGATGGATGGATGGATGGATGGATGGATGGATGGATGTAGTTAGATGGATAGATTATAGATATATAGACAGGAAAAAAAGAACAAACAAAAGAAGGAAGCGAAGAAATGTAGAATCAGAGAACAGAGACTCCAAGAGAATCCCGTCTTGCGGGCCATTTGCGATGCTCTGATCCTGCCATTAACAGCCCCTAGAGGACGTCGGCAGGGAGCACTGCGGGTCTGTCCTGAGCTGTGAGGTCTGAAACCCATTCTGGGGGTTGTAACTGAATGAACCCTGTGCCCATGGGCATGGCCTGAGTTAGAGACGACAGCAGGTGCTTCCTCTCAAGGGACAGACTCAGTTCACAAGCACCTGAGCCTCTTCCTGGGAGTGAAGCTACACGCTGGGCTCAGACGCAGACCTGGATGGTGCTGTGCACTCCTATGTGCATGTTGCTCCACCAAGCACAGCCCTTACTCAGGGAGCTGAGGAGGAGAGGAAGGGACATCCCAGAGACCAGCACCGGCCTGAGGCCAGGGGACGTTGGAAAGCCCTCACCATGACCTGGCTCCTCTGTTCTCAGGCCGTGGTGACTCAGGAGCCTTTACAGACCATGTCACCTGGCAACACGGTCACTCTCACCTTTGGCTCCAGCACAGGAGCCGTTGCCGGTGGTCATTGTCAACACTGGTTCCATCAGAAGACTGGCCAAGCCCCCAGGATGCTGATTTGTGATACAAGCAATGAACTCTCCTGGACCCTGCATGGTTCTCGGGCTCCATCCTTGGGGGTGAAACTGCCCTGACCCTCCAGGGCCCAGCCTGAAGCTGAGGCTGAGCACGTCTGCTCATTGTACTGCCATGGAGCATAGCACGATGAGAGACCCAGAAGATGGACCAGGACATGACCCTTGGCTTCAATGATCCTGGGCACAAATGTCATCGCTTGAGATGAGGGTCAGATGACCGGACCACTGAGCCCTCAGTGTGGCCTAATGTTGACCGCCCTTAGTGAGAAACATGAAGAAAAGGGTCTGAATTACTTTCCATTCTCTGTGAGGCCTTCTCATGTGAAGGAAATTTATAAACGAACTGGAAGAAACTTGTCCAGACATAGTACAAGTCAAATACTTTATGTTCCACAATAATAGTAATGCCTGTGTCCAATCTAAGGTTTGAGACCAAATGTGTTTCCTCTAAGAGTCACCTTCAATGATTTTGTTGTCAGCTGAGAGCAAAAAGAAAATCACCTTCTGTACATTATAGATGTTTATTATAGATGTTTATTTAATGCAAATCAGAGGTATTCTTAACATTTTAACAGTCTTAAAAATTGTAATTCTGCCTGAAAGGATTCTTCTTTCCTAATGAGTTAATGGTGTCCCCAAAGGGAATGTGTTGAAGTCCTAACTGCAGAACAAAGGACAAGGCCTCGTCTGCAAACGGGATCATTGCAGATGTAGGGCACCTCCTAATGCCATATGACAGGTGTCCTTTTAAGAAGAGGCCCGTGTGGAGACTGGGAGATGCAGGGAGAGCACCGTGTGAGGATGGAGGCAGACACTGAGCTAACACGGCCGAAAGCCAAGGAACGCCGGAGGTTGCCGGCCATCCACCTGCAGCCGGGAAGAGGGGGGAGGCTTTCCTGCAGGCATCAGAGGGAGCTGGGCCCTGCACTCCATAGCTTGGACTTCCAGCCCCCAGAGCAGTGGGAAGTAAATGTCTGTCGTTCATCAGACCCCCAGGTGAGGTCGTTCATCACGGCAGTGGGACAGAGCACGACAGAGATGGATCCTGAGGAGCAGGGGCGACGCTGTCAGAGCTACCTCCAAGGCGTCCTTGCTGTGAAGCTGCAGGGTCGTGGCTGAACGCGGCTCCCACCCTCGGGTTCTGTGGAAGGACGACCTTGGGGGCAATGGAACTGGATGTTCGGCTGAAGTGATGTCTCAGCCAAGAGTGGAAGGGGCTTGGCTCCTCCTGACTGCTTTAGCAAAACGGGAGTAGAAAAAAGTCTTAAACACAGAATCGTGAAGAAAACAGAAATAGCACTTAGAGATACTTAACATCCATGGCCTGATCCAATTATGTGCAGTTAGGGCACGAAGAGTGTGACCCAGGGACCACCTGGCCAGGAGCTGAGTGCCCGTCGACCATCTGCCCGGTAGCCAGGAGCAGCCTGCAAGCCGATGGAAGAATTCCCTGGGAGGAGATTCCGAGATCATCAGAGCTGCCACTGGCATCCAGGCCCCGAGGCGAGGGCTGGGAGGAGGCAGAGAGGTTTCAAACGGGCACTGTCAGCACATGGGGACCGGGGCGCTTCCCGCCCAGGGCCTCCTCACACCACCCTCTCCGCGCCCACCAGCTGCTCTGTGCACCTGCTTCCACAGGTGTGGCTCTGGCAGGCCTGGGGTGGGCGGGGCCTGTGGCCACCCCTCCTAAGGGCACAGCAGCACACTTCGGTGGCATCCTCTGTTTGCTGCATTTTCCACATTAACCGAATGGACAGTCCTGGACCGTGGCTGCCTCCACTTAGATTTCAGAGCACAGACCTCGTGGCTGTGGTGTCATCCTCTGCGGATGGGGGTCAAGTTTCCCCTGGCTCCCCAGAGGGCCTGGAAGACCGAGTGTGTGGCCACAGGAAATCATTCTTGGGCATTAAAGGTGAATGTAGTTTAGCCTGTTAGGAGGACGAGGCTGAGGATGACTGTGTTCTGTGGTGCAGAGACCATGTCCCCAGTGACAGGTGCAGGTGGGGACGTGAGACACAGACCCCAGGCTCTGTACACCATTGGCCTCTAACATCCCCGTCTAGTGTTCCCAGAGGGTGGGTGGCTTCAGGGGACTTATTGTTCGTGGCCCCAGAGAGCTGGTCAAGTGCACTGCTGTCGGACCCCAAAGGATTTCTAACACCCACTTCATGAAAACATGTGATCTTAAAAACTAGGGCTGATATAATCAGTAATCACAGGGAAAATGGACAAGATTGGCAAAAGAAAGTTTACACTTCTACATGCACACATGTTCAAGTCTAAACTCTGCTTGGCCGGCATTTAGTAACAAATACAGAATTTGGTCCATATCGATACGATACAGCTTGATTTTAAATGTCAAGATAAACGTAGAAGCAAATTATATTTAAGTGAAACTTACAGAAACATAGAAGAAATAGAAAAAAGTCTCTTCTCTACTTTGCTATGAAAAAAAAACTTAAATGAAAGTAAAATATGAAAAAGAGAATCCAAAAGGACCAGGACCGTCTCCCACCCCTGACAGCCCAGGGAACACTGTGCGCGGGTCAGACTATTCACCCTGCAGAGGAGGGTGTTCCCTTCCCGCGTCTCAACCCCACGGGCCAGAGGGAGCCTCCCTGTGTGTGTCCCTGAGGACAAGCTCAGAGTCACAGAAGCAGGACAGCCGGGTCCCCCTGTCCTCAGAGCGCGTTCCCCACAGAGACTCCTCGTGACTCCCCAGGGTTCCCTGCAGGGGTGACGGGCAGGCAGGGGGCGGGGAGGGGGCTCGACAGAGGACACGAGTCTGCAGGGAGGACGCGTCAGAGAGACAAGGGTCCCAGCTCTCTAATCCAGCCTATTTCACGCAGCCTGTGTCTTTGTTTCTCAAAACAACAACAACAACAAGAAACCTCTATGAGCACCTTAAAGAAATATAGAAAATAAAAAATAAAAAAATAACTATATTGTTGAGAAACAATTGCAGAATGAAGATTTCTGCATATTTCAAATGTTGGAGACAGAGAATCCTGCTCTCATTTCTTCATAACTAAGCCGAGAGGAAATTTTGAAATCTCCACATGTGTCCATGGGGGTGTCCGTGAGCTGAGACCCGGTGTCCCCTGCAGCTTCTCAGAGGAGAGCAGGGTCCAGTGTGTCATGTGAGGTTCCTAAGTCCACAGGGTCCCTGACGAGACCATACACAGCGATCGGACCCTGGGATTCCATACCTGGGCTGATAAATTGTAGTGATTTTTGCCTCCACATCCAAGTGGGGGACACCGGGAGGTGTCACCCAGGACCCTGCGAGAAGGGAGTGTCAGCCCTGCTGACAGGGAGTCTCAGTGGACAGTCTTGAGCTGTCAGCAACTAAAGGGTGACCCTCGGCTGCAGAGAGTGGCCTTAACTAGACGTGTGTGTCTTAGATGAGCCCGAGTCCACTGAGAGACAGGAGGGGATAAAGGTCAGGCTCGGGGAAAGGGCCCGGGAGATACCGACACAGGGTGACACCTGGTAGGAAGGGAGAGCCACCCCTGAGCCTGTGGTACGTGCCCTGAGTCACAACTAGATGGTACGATCCATCCTGAATTGCACAGCTACATGGCACTGGTGTTATGGGGCTGAGTGGAGGGGGACACATGGTGGCTGAATTGAATTCTGCACTGAAGGGGCCATGCTTCCATGGGGTTAGTCACTGCTCTGGACTCGATCCTGACCTGAGAGGACTTTGTGTGAGACACCACCTCAGTCCTGAACACTGAACAGTCAAGAGAACCGGGGACAGACACCCTGAGGAGTCCGAGTGAAGCCTAAAGATGCCCTGAAGTGATGCGGAGGCCACAAAAGGGGACACAGGTCCTGGACCTATCCAAGGGCCATGAACAGATTAATGTGGAGGCAGGAGGTATTTCTGATGGGCTCTGGTCACCATGTCACACAGTGGGGTGTCTGCGCCTGGACACCAGGGGGCCCACACGGCCTGTTTCTGAAGATTCGGTGATCAGAGATGGGACCAGCCACCTGGTACCCTCTGCTCAGGCCTCACAGCTGTGACCTCCCCACCCCACACAGAGCCACCCTGGCCAGAGCTCAAACTCCCTTAGGCAGAGGAGCCTGACAAGTGAGGGATCAGACACCTGGGGTCTCATTTGCATGAGTGGACCCTCCCTCTGTCAGGGCTTGAAGAGGGGAGGGAGAGACCTGGGGGAAGCTCTGCTTCAGCTGTGGGGACACAGAGGACAGGACTCGGTGATCATCTCCACCATGGCCTGGTCCCCTCTCCTCCTCACCCTCCTCGCTCACTGCACAGGTGACTGGATACGGGGACAGGAGAGGGCACCCGGGGAAGATGCAAGAGGTCCTACTCCCTCCTGTTGTCTCGAGCCCCAGCATCACCATGTCTGTGTCTCTCCCTCTTCCAGGCTCCTGGGCCCAGTCTGTGCTGACCCAGCCGTCCTCAGTGTCTGGGGCCCTGGGACAGAGAGTCACCATCTCCTGCACTGGAAGCAGCTCCAATGTTGGGGGTGGATATGGTGTGAACTGGTACCAGCAGCTCCCGGGATCGGCACCCAAAACTCTCATCTATAGTAGTAGCAGTCGACCCTCAGGGATCCCCGACCGATTCTCTGGCTCCAGGACTGGCAACACGGCCACCCTGACCATCAGTGGGCTCCAGGCTGAGGACGAGGCCGATTATTACTGCCAGACATATGATGACAGTCTTGATGCTCCCACAGTGCTCCAGGCCCGTGGGGAAGTGAGACAAGAACCTGCTGTTTCCTGTGCAATGGGGCTTCCTTGAGCAGACACCACTGCTCTGACCAGGAAGCTGCTTTCGTGTTTGACCTAAAGTGAGGTCTGAGATCCACCCCAAGGAACTTTTCTAGATAATGTATCCCCGTCCTCTCTCAGTCTATCCCCAGAGTCTGTCCTTGTTGGCAACACATTGACTGATTTTCTCAAACTGAGCAGAAAGGCTCAAATGTGGGGCGGGCTGCCAGGGGACAGAGTACCTGAGGGGTGTGCTGGTGCCAGGGCTGCTGAAGCGTAATCCAGAGACTGGGAGGCTGAACCTGCAGAAAAGTGTGTTCTCACAGGTGAGAGGGTGGGATGTCCGAGACAGAGGTGTGGGCAGGGGGGTCTCTCCTGAGACCTCGCTCGTTGGCTGGCAGAGAGCTGCGTTCTCACTGAGTCCCCACAAGACATTTTCTGGGCCCTCCCTTCTGGTTTTTCCTCCTTTTCTTAAAAAGACACCAACCCTACCGATTAGAACACCATGATACGACCTCGATCACCTCACTCACCTCCTTAGGGGCCCGATCTCCAGTCACATTGGGGGTTTGGACTCCACGCAGGATTTTGAAGGGACACAGTTCAGTCCGTATCCAGTTGTCAAAACAAAACCCAAGACACAGAATGCAGCTGCGTCTGGCTCGGGGGAGTCTACGTCCATTTGCTGTGCATCCACAGCCTTCCCTGAGCACCTGCTGTGTCTGACTTGGGTCCAGGGGTTCAGAGTACACGGCAGACACACAGGGACTGTCCCCGTGCTCAGGGAGCTGACACACTCTGGTGGAAGAGGGAGGACATAGAAGCCAAAATACAGCGTCCCAGGCTGATTTCTCCCTTGGGGACCGAATGTCTCTTTTGGTCGCAGGCATCCGTCCACACAGCAGACCCTCCAGAATTAGGAATTCGCTCTCCCTGGGCAATGGGTCAGGAACCCCAGCTTTCAGGATGACCGGACCCCATCACTCACACCATCTCCCCTGACACCGCCCTGGCAAACAAGGACAGGGTGGTCTGATTTGGTTTAGACAACACAGTTCTCAACCCTGGACTTGGAAATTGGTCGATCTCATGCCAAACACGTGGCTGGAGGATTCAGGGTCCGGGTGGGAGAGGAGAAGCACACAACTTTTTCCCAATTCATCTCCTTCATGCACCTCACTGTGCCCTCCACCCTGATTGTTACTCCTTATTGGGTGTTGTCCTGTGGTTACTGGGTCCTGGGCAGGGGACATAGGCCAGGTGGTTCCTGTCACATCAAACCACACTTCTGCATTCAGGACCTTGTTAATATCTTGTAAAAGATCATTATCAGGTAACATCGCACCCAGTTCCATCCATAGGCATCAATCTAAAATAGAATAATCTCAAAACACGTAAAAAGCTTCAAAAATTATCTTCAGGGATGTCTGTTCCCTGGCAGAGTCAGAAAAGTGACGTAGTCTCCAGAGACCACCCTAGCACCACTGCCCCCGTGACCTTGGTGCTTCTCCTAGGTTTAAGGCATTTGAGGAATGTTCCAGAGGCCCAGCTCAGGAACCTCTCACCCCTACACCTCAGTCTGGGTCCCTTCTGCTCCCATCCCCAAGACTCTGCCCTCTCAGGTGACCTTGGGGTCCCTGCTGAGGATCCCCACCTCACAGGAACCTGATCACAGGTGGTGCCATCACAGTCACCTCCCTCTTCTGTGTCCTGGGAGCTGGCACCAGATGTCGTCTCACTCCTAAAGGACATGGTGTTTCTTTATGCGACCGCTCACACATTCACCCCGTCTGCAACAACATCACAGTCTCACATTTAGCTTTTTAGTGAAACAAGGCCATGAGGAAGAAAGTCCAGCTCGGGGGAAGGTTTATTTAAAATGTGAGCCAATTGTGTGTCACCTAAGACGAAATCCTGACAATAAACCTAGTAGAGATCCTGAAAACTACATGGGAGTCATTTTCTAAAATAGAGTGTTCCACAACTCAGAGGTAAAAGTGAAGCCTCAGCCATTATTATTATTATTTTATTATTATTTTTTAACGAAGCACTAATTTAAATGGAATCTCAACGAAACAGTTCACACATGACGTGACTGAATCGTTTGCAGAACGGTCCTCTTTAGAAAATGCCACTGAGTGTTTTTCTGGAAAATTCTTTTTATACCATTTTCCTGGAGAGTCCTTTTAAGCCTTTCTAACCATCAACTGTCCCCTCGGCTCTGACACCGGACCTGATGCACACCACTTCAGTGAAATGACAACTCCAGACAGTGCCATCTGATGCCTCAGCAGAGGTCGCTCCACTGAGGACAAGGACAAGGATGGAGCTTGACCACAGCCCCTTCTCCCTGCACCCCACACGGACTCACCACATGGACTCCTGACAGCCACCAGCCAAGGCATGATTGACGATGTTGTAATACAAGATACATATCCAACAAAGGGGGAAAAAAGAAAACTCAAATAAACATTGAAATGGATGTGTTTGTAGAGAGGATAGATTAAATCAAAAATCAGAAAATAAAGATTATTTGATTATCAATGTTATAAATTTAATCTTACAATTACCATTCATAATCATTGGGGAATGTGATCTTTTTCTTATTTTTATGTGAAAAAAAAATCCAGTAAATCCCAGAGTAGCCTAGAATGTTTCTGTAGTAGTTATTATTTACGCCTACAGCACCGGATCTTCCTAGGGGGTCTCCCATCCAAGTATTCACCAGGCTCGACCCTGTTTAGCTTCCGAGAGCAGACGTCCGGGTCGTTCAGGGTGGCATTGTAGACGATGGATTGTGGCTTCACTGGGCAGAAGCCAGGACCTTCTGTGGCTAAAGCAGACGTGCTAACCACTGCACTACAGAACCACATCCGAACGTTTTCAAATTAACAAAAAGACATGGGAAATACAGTTTTGTACTCAAGATGCATTTTTGTACAAAAACAACTGAAAGAGAAGGAGGTTATTGGAGAATCAAAAAGTACAAACAAATAAAATCATGCACAGCCTGTGGGAATCACATTCCCTAGGAATGAGCCCAAGGGTGTGTGACTAGAGACAGGGACCTGCTGAGCTGCACAGACCAGCTGGGCGCTCAGGGCTCTGGGCCACGGGGAGGCCTGTGTCCTGCCACCAGCAGGGGCCGCTGGGGGCCTGCCCTGTGCTCCCTGCACAGCTGCTCAGTGAGGACCCTTCACTCAGAGGGGCCTGGGCCTGGGGCTGTTCTCTCTGCTCCCTGAGGGGACTCAGCAGCTGGGTCCTCTCTGGCCTGGCAGAGTCCCCTGAGCAGGGACCTCTGTGTGGCCTCAGCAGGTGCTTCCTCCCAGGGCTCTCCCAGGGGATGAAGCCAACCTCCATCCTCCTCAGTCTGGCTGGGAGCTGAGCCCCAGCACCAGGGAGGGGCTGGGCAGTCCCTGGATGGACACATATTTGCATGCACAGCCCCTCCTCTGGGGGAGGGTGGAGGAGAAAAGGAGGCCTGGGGCAGCCCAGCCCCACTGTGGGCTCAGGGGCTGCCTGCACCATGGCCTGGACCCCTGTGCTCCTCTTGCTCCTCTCTCAGTGCACAGGTGGGGACAGCCCTTGGGGATCCAGAAATGTGACAGAGATCACATATTTCTCTGCTATTTCAGCGCTCTACCCCATCACCCACACTGTCTGTGTTTGCAGGTTCCCTCTCCCAGCCTGTGCTGACTCAGCCGACCTCCCTCTCTGCATCTCCAGGAGCATCAGCCAGACTCACCTGCACCCTCAGCAGTGGCTTCAGTGTTGGTAGCTACCGGATACACTGGCACCAGCAGAAGCCAGGGAGCCCGCCCCGGTATCTCCTGAACTTCTACACAGACTCCGATAAGCACCAGGGCTCCGGGGTCCCCAGCCGCTTCTCTGGGTCCAAAGACGCCTCGGCCAACGCAGGGCTCCTGCTCATCTCCGGGCTCCAGCCTGAGGACGAGGCCGACTATTTCTGTGCAGTCTGGCACAGTGGTGCTCCCACAGTGACACGCACAGATGGGGAAGTGGGACAAAAACCTCGGGCTACTCAGAATTTCATTTCACGATCCCTTAAATTATAAAAAAAAAAAAAAAAGGCCTTATAATAATTAGACTTGGAATATCTAGAGGTTTATACATCTGTTTCCTAATTTTCTTTCATCGTTTCCAAATCCTCAAAAAAAAAAAAAACTACTAACTGATATAATTAATGATGACAGTGATGGTTTGCCTGGTTTTTCATTATATAACTGGAGTCCATGCAGCTGCCCTTTATCTCCTCAGTAAATCCGTTTTTTTCCCCCTGGTAAATCAGCTCTTCATGAGAGCCTGGACCGCATCAGAAAGTGCTTCGTTCTCCACAGCATGGACTCTGCTCCTCCAGGGCTCACAGCCCACACCTTCCTATCCCTCCAGGCTCCTGTGATTATGGTGGGTCGAGGAGCCCTGTGTCCCACAGACGAGGCACTGAGACGTGGGGTGCTGTGTCAGGATGCAGGCCTGGAAGGTTCTCCAGGAACAGAACTGGCCTGGGACCCTCACTGGGGTCCTGACTTCCTATATGTCAGGAGAAGGGGGATTGTCAAAGGGAAAGGAACCTGAGGCCAAAACCGTCTTCGTGTGACATGAGAGTGTCGGGGAGCCCCACAGCTGCTGGGAAAATGCAGAGTCCTTCTGGGAAGGGGGAAAAGTCTGCCCACAGGTGAGACACCACTACAGAGACACCAGTTGGGACCGTGGGGACCCCCATGGGTGGATCTCCTGACCCCACAGGCACAAACTGTGTCCTCCTGTCCCAACACCCCACTGGAGCTTTCCAACCATCCAGGCTGAGAGGCAGGCTGTGGGACAACAGCATGGAAAGTCCCCATTAGCTGCCTGTGTCACCCCACTTTTCAAGCTCTTGATGAGCCCAGAAACAAGGTCACCTTCTCCTGCACAAGGGGCAGCAGACACATCACAGTCACCATGGCAATGGCCAAGGGCTCCCAGGCAGAGCCCCTACCTTGTGACCTGGGACAGAGATGATTGACCCTGAGGGGTTCAGCCCTCATCTCTGACTCCTGCTTTGAACACGTGGCCTCTTGACCCACTCTGGGCCGCAGCCTGATGAGGAGGCTGAATCACTGTCACGTGACGAAATCCGACCCACTGCCTCCCAGAGCTCCATTCCCAGCAGGAAGGGAGGGGAACTGCCGCCCTGCACTCCCGTGTCTGTCCCATCACTGCCCTGTCCCTGACTGTGGCCGACACCAGCTCAGGTTAGGGTTTCTCCTGTCACATGTTCCAGTAAACCTGGGGGCTTCATGGTCTCACCTTGGTCTGCATTTCTGAGGTCAATGCAGACGCCTCCTCTCCCTACTGGTCTCCACTGCAAACGGAATCACTTTGGACCAGATACACGACCCCCTCAGAGCTGCCGGCAAGGATGGCGAGGAAAGCAGAAGTCCAGCCCAGTGACCCGGGAGAGCCAGGTGGCCCCGCACCAACCCCTGTCATGTCTCTGCTCTTGGCTCAGGTTACCCTCCTTCCGTGAACCCCGACACCCTAAGGAAGCTGGTTTCTCTCTCATGAGACGTCACTCTGAGGAGGTCCTGTTCTCCTCATGTTTGAAGTCCCCTCCCCATAAGGACGTGGTTATGTCCTCAGGCTCCATCTTCAGGGGCAGAGCTGTCCTGACCGTCTCAGGGACGCAGAGGACGAGGCTGTGTGTGACTGCTGGTGGCTCTGTGTGGTGCTTGGCACCGTGAGAGGCTCGTGCAGGGAACCAGGACATAATCCTTTGCTTCAGGGTATGGAGCAAACGTTATCTCTTGAAATGGGGATCACGCGACCAACCATTTGCACTCTCAAGGCCTAAATGCCGACCTTCATACTGAGAAGGGGAAGACAAGGGGCTCAAGGGATCCCATCCCCGTTTTAGCACTAAATGGAGAAAATTCATGGACGACTTTGGAGAAACGTGTCCAGTAAAAATCAGAATCCCATTACCTGATGTTCCAGGAGGCACGGGAACTGCTGGGTCAGAAGCACAGTCTGGAGTGGATCACGTCGTCCCCAGAGGGAGCAGATCCCTGATCCCCGTGGCCGCGGACCGGGGACGGAGAGAGACCCTCCTCGTATAAGGTGACAGCTCGTCGTCAGGAAGCACTGAGTGCCCTGTGCGTGCATGCTTGCCTATTTCCTGAGATTTAGGGTTTGGGAGAGGATCCCTTCCGCAGGCTGCGTGTCCGGTTGTGCGCCCAGAAGGCAGGTGGAGAGGCGAACGGCTGGGACTGCGGGACGGGGTTCGGTTGGACAGCGTTGTCCTCGCAGGGGTCATTCGTGAGGACGACGTGGCTCTCCTGAGGGGAACCTCCCAACCTCACATGTCTGGTGTCCATGTAAGGGGGAGGCCACGTGAATCCAGGGAAACTCCAGGAGGCTGGCACGTGAGGGTGGAGGCAGAGGTCGGAGTCGTGCAGTTGTGAGCCGAGGAGCAGCAGCATTTCGGGGGGATCGCCAGGGGCCCTGGAGGGGCCAGGAAGGGTCCCCTGCAGCCCCACAGGGAACCCGGCCCCTCCATGCAGGTGGTGGACGTGCAGCCTCTAGAAAAACGGGACGGGACATGGATGCTGCCTCACGCTGCCCCATGGACAGGACGTTGCTATGACAGCCCCGAGGACGAATCTACCCAACGACCAACACGACTCTGTTTCTCATTCTGCACCCACTTCTCCCATCACGATCCCCCATGTTTTCCAGAATAATTGTCACATCTGTGCTTATACTCCCCTTTGTAGAGTGTTATCTCTGTTTAAGGTTAATATAAACACGTTCTCTGTCCTAAAAAAGGCATATGATACACATGCGGTTGCTGATTGTGATTTCGATGTAGGAACTCACACAACTCACAGCCCAGAGCGGGTTCCCACGTTCTCCTGGTAGCAGTGAGTGAAGGTCATCTTATTATCATTACCACACTCTGGTCACTGGGCTGCAACCTGTGGGGAGGAGGGATGCCCACCCTTCTCAGGGGGCAGCTGGAAGGACACGGTTCTGGGTGCGGGAGGCACACGAGGGGACACGAGGAGCGAGTTTGCGGGACGAGGTGGTGGGAAGGGAACTGATGGGAGAGTGAGGAACGCTCCATGAGCAAACCCACCCCAGGACCTCCGTGCCTGTGTGAGACCAGGGCTCCGCACACTCTCATCTCCGCAGGAAGCTTCTGGGTCCTCGTAGAACGTGGAGTCTGATTCAGGGGTCTGAGTGGAGAGGGTGTTGGCCATTGCTGGGAGTGCCCTGGCCCAGATCTACACACACGTTCTCCTGTCACCAGCCCCATCGGGGGGGGGGGGTGTGAGGTAAGAAGGGAAGACGACCCCAGCAGGAAACCACACTCACCACAGACCTAGTCCTGGCCTGCGCTCCCCTCGCTCCTGTCCAAAAGCCCAGTGGCCTCTGCCTTTCCCTCCACACGCAGACTGTCCTCTCTCCCCCTCTCGCCTCCGATTCGCGACATCCCAGTCAATCTCCCCTCGCCCCTCCTGTCTCCTCTCTCCCCACTGTGACCTCTTCTTTGTGATTAAAAACAAATGCCTTCACATTTTTCCAGATCTTTCCACGGAGTGGACACTCACACCCTTTAGTCTTTGCAGTCCTCTCTCACCCCTTAGTCCTAAGAAGCCTCAAGGTTACCCATTCTCTTCCACCCACAGGTGGACCTATTCCTTCTGCCCCCTGGGGCTCCCCTCATTCCCCAGAAATCACCAATGTGCTCATTTATCCCCCAATCACTCACTGCTGTGTTTCTTACGTGCAGATCTAGTGAGGTGTCAGGAAGGAAGAGAGAAACCTGGATTTCTGAGCAGCCTGAGAAGTGACTTCGTGACTGAACTGCCCTGTTCCCAGCTGGTGTGCGTTTCCTGTCATCCACACCTCATCTGTGACACACCTCTTCACCGAAGAAGTTGGATGACTTCAATTTTTCGATTCCTCCTGAACAGGCCCAAATAGAAAAGTCTAGATGGAAACGAGGTAGGAGGCTGCCCTTGGGGTTGGGGCCTCCCCAGGCCCTTGGGCAGGGAGTGAGTGGAGGTCAAAGCAGGGCTGGAGGAAGGAGCCTCTTGCAGTGTCAGCTGACATCTGGTCACAGACACCCTGGACCTGGGCTTGGGCAGCAGGGGGTGCTGCAGGCCTAAGAGGAGGGACCTTGGGGGCTCTCAGCTGAGAAACCAGGGGCCTGTCATCTGGTCTCTGCTCAGCTGGGTCCTCTCTGGGCCCCAGGGGGGCCTCAGGCCAGGTGCAGGCCAGGCCCACCACTGCCAGATACAGCACAAGACACAGGGGGTGGGGCACCCAGGGCTCAGGAAAGGGTTTAGGTGGCCAGGAGGAGAAGTGAATTTGCATGGCGGCCCCATCCCCTGGTCTGAGGGGATAAGAGAGCCCAGCAGCGTGTCGGTGAGCAGAGCTCTGGGGCGTCTGCACCATGGCCTGGACTCCGCTCTCCCTCCTCGCCCTCCTCCTGCACTGCACAGGTCAGGACCTGCTCAGCATCCTGGGTCCCCAGCCCACAGAAACCCCCTCCCACCACGTGCTGGAAATGTCCTTTTCTCCTGTCCGTCCTCCAGGCCATAATGGGTGTCTGTGTTTCAGGGTCCCTCTCCCAGCCCGTGCTGACCCAGCCGCCCTCGGCATCTGCCTCCCTGGGAGCCACGGCCAAGCTCACCTGCACCCTGAGCAGCGGCTACAGCACCTACAGAATTGAATGGTTCCAGCAACAGCCAGGCAAGGCCCCTCGGTACCTGATGCAGCTTTACAGTGATGGAAGGAACAGCAAGGGCGACGGGATCCCCGATCGCTTCTCGGGCTCCAGCTCTGGGGCTGACCGGTACCTAAGCATCTCCAACGTCCAGTCTGAGGACGAGGCTGACTATATCTGTGGAGTTTCTCACAGCAATGGGTATAGCACAGTGACCCAGATGAATAGGGAAGTGGGACAAAAACTTAGATTTCTGACCTTCTACCAAGACTGTGACATGGCACCCAGACAGAGGCTGCTGTCCAGAACCATCTTATGTGTTGGATGTTTTATTCTTGATTGTCAAGGGGGAGTGTAACACATAGCCATTCCTGCCTTGAGCTCCCTGGGAAGTACATGACTAGTCTAGGCTTCTAAAGGGTGAACTGGTTTTATTAGTGATAAAAATAAAATGTCTCGTTGTGCCCTGCTTGTCTTGCCCAGGGTCATTCCCTGGGGAGGGTGGGCATTCCCTCTGCAGGTTGAAACGGTAATGAGTGGAACTTGTGCAGTTCCCCTGAATAAACCTCCTTAGAGGATAACTAACTTCACTTCTGAACTAAGGAGTTGTGAATTCTCCAAAAAGACTGGAAATCACATCCTAATTTAAAGAGAAGAGAGAGGGTCAAGGAGAGAGACAGGGAGAGCAATAGGAAGAGGAAGAGAGGGAGGGAGAGAGACGGAGAGAGCTGTGTGGAAGTACAAGGTGAAAAGGCCTTGGTCTGGTTCCGGAACCAGGGGAATTGATCTCAGGTGTTCAGTGCCTCTGTTTAGGGAGTGAGGGGTGAGGACGAAGTTCTGACCTCACCTAGTGAGGATGTGAATCTATGTGGAACTCTCAACCCATGAGGAAAGAATGAGAAGGTGCCAATAAGGCCACTCGGATGCTCAAAGGGCTGAAGCTGAGGAGTCTGAAATCTGTTCCTAAAGAAGAATTCCAGGCGCAGAGGCCACCCGTGCAGGCAGGAGCCCTCCTGGCCGTTACTCCCCACTGTCACCCGATGCATCCTCTCCAGGGCTTTCCCTCCTTAAACAAAGACCTGCCACAGGGACACCTGCAGGTCTGTCCCCCTTCAGAATCCCTACAGACAGCTGTCCAAATTTGCCTTCTACTCCCATCTCTATAGATGCCAAGGATACACTAAGGCCCCGAGAACGACATCACAAATAGCTCCCTCTTCTGAAGCATTTTCGAGGCTGTATTTTGGAAGAAGCACCGTAGCCTCATTCCTCACACAGAGATAGATCATCCGCAGGTTTACATCAGAACCCCACTTGGGACATGATGTCTGAGAGTGAACACATCAACACAGGGTTTCACTGGTTTCACCTGATGGTGCTTCTCAGTGGCAATTGCACTTGCTCTGATTTTAAGGTTGTAAAACACAGAATTCAAAGCAGCGTGTAGTCCAGGGGCCTCCCATCCTGGGCATCTTTGAAAACTCCAATGTCTGTGTCTCGTTTCAGACCAACTGAGATGGGCCTGAGAATTTAGAATCATAAAGTCTTACCCCATACTAAAATGTGTTACTGAATAGATGGATGCCTGTGACAGTCAAGGCCAAGTCCACATAGGCCCTCGGTGTCTGTCGAATGCACTGAACGTGCTCTCACCACGGCTGGTTTGTGGAATCTCCAATCTATCCCATTGGACTCAGGAACTAGGCAAAGGTATCACGTTAGCATCACAGGAAAGACCCAGGGGAAACCTCTGGAAATATTCCTGGTCTCATTCCCTTCGAGTTTATCATTTAAAGATGGATAAGAGCAGGAAAAAGCAGAAAGGGCACCACAGGTAATGACCCAGTGGAGTCAGATCCCAGTGCGTGTTCATTTAATCCATCGATCTGCCTCAGTGACAACAACAACGACAGAAACAATGACACCCAGACGGGTCCCAGCAGGAGAGTGCGGACTCCTGTAATCTCAAATGGTAGGACGTCCACTGATGCAGCCGTTATTCATGTCGGACGTTTCCAGATCACCACGGCCTCGGCTGTGTGGCTGACAACCAGCTCTCTGACAAAGGCACGATCCCCCAGATCGCCACTGGATTGCCTGCAGGGTCAGAAGCAGTTCGCCCACACACGGGAAGGTCAACACCACACCCTAGTGCTGCCCCAGGACCGCGTGAGTGGAAGCCCCTTGTCAGATATCCCTCGGGGAATCCGACCACTTCCCGTTCCCCAGAAGGGACCATGGATTCCTCCTGTTGCTGACATCTAGTTACTTGAATAAGATGAAAGATCGCAGGGCCTCAGGCGAAGGGAGATGGACCTCACAGGAGGGAGAGGGGAAGGGGAAGGTTTGCAGGAAAAGTCTTCCATTGCTGATGTTCCCAAGATAGACATGAGAGGGCACTGGGAGCCGAGACCTGGGAGAGAGTGCTCAGCTGTGACACGGCCCCCGAGGACCTGGGTCCCACTAGCCCATGGTGGACAATAAGGAACAACTCAGATGACGTGTTTGGGTGGAGGGTGGGGGCCACTAGCATGGAAACCCCGCGCCCCACAGGCGGTAGGAGAGACCATGAGAGCTGCGCAGGCTGGCTCTGCTGGGGGGTTGAGAAGCACAGCCCTGGGGCGTCTACGCCATGGCCTGGGCTCCTCTCCTGCTCACACTTCTGGCTCATGGCACAGTCGGGGCTGCTTGCTGGGCTGGGGCGGGGGATCACTCTCTGCACCTTCATGCTCCTGCCCTTCTCCTGACCTTTAGTCTCTCACCTGTTTTCAGGGGCCACGTCACAGGCTACGGTGACTCAGGAAGCTTCACTGTCCACAGTGACAGGGTGGTCGGTCACGCTCACCTGTGGCTCTAGTGCCAGGGCCGTCACCACCACTGACGATGCCCTCTGGGGCCACAGAAGCCCTACGAAGTATCGCAGGGCCTAAGAGGTGGTACCAGCCATCAGGTCCCAGGGGTCCCTGCCTGATCCTCCGGCTCATTCCTCAGAGATGAGGACGTGCTCACTCTCACAGGAGCCCACCCTAAGGACCGGGTTGAGTGTGACTGTGCTCTGTGGTGCAGCGACCATTTCCACAGTGACGGATGCAAGTGGGGACGGGAGACACCAAGCCCTTGGCTCAGTGCATCGTCTGTCCCTAATAGACCATCATCTGATCCCAGAGGCTGCAATTAGCAGGTGTGGCCTCAGGGGGCTGGTTCCCTGTGACCCCAGAGGAGGTGGATAGTCCAAGGTTCTCAGATCCAAAATGACTTATTTTAACACACAATTTTATGAAAACAGTGTGATCTTAAAAAAAAAACCTGGTCAGCAGTCGTACATGAAATAACAGGAGTGGGAAAGGGAAAAGCTGTTCTCACACACACGGACACACGGACATTCAATTCCAAATTCAGTTTGGCCGGCATTGAATGGTCAACACGAAACTTGAGGGATATGATAACGCTCTGTGTCCATATGTGTTGAACAACACAGGAAAAAGTCACATTTACAAGATGAGAAACGTAATAGAAATAGGAAACATTACGTCTGACTTTTGTTGACTTTGGAGAAATAAACAAAAAAAAAGTGAAACTGGAAAAAAGAATCCAAAGGACCAGGACCGTCTCCCACCCCTGACAGCCCAGGGAACACTGTGCGCGGGTCAGACTATTCACCCTGCAGAGGAGGGTGTTCCCTTCCCGTGTCTCAACCCCACAGGCCAGAGGGAGCCTGCCTGGGTGTGTCCCTGAGACAAGCTCAGGGTCACAGAAGTAGGACACCCGGTCCCCCCGTCCTCAGAGCGCGTTCCCCACAGAGACTCCTCGTGACTCCCCAGGGTTCCCTGCAGGGGTGACGTGCAGGCAGGGGGCTGGGAGGGGGCTCGACAGAGGACTCGAGTCTGCAGGGAGGACAAGAGTCACAACTCTGTAATCCAGTTCATTTCACGCAGCCTGTGTCTTTATGTTTCTCCAAACAACAATCTCTATGAGCACTTTTAAGAAATATCAAAAAATTGAAAAAGTACAAATGTCTAAGTATACTGTTGAGAAAAGAAAATTATAGAATGAAGATTTCAGAATATCTTAAATATTGGAGAAAGAGAAACCAAGCCCTCGTTTCTTCATAACTAAGCCAAGAAGAAATTTCAACATCTCCTACATGTCCATGGGGGAGCTGAGACCCGGGGTCCCCGGCAGCTTCTCAGAGGAGAGCAGGGTCCAGTGGGTCATGTGAGGTTCATAAGTCCTCAGGGTCCCTGAGGAGGAGATCACACACAGCGATCGAAGCCTCATATTCCATACCCAGGCGGATAAATTCTAGGGATCGTGCCTCCCACACCCAAGTGGAGAACATGGGGTGGAGACACCCAGGACCTTTCGAAAAAGGAGCATTGGCCCTGCTGACAGGACGTCTCAGTGGACAGTCTCGAGCTGCCAGTAACTAAAGGGTGACCTTAAGCTGCAGACACGTGTGTCCCAGATGAGCCCTTTTCCACGGAGAGACAGGAGGGGTTAAAGGTCAGGCTGGCGGAAAGGGCCCCAGAGATACCGACACAGGGTGACACCTGGTAGGAAGAAAGAGCCACCCCTGAGACTGTGGTACGTGCCCTGAGTCACAACTCGGATGCACGATCTGTCCTGAATTGAACATCTACACGGGCACTGGTGTTACAGGGCTGAGTGGAGGAATCTCTTTCCATCACACACAGCAGACTGTTGGGGAGACTGAGGACTCCATTCCTCCTAGCGGGTTTAGATGTCCTGATGCCTAGACAGGCAGCTCTCACACCACAGACAGTCACATCCCAATAAACCCAGGTTCAGCGTCACTGTGGTCCTGGACAATCATCAGGATGAGAGAAGGGCGTGAAGACAGTCCCCAGATG
This sequence comes from Cynopterus sphinx, assembly GCA_030015415.1. Taxonomy (NCBI): domain Eukaryota; kingdom Metazoa; phylum Chordata; class Mammalia; order Chiroptera; family Pteropodidae; genus Cynopterus; species Cynopterus sphinx. Next base: position 814,619 of record CM057390.1, read on the forward strand.
CCAGGACACATGGACCCTAACGAGCAGGGAATCACATAAGAGGAAAGAGCCAAGTGTCCTGCACAGAAGGGGACTCGCCCCCACGGGATGGACGCTGTTCTGACCTCATCCTGGGACAGGAGGGATTTGTACAGCAGACGACACCTCAGTCCTGACCCCTGAACAGCCAAGGGAGCCGTGGACACGGTGACCCTGAGGAGTCCGAGTGGAGCACAGAGACACCCTGAGGGGGTGGGGAGGCCACAAGAGGAGACACAGGTCCTGGCCCTAAGGACAGAGCAGCTGGGAGGCAGGAGCTGTCTCTGAAGGGCTCTGGTCACCATGTCACACAGTGGGGTGTCTGCGCCTGTACACCAGGGGGCGCTCGGTCCTGCTCCTGAAGGTCTGGGGGGGTCAGAGCAGGGACTAGCCCTCTGGCCCTGCCTGGTGCCCTCTGCTCAGGCCTCACAGCTGTGACCTTCCCCACCCCAGGGCCCACACAGCCCTACCCCCATTCACCTCTCACACCCTCAGGCAGCTTGGCCTGACCCAGGGCCCAGTGAGGAACCAGAAAGCTGGGGTGTCATTTGCATGAGTGGACCCTCCCTCTGTCAGGGCTTGAAGAGGGGAGGGAGAGACCTGGGGGAAGCTCTGCTCCAGCTGTGGGGACACAGAGGACAGGACTCGGTGATCATCCCCACCATGGCCTGGTCCCCTCTCCTCCTCACCCTCCTCGCTCACTGCACAGGTGACTGGATACGGGGACAGGAGAGGGCGCCCGAGAAGATGCAAGAGGTCCTACTCCCTCCTCTGTCTCTAGCCCCAGCATCACCATGTCTGTGTCTCTCCCTCTTCCAGGCTCCTGGGCCCAGTCTGTGCTGACCCAGCCGTCCTCAGTGTCTGGGGCCCCGGGAGAGAGTGTCACCATCTCCTGCACTGGAAGCAGCTCCAACGTTGGGCGTGGATATGTGCAGTGGCTCCAGCAGCTCCCAGGTTCAGCCCCCAAACTCCTCATCTATAGTAGTAGCAGTCGACCCTCGGGGGTCCCCGACCGATTCTCTGGCTCCAGATCTGGCAACACGGCCACCCTGACCATCAGTGGGCTCCAGGCTGAGGACGAGGCCGATTATTACTGCTCAGCATGGGACAGCAGTCTCAATGCTCCCACAGTGCTCCAGGCCCGTGGGGAAGTGAGACAAGAACCTGCTGTTTCCTGTGCAATGGGGCTTCCCTGAGCAGACCCCACTGCTCTGACCAGGCAGCTGTCCTCTTTGTGAGTTTGACCAAAAAGTGAGCTCTGGGACCACAGGACTTTGTCTAGAAAATGTGTCCTCGTCCTCTTTGAATCCGTTCCCAACCTTGTTCTTGTTTCCAACATATTGACTGATTTTCTCAAAAAGAACAGAAATTCCTAGTTGGGGAGGGGGACACTGCTTTGGAGACAGGCTCCATGTGGTATATGCTGGAGCCAGGGCTGCTGAAGCATAATCCACAGACTGGGAGGCTGAATCAGCAGAAATGTGTGTTCTCACGGGTCTGTATTCTGGAAGTCCAGACAGAAATGTGGGCAATTGGTCTCTTGAGGCCTCGCTCTGTGGCCGGCACATGGCTGCATTCTCCCTGAGTTTTCACACGGCCTTCTTCCCGTGTGTGCTCCTCTTCTCATATAGACACTGGCCCTGCTGAGTAGGCCACCGCCCACATGAGCTCCTTTACCTTAGTGACCTCCTCATGGCCTGGTCTCCAGAGACTGTCACATTGGGAGTTAGGGTTTCCACGTAGGAGTTTGAGGGGACACAGTTTAGTCTGTACCAAGGGGTCAAAACCAAACAAAACCCAGGCCCCAGAGTCCACCTGTGTCTCACTCAGGAGAGTCTCTGTGCAGATGATGTGCACCCACACCAGTTACTGTACACCTACTGTGTGCCTGACTTGGGTCTAGGGGCTCAGGAGACAGTCCGGAAGGCTCAGGAAGTATCCCGTTCTCATGGAGAAGACAATGTCTGGGAGAAGAGAGAACAAAGAAACCAAAACATGGTGTCCCGGCCTGATTTCCCACCTTGGGAGAAAATGCTTCTGCAGGTCCAGGCCTCCATCCACTCAGCAAATCCTCCAGGATTAGAGACTCGCTGTTCCAGGCCCATTGGTCAGGAGCCCCGGCTTTCAGGATGACCAGACCCCATCACTCACACCGTGTAACCGGCACCACCATGGCAGGCAGAGACAGGGTGGTCTGATTTGGTTTAGACAACACAGGTCCCGACCCTGGACTTGGAAATTGATCAGTTGCATGCCAACCCCATGACTGGGGATTCAAGGTCCGATAGGGAGGAAAGACACAAAATTTCCCCCTAATTCATCCCGTCATGAGCATCATCTGCCCCCCACCCTCACTGTTACTCTTGTTGGGTGTTGTTGTGTGGATGCTGGGACCTGGGAGGGGACAATGGCCAGGGCACTCCTGTCACATAAAACTTCATTCTGCCTCCATGACCTTTTTAATATCTTTAAAAGATGGATTTTAGGGAACATCACACCCACTTCCATATGTGAGCATAAGTGTAAATACTGAATAACTTCAGACACGTAGAAAGCTGCTCAAAAGTCGCTTCAAGGTCTTCTGTTCCCTGGTGGAGTCAGAAGAGTCAAGGATACTCAAGAGACCACAGCAGTGCTAGTGCCCCCCATGACCTGGGTGCTTCTCCTCCGTTTAATGCATTTGAGGAATGTTCCAGAGGCCCAGCTCAGGAACCTCTCACCCTATACCTCAGGCCAGGTCCCTTCTGCTCCCATCCCCGAGACTCTGCCCTCTCAGGTCACCGTGGGGTCCCGGCTGAGGATCCCCACCTCACAGGATCCTGATCACAGGTGGTGCCATCACAGTCACCTCCCTCTTCTGTGTCCTGGGAGCTGGCACCAGATGTCGTCTCACTCCTAAAGGACGTGGTGTTTCTTTATGCGACCGCTCACACATTCACCCCGTCTGCAACGACATCACAGTCTCACATTTAGCTTTTTAGTGAAACAAGGCCATGAGGAAGAAAGTCCAGCTCGGGGGAAGGTTTATTGACAACGTCGGCCGCGCCACGACCCAGAGCCCCTGAGCAGGTCGGATCCCCTCCCGCGGCCTCGCTCCGCTTCCTCCGCATCCACGTCTGACCAACCCGACGTGGTCGAGGCTGAGACATTCGATCAGCCACATTGAAGGAGATAAAACGTGAGAGAAAAACTCCCTGTCGCCATAGAAACGCCTGAACAGGAGAAGCAGGCAGGGGGTTCGGAAGGAGACGGGCACCGCCCGCCTGCACTGTCCATCCCCCCAGCATCGCCTTCCTCTCTGACGCCTTTTAGCTGTTTCACTTTGTGAGACATAAAGAGGTGAGGCCAAGTCTACACGTCTGTGCTGCCCCTTTTCACACCCAAGAACCACTGACAGCGAAGGCAGCGCCTGCCTCCCCCGCCTGCCTGTCTGACCGGCAGGGAAGGAGAGGGACTTGCGTGTTGGTGACGGCAGAAGCCGGGTGGGACGACAGGGAATCGAGAGTGAAAACCAAGCTGGTCCCAGGTGTCCTGCAGCCTGTGACAGGCAGGTTAACCAGAGTGCCGCTTTGTTTCTTCAAATGACTGTAATTATTGGAGGGCAGGATGTTTAAATATGCAAATAAAATGTTTTAAAACCTGAAAAAAATAATCACATAAGTTTTTTAAATGTGGCCAATTGTACGACACCTAAAAACCTCCTGTCCTGACACCTGTGAAGCAGAGAGCCTGAGAACTACATGTCAGACTAGAAAGTCAGTTCCTAAAGCAAAGAAAGGTGTCACACTCCACAGGTAAAGGTGTGGTCCAACCAATCCATGTTATTCTTATTATTAATATTCCAAGCACTAACTCAAACGCAGTCCCTATGAAACAGCTCACACATGACACGACTCTGAAATGTTTGCTAAATGGTCTTCTCTGGGAAATGCCACTGAGTGTTTTTCTGAAAAATTCTCTTCTCTGGAATTTCCCTGGAGAGACCCTTCAAGCCTTTCAAATCATCAACCGTCCCCTTGGCTCTGACACCGGACCTGAGGTACAGCTGAGTCATTTAGCTTCTTCTAGAATGTTCTCTAAGGGCTCTGACACCTTGAATAGTTACATACGCACCCTACTCCCATGGACCTCCCTCTGGGAGTCATAAACTACAATATCAACTCAGTGCACCAGGATCGAGGCATCTAGGAACCAGACCAAGGAACACGAACAGAGACAGGGACCTGCTGAGCTGCACAACCAAGCTGGGCCCTCAGGGCTCTGGGCCACGGGGAGGGATGTGTCCTGCCACCAGCAGGGGCCGCTGGGGGACTGCCCTGTGCTCCCTGCACAGCTGCTCAGTGAGGACCCTTCACTCAGAGGGGCCTGGGCCTGGGGCTGTTCTCTGTGCTCCCTGAGGGGACTCAGCAGCTGGGTCCTCTCTGGCCTGGCAGAGTCCCCTGAGCAGGGACCTTTGTGTGGCCTCAGCAGGTGCTTCCTCCCAGGGCTCTCCCAGGGGTGAAGCAACCTCCATCCTCCTCAGTCTGGCTGGGAGCTGAGCCCCAGCACCAGGGCTCAGGGAGGGGCTGGGCGGTCCCTGGATGGACACACATTTGCATGCACAGCCCCTCCTCTGGGGGAGGGTGGAGGAGAAAAGGAGGCCTGGGGCAGCCCAGCCCCACTGTGGGCTCAGGGGCTGCCTGCACCATGGCCTGGACCCTTGTCCTCCTCATGCTCCTCACTCAGGGCACAGGTGGGGACAGCCATCCCTGAACATCACTACCCTCATCTTCGAAATCCTGAGAAATGTTCTCTTTTTTCTTGTGCCAACGACTATGTGTGTCTGTGTTTGCAGGTTCCCTCTCCCAGCCTGTGCTGACTCAGCTGCCCTCCCTCTCTGCATCTCCGGGAGCATCAGCCAGACTCACCTGCACCCTGAGCAGTGGCTTCAAAGTTGGCAGCTATACCATATACTGGAACCAGCAGAAGCCAGGGAGCCCGCCCCGGTATCTCCTGGGCTACTACTCTGATTCCGATAAGCACCAGGGCTCCGGGGTCCCCAGCCGCTTCTCTGGGTCCAAAGACGCCTCGGCCAACGCAGGGCTCCTGCTCATCTCGGGGCTCCAGCCTGAGGACGAGGCCGACTATTACTGTAACACATGGGACAGCAGCTCTAAGACTTACACAGTGATCCAGTCCCAGAAGGAAGTGAGACAAAAACCTCTGTGCTCTCCTGGCCTGTCGCAGTCTCCCCGGCTGGGGTCTGTGACCAAGTCTAGCTCCGTGGTGACTTGTGTTGTCAGGTCTCATGCGGCACCTGCTGTCCTTGGGCCAGTGGTTCTGACAATGTCACGTTCTTCTCTTCAACTTTTAGATTGACTCTTTCACGTATTCTCACAGTGTTCACGTTTTCACGGGCAAAAATTCCCTGTTCAGAGTTAAACATCTTCCAGCGGACAGAGTTGAGGACATGAAATCAGGTTGAATCTGGCCAGGCCCAGCTCAGGGGCCAGGAGGCACGAAAATTTGCTTTCGGCCTGAGACCTTCAAGAAATGCCATGATACAACCGTCCAGCAGAGTGAAGTGTGTTCCATACACCATGAGCAAATTATAAAAAATAAAAGGATAAAACAATCCCATGGAAAACAGTCTCCCATGAATTATTATGAATAAATGAGAAAATGAAAAATTGAACACTCAGAAGTACAAACTATTGTGATGCCATTAAATAAAACTGAAATAGATCTTTCTAGTTTGTGTCTTAAAATACACAATGTCGTTAAGGTAACAATTTTTCCCAAACTGAATGAAAACTGCCTGCAAGGGCATCGGGATAAATGTCCCCTCAGTGAATGAGGGAGTGGGAAAGGTCAGGATGAAAGGGAAATAGTACAAAAAAAAGGGAACAATCCTGCATTAGTTTCATGAGATCTGACCCAGAAGAGGCACAGACCAGGAGGGGAGACGCTGCCCTGAGGGGTGACGCGCAGTGTGGGTGCAGCCAGCCCGGGCTCGGTGCCACTGGGCATTAAATCTGTGCTGTCACCTGCACTGCGGGCCTGTGGTGACACGGTTGTGATTGTCACCTCAACCCAATGAAGGACCCTGTGACTGTACCTTGTTTATGGAGAATCAGGACCACAGAGGCTCTGTAGGGAAGAGGGCACCATGTGACTTCAGGGGCTCTGACTCCGACTGCATTTCCAGGGTCTAGAAATGGAACCTGCATCCATAATTCCTGAGGAGAAATGTGATGAGCCTTCTCAGATGATGGGTGTCCTCCGATAGCTGCCTCCCGCTGTACCAGAAAGCCTGTGGGGAAGTCCTGGCCACACACAGGGGGTCTCTTGCCTGACCTTGTGGGTGTGGATGTCGTGGGAAGCCAGGCCTGATGGGGAATCCCGGATTCCCTGACCTCCACTTCCTGAGACGAGGCCCTCGGAGGACCTTGCTGGAACCCGGTCACAGACTCCCCCTCCTCCAGCACTGACCATGATGGTTCCCCAGGACGGGACCCAGGAAGGAGCCAGAAAGTCAAAGGCCAATGTGGGTGGGAGCAGAGAAAGAGATGCGAGGCGGCTGGGCCTCGGCTCTGAGGCCCAAGAAATAGGGGTGTGGGTTGTCCACACCACGTGATGGACACCTCTTTCTTCTGTGATCTGAGTCACACAGGTGAAGACTCCTGGCATTCAAGCTCATGCAGCATCCTTCCCCGGCTCTACCCCTCCCTGCTGTGTGGACCCTGCCCTGCGCTCCCAGGTCTCTGCGTCTCTCCCTGTTGATCCACCTTCCATAGGGGGCTGGGGCCCCGGACAGAGGGAGAACACCTACTGCTCTGGGGGCTAGAGCCGTGTGATTCTGACACATCCACATCAGGTCTTTCACATCATCAAAATTCTGCTGCGTTGAAACTGCCACGTCCTCTGGGAACTTTGGTTCTCTGTGTTGCTGCCATGTCACCTACGGCAGAAGCTTCCAGGTACAGCTTGAGGATGGAGCCAAACACCACTGACCTACACCGGGCAATGTCCCCGTCCTCCTCAACCGCACCAGCCCGAGAGATGAGAGTCAGCACCCCGGGCCCCACAGTCCATCTCACCTTGCAGCAGAGCTAGTTGGAGCAGTGAATGTTTTCTCAGGTGATCGAGTGTGGATGTTAGAAATGGGTGTGTAGTTCGTTTCCTAACAGTCTTCCCACCGCACCTCACAAGGGGACAGCAGGGGCTTCCTTCTCAGGTCGTCCTCAGATGCCGGGGCTCCCATACCTGGTTGCTTTTTCCTTTTGGAATTCGTCCTCACTTACAATCCTCTCTGGCAATTCCATACTGTGTGTCTGGATCCTCAAGTCTGTTAGACTGAGGAAAAAGTGAGCACAGACCCCAAATCTCACTGCCCTAGAAACTTCAGATCATTTAGCCTCCTGCATCCAGGCTGCACTGACACATCCCTAAATGGTGTGGGCTCAGGTCTCAGGAAAAACATCGTCTGCAGCACAAAAATCAGTGTCACGAAGACACACAGTATGGCCCGGCAACAAAACATCCAGGGACGAGCCCCAGAGATATGGTATCTGATGTTCTGTCTCAGAATCACGCACAGGGAATCTAATAGCGAGAAATTGATCCTGAGAGACTCTTAGTCCTCAGCCAAGAAGAGGCTGTTCAATAGGACCAGACATGGGTGATCCTGGCACATGGCTCCAGACCCCAGAGGACTGGAGACTCCGTCCTCCCTCATCTCCTGTGGGACCATCACACTCTGGTCCCTTCCTGCATCTAACTTCACGTCAGGGCTGACTCACTTGCCAAAGTGCTCACCAACCCCTGAGGATTGAAAGACTGTCCAAGGGCCTGAGGCTTTGAGGAAGGCCGAACTATATTTCACCACATGTTCTCAGCCTGGTCACCTCTACCCAGGTGAAAACTCTCTCCAGACAGCACAGATTCCTTCTGGAGAATCAATGGAAGGGTCAACAGGAGGCTGATGCCAAAGGACCCAGCTCAGGATCTGACCACAAGGCCCCCATGTAATTCAATCCCATGTCTTTGTCAGGAACTCAAAGCGATGACGACTTGTCCATGTCTGCACCCAACCTGAGCCTGGTAGTTATCTTCCTGTCCTCCTAAGTCCAGAACTTCCCTCCGACTTGCTGGGGCAGGTGACAAGGAAAGCAGAGTGTGAGCATCTGAACCTAGGAGTCCCCTGTGGCCCTCCCAAGCCCTGCAGGGCCCTCCCTGTTCCTGGCCAGGCTTTCGTGCTCATTCTCTGAGCCATGACATCTCAGGAAAGGCAGAGTCTCTCTCTCTCTCTTGAGATCACCCTCTGGGGGATCCTGGCCCCCAGGACACGGGAGTCACTCCCCATTGAGGACGTGGCTCTCAGACCCTCACTGGCTCACTTTCCCCACTTCAACCCCGGGACTTCTCCTACTTCTCCAGCTTCCCTGGTGCTTTGTCTGGGATGACATGTAACAGCCGTCAGTACTGTAGACCTCATCCTTATCGATCCAACCTCCTTTAGTCCACTGAGTCCTTATCAAGTAAACTTGATCAGGCCCGAGGCAGACTGGGAACGTGCTCTGAGGCTTTCTCAGGCCAGAAGTGGAAGAAGAACCTCTATAAGGTGGAGAGATCCATCCGTAGTAATGTGCTGTTTGTGTGAATTCCCAGGTGAGAAAAACCACAATCCTCGAGTATTAGAAGCTTAAATACATCAGAGTCAAAGTAAAAAGTCCTGACAAGGTCATTTTCAAGTTCACCTGAGGACCTACAGGAGCAATCAAGGGAAAGACACCTTTTCCCTGAGGACAAGTTGCTCTCATTGCAAAGACACGTGCAATGTGAGTGGGAACCTGTCAGGTGCCCCTTACGACAAGGGCAACAACAAAAACAACAACAACCGCCACCAAATATTTCCCCCCGTCAGGGTCACCCAAGAAGAACATGACCAGGTATGAGCTAGCGGGTTTCCCAGGGAACTTGAAGCCTGGCTCTTGGTTCAAGGTCATCATGTGCTCGTAATGGATCAGGCCAAAGCAGAGGAAATCCTGAATCATCTGGAAACAGATGCATCCCCATACCTGTCTGGAGGTCGTTAGGGACCTGAGAACTCAATGTCTTCCCCCCAGACTGCACCCGGTGGTCCTTCTCCTCCTACTACCCTGGGAAGCGACCTGAGGGAGATGCACCTGCAGGAACCAGAAGCCCTTCCAGGGGAGCCAGGTGGAGGGAATGGGCTGAGGACTGAGTGTGGGGACCAGCGGGGGGGGGGCAGGGGCACCTGTCCTGAGAGCGCAGGGTTCAGTAAAGGACATTTGTCTTCCTAAGCCTGACAGTGCAGCTCTTCATGACAGCACACTGAGGTCTGGTCCCCTTTAAAATGCCACCAAAGGGAAACCCCTGACCCTTCACACCAGGATGTAAACTCTGTGATTCCCCAGTGGACTCACTGCTGGGGGGAGGGGTGACTGCTCATCTCTGCCAAAGGAGAGTAGAAGGAATTTCATGGAGGAGGATGAAATGTTCCCAGGAAAGGGGTTTGATTTGGCATGAGAGAGATCGATGGGGCCAGGAGGTGAACACGCCCATCTCATCACTCAACCCTTTGTTTCCAGATACAAAATTTGGAACTGATGTTATCAGGGACACGAGGAAGCTGATTTGGGGAAAACCTCAACCAGTCCTTGTCCGTGTCTCAGTCACCATTCAGTCATTGGTCATTGTGAGGTCCCAGCCCCTGACTCCTTCAAGATATGCCCCAGGAGACCCTAGGGTGACACTGGGGCTGGAGGAAAGAAAAAGCTGATTTGCATGAGGCACCTTCTCCTAATGAGACTCGGGGGCATAAAAAGGCCTGAGGACACCACACTCCAGCCCAGGAGCCTGAGGAGGCCTCGTCCTGTGACTGTCCCCACCATGGCCTGGACGGTGCTTCTGCTGGGGCTCCTCGCTTACGGCTCAGGTCAGGGGAAGGGACTCTGCATCCTTGGGGGCCACATAAAAGGAGGATCAGAGGCTGATCGCATTCCTCATGACACATGTGTCTCTCCTTTTGGTTTTAGGGGTGAATTCTCAGACTGTGGTGACCCAGGAGCCATCGCTGTCAGTGTCTCCAGGAGGGACGGTCACACTCACCTGTGGCCTTAGCTCTGGGTCGGTCTCCAGCGGTAACTACCCTGGCTGGTTCCAGCAGACCCCAGGCCAGCCTCCCCGCATGCTTATCTACGACACGAACAGCCGCCCCTCAGGGATCTCTGGTCGCTTCTCCGGATCCATCTCTGGGAAAAAAGCCGCCTTCACCATCACGGAGGCCCAGCCTGAGGACGAGGCCATATATTACTGTGTAGTCTGGTACAGTGCTGCTTACACAGTGACACATGCAGGTGGGGAAGTGGGACAAAAACCTCAGGCTGCTCAGGCCTTTCTTCTCAACAATTAAAAGTCTTTTAATAACTTGGACCTTTGTAGCCTATTTTTTGAACTCTTCTTGGTCATAATGTTCTATATCCAAGTTTCATTCAACATTTCTGATTTTTCTGGAAAAGTGAAACCCAGGAAATCTGTGATGACACAGAAATGCTGACCAGTTGTCCACATAACAAAACCAAGGCCTTTGGACCTGCCGTTTTCCTCTGAAATAAGAAAAATGCGTGTGTTTCAAAGTTCACCTTCTTCAGAGCCCAGGAACATCCCAGAAAGTGGACCCTTTTCCACAGCATGGACTCTGCCCTCCCCAGGGTCACAGCAGAGACGTCCCCATCCCACCCAGGCTCCTGAGTTCAGGGCTGACCGTGTTCGAGGCCCTGAGATGTGAGAAGATGGTGAGCACCCAGGCCCAGGAGGACTGACATACAGAAAGCTGGCCCGACACCTGAGCATTCAGAGTGGGATTCAGGGTGGGGATCCGGCAAAGGGGAAAACTGGGGTCTGAGGAACCCTCTTTATGGGCCATGAAACTGTGGGGTGCCACATAGCCACTGGGAAACAGCTGCTAAGTCTGCTCCAGGGAAGGGGTGAAGTTGGTCCATGGATAACGAGCTCCTACAGAGACACCACTGGGGACTAAGGGGACTCCTGTGAGTGGTTCTCCTGAGCCCACAGACACTGACTGTGTCCTCCCGTCCCCTCAGATCCCACTGGAGCTTTCCAACAACATACGGTGTGTGGTGGCCTCTGGAGCAACAGGAGCAGCCACTCCCCGCATGTGTCTCCTGTTAGGAGGACGAGGCTGAGGATGACTGTGTTCTGTGGTGCTAGACCATGTCCACAGTGACAGGTGCAGGAGGGGACGTGAGACACAGACCACCGGGCTCTGCACACCGTCGGCCCCTAACATACCCGTCTGGTGTTGGCAGATGCGGGGGTGGCCTCAGGGGACATGTTGTCCGTGGCCCCAGAGGACATGGTCATGTGCGTTGTGGTCAGACCCCAAAAGATTGATTTCTAACACCCACTTCATGGAAACATGGGATCTGGAATACAAGAGCTGAGAGAACCAGTGATCACACAGAAAACGGACAAGATTGGCAAAGGGAAAGGTTCACTCCCACATGCACACACATTCGAGTCTGAATCCAGCTTGGCCAGCATTTAGTCACCGAGACAAAACTCTGTCATATATGGATATTTTAAGCTCAATTTTGTATGTAAAGACAAACACAGAAGCAGATTAACCGTAGGTGGGAAACTTACAGGGACATAGTGGAAATAGAAAAAAAATACTTCTTATTTAGATGACTTTGGTGGAAACCTGAACGAAAGGAACATGAGAAAGGAGAATCCAAAAGGACCAGGACCGTCTCCCACCCCTGACAGCCCAGGGAACACTGTGCGCGGGTCAGACTATTCACCCTGCAGAGGAGGGTGTTCCCTTCCCGCGTCTCAACCCCACGGGCCAGAGGGAGCCTCCCTGGGTGTGTCCCTGAGGACAAGCTCAGAGTCACAGAAGCAGAACAGCCGGGTCCCCCTGTCCTCAGAGCGTGTTCCCCACAGAGACTCCTCGTGACTCCACAGGGTTCCCTGCAGGGGTGACAGGCAGGCAGGGGGCTGGGAGGGGGCTCGACAGAGGACACGACTCTGCAGGGAGGACGCGTCAGAGAGACAAGGGTCACAGCTCTCTAATCCAGCCTATTTCACGCAGCCTGTGTCTTTGTTTCTCAAAACAACAGCAACAACAACAAGAAACCTCTATAAGCACCTTAAAGAAATATAGAAAATAAAAAATAAAAAAATAACTATATTGTTGAGAAAAAATTGCAGAATGAAGATTTCTGCATATTTCAAATGTTGGAGACAGAGAATCCTGCTCTCATTTCTTCATAACTAAGGCGAGAGGAAATTTTGAAATCTCCACATGTGTCCATGGGGGTGTCCGTGAGCTGACACCCGGTGTCCCCTGCAGCTTCCCAGAGGAGAGCAGGGTCCAGTGTGTCATGTGAGGTTCCTAAGTCCACAGGGTCCCTGACGAGATCATACACAGAGATCGGACCCTGGGATTCCATACCTGGGCTGATAAATTGTAGTGATTTTTGCCTCCACATCCAAGTGGGGGACACCGGGAGGTGTCACCCAGAACCCTGCGAGAAAGGAGTGTCAGCCCTGCTGTCAGGAAGTCTCAGTGGACAGTCTTGAGCTGTCAGCAACTAAAGCGTGACCCTCGGCTGCAGAGAGTGGCCTTAACTAGACGTGTGTGTCTTAGATGAGCCCGAGTCCACTGAGAGACAGGAGGGGATAAAGGTCAGGCTGGTGGAAAGGGCCCGGGAGATACTGACACAAGGTGACACCTGGTAGGAAGGGAGAGCCACCCCTGAGCCTGTGGTACGTGCCCTGAGTCACAACTAGATGGTACGATCCATCCTGAATTGCACAGCTACAGGGGCACTGGTGTTACAGGGCTGAGTGGAGGGGACACATGGTGGCTGAATTGAATTCTGCACTGAAGGGGACATGCTTCCATGGGGATAGTCACTGCTCTGGACTCGATCCTGACCTGAGAGGACTTTGTGTGAGACACCACCTCAGTCCTGACCACTGAACAGTCAAGAGAACCGGGGACAGACACCCTGAGGAGTCCGAGTGAAGCCTAAAGATGCCCTGAAGCGATGCGGAGGCCACAAAACGGGACACAGGTCCTGGACCTATCCAAGGGCCATGAGCAGATTAATGTGGAGGCAGGAGGTATTTCTGATGGGCTCTGGTCACCATGTCACACAGTGGGGTGTCTGCGCCTGGACACCAGGGGGCACACACGGCCTGTTTCTGAAGATACAGTGATCAGAGATGGGACCAGCCACCTGGTACCCTCTGCTCAGGAGCCCTCTGCTCAGGGCTCACAGCTGTGACCTCCCCACCCCACACAGAGCCACCCTGGCCCCGCTCAAACTCCCTTAGGCAGAGGAGCCTGACAAGTGAGGGACCAGAAAGCTGGGGTGTCATTTGCATGCGTGGACCCTCCCTCTGTCAGGGCTTGAAGAGGGAGGGAGAGACCTGGGGGAAGCTCTGCTTCAGCTGTGGGGACACAGAGGACAGGACTCGGTGATCATCTCCACCATGGCCTGGTCCCCTCTCCTCCTCACCCTCCTCGCTCACTGCACAGGTGACTGGATACGGGGACAGGAGAGGGCACCCGGGGAAGATACAAGAGGTCCTACTCCCTCCTGTTGTCTCGAGCCCCAGCATCACCATGTCTGTGTCTCTCCCTCTTCCAGGCTCCTGGGCCCAGTCTGTGCTGACCCAGCCGTCCTCAGTGTCTGGGGCCCCGGGAGAGAGTGTCACCATCTCCTGCACTGGAAGCAGCTCCAACATCGGGGGCAACGGTGTGAGCTGGTACAAACAGCTCCCGGGATCGGCACCCGAATTCCTCCTCTATTATAACTATCAAGCGACCAGCATGCCTGACCGATTCTCTGGCTCCATGTCTGGCAACAAGGCCTCCCTGACCATCAGTGACCTCCAGGCAGAGGACGAGGCCGATTATTACTGCGCAGCATGGGACAGCAGTCTCGATGCTCCCACAGTGCTCCAGGCCCGTGGGGAAGTGAGACAAGAACCTGCTGTTTCCTGTGCAATGGGGCTTCCCTGCGCAGACCCCACTGCTCTGACCAGGCAGCTGCCCTCTTTGCGAGTTGGACCTAAAAGCGAAGGCTGAGACTCACCCCAGGGAACTTTGTCTACATCGTGTCCTCATCTCTCGAAATCTGCCCCCAAAGCCTGTCCTTTGATGACACATTGACTGATTTTCTCAAACAGAGCAGGCGTTCTTAGATGCTCGGTGGGCTGCTCTGGGGACAGACACCTGGAGTCTATGCAGCTGCTCGTTTTTCCCTCAATGAGGAAAATGAGCCTTTCCCAGCTTTCATGTTCCTCAGAGCAGGGACCTCCCCAGAGAGTGGATCGTCCCTCACAGCATGGACTCTGCTCCTCCGGGCGTCACAGCCCACACCGTTCCATCCCTCCAAGGCTCCTTTGATTTCGGTGCCGAAGACCATTGTGTCCCAGAGACGTGGCACTGAGGATGCAGGCCTGGAAGGTTCTCCAGGCACAGAGCTGGCCTGGGACCCTCACTAGGGACCCGAGACTTCAGATAAGATGTCAGGGGAGAAGGGATTGTCAAAGGGGATTTGGCCCGGAGGCCAGGAACCTTCTACATGGGATATGAAAGTGTCGGGGTGTCCTGCAGCTGCTGGGAAATGCTGAGTCCGCCCGAGGGAAAGGGGTGAAGTTGGCCCATGGATGACAGGTCCTCACAGTGACACCAGTTCAGACCATGGGGACACCCACGAGTGGAGGACCTGACCCCACAGGCACGGACTGTGGCCTCCTGTCCCTTCAGACCTCACTGGAGCTGTCCCACCATCCAGGCCTGAGGCAGGCTGTGGGACGACCGGGTGGGAAGTCCCCATTAGGTGCCCATGTCACCCCCTTTTGAAGTTCTTGATGAGCCCAGATCCAAGGCCACCTTCTCCTGCACAGGAAGCAGCAGACACATTAGGTCATGATGGCAATGGTCTCAAGGGCTCCCAGGCAGAGCCCCTACCTTGTGACCTGGGACAGAGATGATTGACCCTGAGGGGTTCAGCCCTCATCTCTGACTCCTGCTTGGAACACGTGGCCTCTTGACCAACTCTGGGCCGCAGCCTGATGAGGAGGCTGATATCACTGTCACGTGACGAAATCCGACCCACTGCCTCCCAGAGGTCCATTCCCACCAGGAAGGGAGGGGAACTGCCGCCCTGCTCTCCCGTGTCTGTCCCATCCCTGCCCTGTCCCTGACTGTGGCCGACACCAGCTCAGGTTAGGGTTTCTCCTGTCACATGTTCCAGTAAACCTGGGGCTTCACGTTCTCACCTTGGTCTGCGTTTCTGAGGTCAATGCAGACGCCTCCTCTCCCTACTGGTCTCCACTGCAAACGGAATCACTTTGGACCAGATACACGACCCCCTCAGAGCTGCCGGCAAGGATGGCGAGGAAAGCAGAAGTCCAGCCCAGTGACCCGGGAGAGCCAGGTGGCCCTGCACCAACCCCTGTCATGTCTCTGCTCTTGGCTCAGGTTATCCTCCTTTCCTGAGCCCTGACACCCTAAGGAAGCTGGTTTCTCTCTCTAAAGACGTCACTCTGAGGAGGTCCTGTTCTCCTCATGCTGAAGACCCCTCCCCATAAGGACGTGGTTAGGTCCTCAGGCTCCATCTTCAGGGGCAGAGCTGTCCTGACCGTCTGAGGGATGCAGAGGACGAAGCTGAGTGTGACGGCTGGTGGCTCTGTGTGGTCCTTGGCACCTTGAGACGCTCGTGCAGGGAACCAGGACATAATCCTTTGCTTCAGGGTATGGAGCAAACGTTGTCCCTTGAAATGGGGATCACGCGACCAACCATTTGCACTCTCAAGGCCTAAACGCCGACCTTCATACTGCGAAGGGGAAGACAAGGGGCTCAAGGGACTCCATCCCCCTTTTAGCACTAAATGGAGGAAATTCGTGGACGACTCTGGAGAAACGTGTCCAATAAGAATCAGAATCCCATTACTTGATGTTCCAGGAGGCACGGGAACTGCCGGGTCAGAAGCACAGTCTGGAGTGGAGCTCGTCGTCTCCAGAGGGAGCAGGTCCCTGATCCCCGTGGCCGCGGACCGGGGAAGGACAGAGACCCTCCTCGTATAAGGTGACAGCTCGTCGTCAGGAAGCACTGAGTGCCCTGTGCGTGCATGCTTGCCTATTTCCTGAGATTTAGGGTTTGGGAGAGGATCCCTTCCGCAGGCTGCGTGTCCGGTTGTGCGCCCAGAAGGCAGGTGGAGAGGCGAACGGCTGGGACTGCGGGACGGGGTTCAGTTGGACAGCGTTGTCCTCGCAGGGGTCATTCGTGAGGACGAGGCTGCTCTCCTGTGGGGAACCTCCCAACCTCACATGTCTGGTGTCCATGTAAGGGGGGGGCCACGTGAATCCAGGGAAACTCCAGGAGGCTGGCACGTGAGGGTGGAGGCAGAGGTCGGAGTCGTGCAGCTGCGAGCCGAGGAGCAGCAGCATTTCGGGGAGATCGCCAGGGGCCCTGGAGGGGCCAGGAAGTGTCCCCTGCAGCCTCACAGGGAACCCGGCCCCTCCATGCAGGTGGTGGACGTGCAGCCTCTAGAAAAACAGGACGGGACATGGATGCTACCTCACGCTGCCCCGTCGACAGGACGTTGCTATGACAGCCCCGGGGACTAATCTACCCAACGACCAACACGACTCTGTTTCTCATTCTGCACCCACTTCTCCCATCACGATCCCCCATGTTTTCCAGAATAATTGTCGTATCTGTGCTTATACTCCCCTTTGTAGAGTGTCATCTTTGTTTAAGGTTAATATAAACACTTTCTCTGTCCTAAAAAAGGCATATTATACACATGCGGCTGCTGATTGTGATTTCGATGTAGGAACTTACACAACTCACAGCCACGAGCGGGTTCCCACGTTCTCCTGGTAGCAGTAAGTGAAGGTCATCTTATTATCATTACCACACTCTGGTCACCGGTCTGCAACCTGTGGGGAGGAGGGATGCCCACCCTTCTCAGGGGGCAGCTGGAAGGACACGGTTCTGGGTGCGGGAGGCACACGAGGGGACACGAGGAGCGAGTTTGCTGGACGAGGTGGTGGGAAGGGAACTGATGGGAGAGTGAGGAACGCTCCATGAGCAAACCCACCCCAGGACCTCCGTGCCTGTGTGAGACCAGGGCTCCGCACACTCTCATCTCCGCAGGAAGCTTCTTGGGCCTCGTAGAACGTGGAGTCTGATTCAGGGGTCTGAGTGGAGAGGGTGTTGGCCATTGCTGGGAGTGCCCTGGCCCAGATCTACACACACGTTCTCCTGTCACCAGCCCCATCGGGGGGTGTGAGGTAAGAAGGGAAGACGACCGCAGCGGGAAACCACACTCACCGCAGACCTAGTCCTGGCCTGCGCTCCCCTCGCTCCTGTCCAAACGCCCCAGTGGCCTCTGCCTTTCCCTCCACACGCAGACTGTCCTCTCTCCCCCTCTCACCTCCGATTCGCGACATCCCAGTCAATCTCCGCTCGCCCCTCCTGTCTCCTCTCTCCCCACTGTGACCTCTTCTTTGTGATTAAAAACAAATGGATTCACATTTTTCCAGATCTGTCCACGGAGTGGACACTCACACCCTTTAGTCTTTGCAGTCCTCTCTCACCCCTTAGTCCTAAGAAGCCTCAAGGTTACCCATTCTCTTCCACCCACAGGGGGACCTTTTCCTTCTGCCCCCTGGGGCTCTCCTAATTCCCCAGAAATCACCAATGTGCTAATTTATCCCCCAACCACTCACTGCTGTGTTTCTTACATGCAGATCTAGTGAGGTGTCAGGAAGGAAGAGAGAAACCTGGATTTCTGAGCAGCCTGAGAAGTGACTTCGTGACTGAACTGCCCTGTTCCCAGCTGGTGTGCGTTTCCTGTCATCCACACCTCATCTGTGACACACCTCTTCACCGAATGAAGTTGGATGACTTCAATTTTTCGATTCCTCCTGAACAGGCCCAAACAGAAAAGTGTAGATGGAAATGAGGTCGGAGGCTGCACTTGAGGAGGGGGCCTCCCCAGCCCTTGGGCAGGGAGTGAGTCCGGGTCAAAGCAGGGGTGGAGGAAGGAGCCTCTTGCAGTGTCAGCTGACATCTGGTCACAGACACCCTGGACCTGGGCTTGGGCAGCAGGGGGTGCTGCAGGCCTAAGAGGAGGGACCTTGGGGGCTCTCAGCTGAGAAACCAGGCGCCTGTCATCTGGTCTCTGCTCAGCTGGGTCCTCTCTGGGCCCCAGGGGGGCCTCAGGCCTGGTGCAGGCCAGGCCCACCACTGCCAGATACAGCACAAGACACAGGGGGTGGGGCACCCAGGGCTCAGGAAAGGGTTTAGGTGGCCAGGAGGAGGAGTGAATTTGCATGGGGCCTATTCTCCTGGTCTGAGGGGATAAGAGAGCCCAGCAGCGTGTCCGTGAGCAGAGCTCTGGGGCGTCCGCACCATGGCCTGGACTCCGCTCTCCCTCCTCGCCCTCCTCCTGCACTGCACAGGTCGGGACCTGCTCAGCATCCTGGGTCCCCAGCCCACAGAAACCCCCTCCCACCACGTGCTGGAAATGTCCTTCCCTCGTGTCCTTCCTCCAGGCCATAATGGGTGTCTGTGTTTCAGGGTCCCTCTCCCAGCCCGTGCTGACCCAGCCGCCCTCGGCATCTGCTTCCCCGGGAGCCACGGCCAAGCTCACCTGCACCCTGAGCAGTGAGCACAGCACCTACAACATTGCATGGTTACAGCAACAGCCAGGCAAGGCCCCTCGGTACCTGATGCTTCTTAAGAGTGATGGAAGCCACAGCAAGGGGGACGGGATCCCCAATCGCTTCTCAGGCTCCAGCTCTGGGGCTGACCGCTACCTAAGCATCTCCAACGTCCAGTCTGAGGACGAGGCTGACTACATCTGTGGAGTGTCTCACAGCAATGGGTATAGCACAGTGACCCAGATGAATAGGGAAGTGGGACAAAAACTTAGATTTCTGACCTTCTACCAGACTGTGACATGGCACCCAGACAGAGGCTGCTGTCCAGACCCCTAATGTGTTGGATGTTTTAATCTTGATTTTCAAGGGGGAGTGTAACACATAGCCATTCCCGCCATGAGCTCCCTGGGAAGTACATGGCTAGACTAGGCTTCTAAAGGGTGAATTGGTTTTATTAGTGATAAAAATAAAAAGTCTTGCTGCGCCCTGGTTGTCTTGCCCAGGGTCATTCCCTGGGGAGGGTGGGCATTCCCTCTGCAGGTTGAAACGGTAATGAGTGGAACTTGTGTCTCATGGCAGTTCCCCTGAATAAACCCAGTTAGAGGATCACTTACTTCGCTTCTCAACCAAGGAGTTTGAATTCTCTGAAAAGACTGGAAATCACATCCTAATTTAAAGAGAAGAGAGAGGGACAGGGAGAGAGACAGGGAGAACAATAGGCAGAGGAAGAGAGGGAGGGAGAGAGACGGAGAGAGCTGTGTGGAAGTACAAGGTGAAAAGGCCTTGGTCTGGTTCCGGAACCAGGGGAATTGACCTCAGGTGTTCAGTGCCTCTGTTTAGGGCGTGAGGGGTGAGGACGAGGTTCTGACCTCACCTAGTGAGGATGTGAATCTATGTGGAACTCTCAACCCATGAGGAAGGAATGAGAAGGTGCCACTAAGGCCACTCGGATGCTCAAAGGGCTGAAGCTGAGGAGTCTGAAATCTGTTCCTAAAGAAGAATTCCAGGCGCAGAGGCCACCCGTGCAGGCAGGAGCCCCCCTGGCCGTTACTCCCCACTGTCACCCGATGCATCCTCTCCAGGGCTTTCCCTCCTTGTACAAAGACCTGCCACAGGGGCACCTGCAGGTGTGTGCTCCTTCAGAATCCCCACAGACAGCTGTCCAAATTTGCCTTCTGCTCCCGTCTCTATAGATGCCAAGGATACACTTAGGCACCGAGAACGACATCACAAAAGCTCCCTCTTCTGAAGCATTTTCGAGGCTGTATTTTGGAAGAAGCACCGTAGCCTCATTCCTCACACAGAGATAGATCATCCGCAGGTTTACATCAGCACCCCACTTGGGACATGATGTCTGAGAGTGAACACATCAATACAGGGTTTCACTGGTTTCACCTGATGGTGTTTCTCAGTGGCAATTGCACTTGCTCTGATTTTAAGGTTGCTAAAATGCATGACACTCACTAAAGCAAATCCACCATGAAAATCAATAAAAATCAAAAGCTTGGAAAAGACCAATAAAATTATTAAATCTCTAGCATGGCTTCCAAGAAAAAAAAAATGAGATGAATCCCATTACTAACATGTGAAATCAGAGAGGGGTCACCTCAAGGTTCATGTAAGAAACTATTTTTTTCAGAAATTTTATTTCTACTCTAATTGGAATTGCTGAAGTCATTGGCTCAGATGATCTACTGATTGGACTTCAAGAGGTCATTCTCTGGAGTCACGAGCAAGCAGGCTCCCCATTTTTCTGGCCTTGACACACACCCTGACCTCTGACCTAAGGGCTTTTGCTATCTCTGCCTGGGAGGTCACCTATTCATCCTACAGACCCCCACTCACACTGCACAGCTTTGCTCAGTCTTCTTGGGCAGGACTCCCCTGTGCCGCCCCAGCATGCACACAGTGCAGTGTCACCCTATGTGTCTCCCTGTGGCACCCGTTACCTGTCATCTCACACGCTTGTGCAGTGTCTGGCACAGCACACAAGGTTGGAGCTCTAGGGACACAGTGGACAGAGTTTGACATTTTGAAAAAGACGGTGATTTCCGAATGAGATACCAGTCCAAGTGTGATCGCATCGCTGTTCCCCCGGAGACCTTCGGAGGCCCTTTCTCACTCCACTCCCTTGGGTGCGACGTCAGCAAATAACATAGTAAAATAGACAACTCTGTGTGGTGGGCTTGGTCCCGTCTCAGTGTTTGGAGGACGGGGGCCCTGTGACCAGCAGGGAAAGCAATGCAGTGGCTGGGAGTGTGGGTGCAGGTCCTGACAGCTGGTCCCCACACAGCAGGCTCCAGGGACGATGAGCAAGTCGTGTCCTCACTGGTGTGTGACTTTCCTCTCTATGTGAGGGCATCATCACCCCGTGAGCTCCTGGGTCCTGCTGCCTGACCACACTGCTGCACATTTGGGTCATCTCTCTCTCTCTCTCTCTCTCTCTCTCTCTCTCTCTCTCTCCATATGGGGTCTTTTGCCAAATTCAGTACAAGTTGGGGCTGATAGACAATGAGGTCCTAGAATGCATTTCCAAGGAAGATGTGGGCTCCTAAAGCAGCCTGTCCAGGGGATAACATACTCGTCGGCATAATCCCCACCGTGGAGCCTCAGGGGACAGAGCTCTGTGTGTTCCTACCATGTCCTGGGATGTTTCTCAGGCAGTCCCTACTAGAGTGGGGCTTTTGTCCTATTTTACTGAAAGAAGCCCCTGGGTGACACAGGACCTGGTGTCTTCCCAGTTCCACAGGAGCACGTGCTGGGACGTCTGACTCACAACCTTCTGCCTCAGTGTACTGGGCACTTGGGCAGAAGGTCACCCTTTCTGCCTGGGAAACCTGTGCAATAGGGTGATTCTGGGTCTGAGACAGAAGCCCCATACATGGGATGCAGCCTGAGCGAGAGGCAGAGTGTCACTCCCCACCTGGGGTGACGCCGCAGAGTTCATGGGGGTCCTCAGCCCCGGGCAGTGCGCCCACACCTCCCCTCCGCCCCCCCTGGTCCTCCCGTCACGCCTCTGTCACTAATTATTGCCGGTGCTGGTCCCAGTGAGAGGGCCCTGTCCCTTCTGCACCAGCACCGGAGTTTCGGAGCCATGCCACACATTGGGATGTTTATGTTTTCGCTCGGCTGTTCCCTCCAAAGCTAAGGCCTAACCTCGATTTCCCTTATTTAACTGCATTGTCTGAGGCTGCGGAATGGAGTGTGTGAGTCACGATGAAGGTGAATCTCTCCTTTGCCTGTTCCTGCTCTTTGTGGAAATGAGGCCCACCCCATCCCAGGGCTAAGGGGCTGGCGTAGTTCTAAGTCACACGTGGG
This sequence comes from Cynopterus sphinx, assembly GCA_030015415.1. Taxonomy (NCBI): domain Eukaryota; kingdom Metazoa; phylum Chordata; class Mammalia; order Chiroptera; family Pteropodidae; genus Cynopterus; species Cynopterus sphinx. The sequence goes on from CM057390.1 coordinate 836,673, forward strand.
TGACAGCGAGGGTTATTCCCACATTATAAACGTGCGTGTTTGTATTTTTTGTGTTAAAAATTCCTGAATGTGTTAGAATTTGGTGTTAAATCTGCTCAAAGGTTATTTCCAGATCGATTGAAATCATATGATCACATCTATTGCTGTGTTAATATGTTGTGATAAATTAAAATTTTACTTTATTTGAACTACAACTTTTCTCTTTGAAACAAATCATGCTTTTTAACAGTGTGTGAAATTATGTATCTGCTATTGGGCTCTATTTGTGAAGATTTCATTTAGAATTATTGGGATAAATATTTAATCAATTTACTCTGTAATTTTCCTTTATGAGTAATTTATTGGCAAGGTATCTTTACCAAATTTATAATTAAGAGTTATGATATTCTACTTTTAAATATTATGGAAAAATATGAATTAAATAATTTGGAATCATCTTCTTATGCTTTGTGGTGGAATAGTCCCATAAGATTTCTAGTTTTTCTACTAAAATTGTTTCCTTAATTATTTTATTTCCACTGAATATAATTTAGCATTTTCTTAGAAAAGTATGTATTTTATCAATTTTTGGAAGAATTGATCTTAATTTATAATTTATTTTTCACTTTTTACCTGTGTGACCAGCAGAGGCCGCTGTGGGACTGCCCTGTGCTCCCTGCACAGCTGCTCAGTGAGGACCCTTCACTCAGAGGGGCCTGGGCCTGGGGCTGTTCTCTGTGCTCCCTGAGAGGACTCAGCAGCTGGGTCCTCTCTGGCCTGGCAGAGTCCCCTAAGAGGGACCTTGATGTGGCGTCAGCAGGTGCTTCCTCCCAGGGCTCTCCCAGGGGGTGAAGCCAACCTCCACCCTCCTCAGTCTGGCTGGGAGCTGAGCCCCAGCACCAAGGCTCAGGGAGGGGCTGGGCGGTCCCTGGATGGACACACATTTGCATGCACAGCCCCTCCTCTGGGGGAGGGTGGAGGAGAAAAGGAGGCCTGGGGCAGCCCAGCCCCACTGTGGGCTCAGGGGCTGCCTGCACCATGGCCTGGACCCCCGTGCTCCTCGTGCTCCTCTCTCAGTGCACAGGTGGGCACAGGCCTCTGGACCAGACCTTGGTGCTAATTTCAGAAACTTTATCTTCATCCCAAAACCAACCCTGACAACTGTCTGTGTTTGCAGGTTCCCTCTCCCAGTCTGTGCTGACTCAGCCGCCCTCCCTCTCTGCATCTCCAGGAGCATCAGCCAGACTCACCTGCACCCTGAGCAGTGGCTTCAGTGTTGGGGACTATACTATACGCTGGTACCAGCAGAAGCTAGGGAGCCCTCCCCGGTATCTTCTGTACTACAAGTCAGACTCCAGTAAACACCAGGGCTCCGGGGTCCCCAGCCGCTTCTCTGGGTCCAAAGACGCCTCGGCCAACGCAGGGCTCCTGCTCATCTCGGGGCTCAAGCCTGAGGACGAGGCCGACTATTACTGTAATATATGGGACGGCAACTCTAAGACTTACACAGTGATCCAGTCCCAGAAGGAAGTGAGACACAAACCTCTGTGCTCTCCTGGCCTGTCACAGTCTCCCTGGCTGGGGTCTGTGACCAAGTCTAGCTCCGTGGTGACGTGTGTCATCAGGTCTCATGCGGCACCTGCTGTCCTTGGGCCAGTGGTTCTGACAATGTCACGTTCTTCTCTTCAACTTTGATATTGACTCGTTCATGAATTCTCACAGTGTTCACGTTTTCACGGGCAAAAATTCCTTGCTCAGAGTGAAACATCTCCCAGCGGACAGAGTTGAGGACATCAAATCAGGTTGATTCTGGCCAGGCCCAGCTCAGGGTCCAGGAGGCACGAAAATTTGCTTTCGACCTCAGACCTTCAAGAAATGCCATGATACAACCGTCCAGCAGAGTGAAGTGTGTTCCATACACCATGAGCAAATTATAAAAAATAAAAAAATAAAACAAAACCATGGAAAACAGTCTCCCATGAATTATTTAAGAATAAATCTGAGAAAATAAAAATCTTGAATTCTCAAAAGTACAAACTATTGTGATGCCATTAAATAAAACTGAAATAGATCTTTCTAGTTTGTGTCTTGAAATACTCAATATCGTTAAGGTAACAATTTTTCCCAAACTGAATGAAAAACTGCCTGCAAGGGCATCGGGATAATTGGCCCCTCAATGAATGAGGAAGAAGAAAAGGTCAGGATGAAAGGGAAATAGTACAAAAAAAAGGGAACAATCCTGCATTCGTTTCATGAGATCTAACCCAGAAGAGGCACAGACCAGGAGGGGAGACGCTGCCCTGAGGGGTGACGCGCAGTGTGGGTGCAGCCAGCCCGGGCTCGGTGCCACTGGGCACTAAATCTGTGCTGTCACCTGCACTGTGGGCCTGTGGTGACACGGTTGTGATTGTCACCTCAACCCAATGAAGGACCCTGGGACTGTACCTTGTTTGTGGAGAATCAGGACCACAGAGGCTCTGTAGGGAAGAGGGCACCATGTGACTTCAGGGCCTCTGACTCCGACTGTGTTTCCAGGGGTGAGAAATGGAAGCTGCGTCCATAATTCCTGAGGAGAAATGTGAAGAGCCTTCTCAGATGATGGGTGTCCTCCGATAGCTGCCTCCCGCTGTACCAGAAAGCCTGTGGGGAAGTCCTGGCCACACACAGGGGGTCTCTTGCCTGACCTTGTGGGTGTGGATGTCGTGAGAAGCCAGGCCTGATGGGGAATCCCGGACTCCCTGACCTCCACTTCCTGAGACGAGGCCCTCGGAGGACCTTGCTGGAACCCGGTCACAGACTCCCCCTCCTCCAGCACTGACCATGATGGTTCCCCAGGACGGGACCCAGGAAGGAGCCAGAAAGTCAAAGGCCAATGTGGGTGGGAGCAGAGAAAGAGATGCGAGGCGGCTGGGCCTCGGCTCTGAGGCCCAAGAAATCGGGGTGTGGGTTGTCCACACCACGTGATGGACACCCCTTTCTTCTGTGATCTGAGTCACACAGGTGAAGACTCCTGCCATTCAAGCTCATGCAGCTCCTTCCCCGGCTCTACCCCTCCCTGCTGTGTGGACCCTGCCCTGTGCTCCCAGGTCTCTGCCTCTCTCCCTGTTGATCCACCTTCCATAGGGGGCTGGGGCCCAGGACAGAGGGAGAACACCTACTGCTCTGGGGGCTAGAGCCGTGAGATTCTGACACATCAGCATCAGGGCTGTTCACATCATCAAAATTATGCACGCGCTGACACTGCCACGTCCTCTGGGAACTTTGGTTCTCTGTGTTGTTGCCATGTCACCTACAGCAGAAGCTCCCAGGTACAGCTTGAGGATGGAGCCAAACACACTGACCAGCACCGTGCAAGGTCCCCGTCCTCCTCAACCGCACCAGGCCTGGGAGAGGAGGGTCAGCACCCCGGACCCTGCAGTCCATCTCACCCTGCAGCAGAGCTAGTGGGAGCACTGAGGGTTTGCTCATGTGATCTAGTGCGGACGTGAGAAATGGGGGTGCAGGTCGGTTCCTAACAGTCTTCCCACCGCACCTCACAAGGGGACAGCAGGGGCTTTCTTCTCAGGTCGTCCTCAGATGCCGGGGCTCCCATACCTGGTTGCTTTCTCCTTTTGCAATTCGTCCTCACTTAACATCCTCTCTGGCAATTCCAAACTATGTGTGTCTGGATCCTCAAGTCTGGTAGACTGAGGAAAAAGTGAGCACAGACCCCAAATCTCACTCCCTAGATCTTTGGGATCATTTAGCCTCCTCCATCCAGGCTGCACTGAACATCCATCTGTTGTGTGGTGTCAGATCTTAGGAAAAACATCGTCTGCAGCACAAAAAGCAGTGTCATGAAGACGCACAGTATGGCCCGGCAACCAAACATCCAGGGACGAGCCCCAGAGATATGGAATCTGGAGTTCTGTCTCAGAATCACGCACAGTGAATCCAATAGCGAGAAACTGACCCTGAGGGACTCTTCGTCCTGAACCAAGAAGAGGCTGTTCAATAGGACCAGATGTCAGTGATCCTGGCACAGGGCTCCAGACCCCAGAGGACGGGAGACTCCGTCCTCCCTCTCCCCCTGTGGAAACATCACACCCTGGTCCCTTCCTGCATCTGACTTCACGTCAGGGCTGACTCTCCTGCTAAAGTGCTCACCAACCCCTGAGGATCTTAAGACTTTTAAGGGCCTGAGGCTTTGAGAAAGGCCGAGCTATATTTCACAGCATGTTCTCAGCCTGCTCACCTCGCTATGTGCAAAAATTTTCTCGTGACAGCACAGATTCCTCCTGGATAATCAATGGAAGGGTCAACAGGAGGCTGATGCCATAGGACCCAGCTCAGGATCTGACCACAAGGCCCCCATGTAGTTCAATCCCATGTCTTTGTCAAGAACTCAAAGTGATGACGACTTGTCCATGTCTGCACCCACCCTGTGCCTGGTAGTCATCTTCCTGTCCTCCTAAGTCCAGAATTTCCCTCCGACTTGCTGGGGAGGGTGACAGGGAAAGCAGAGTGTGAGCATCTGAACCTAGGAGTCCCCTGTGGCCCCCTCCCAAGCCCTGCAGATCCCTCCCTGCTCCTGGCCAGGCTTTGGTGCTCATTCCCTGAGCCCTGACATGTCAGGAAAGGCAGAGTTTTTCTCTCTTTTGAGGTCACCCTCTGAGGGGATCCTGACCCCCAGGACACGGGAGTCACTCCCCATTGAGGACGTGGCTCTCAGACTCTCACCGGCTCACTTTCCCCACTTCAACCCCGGGACTTCTCCTACTTCTCCAGCCTCCCTGGTGCTTTGTCTGGGATGACATGTAACAGCCGTCAGTACTGTGGACCTCATCCTTATCGATCCAACCTCCTTTAGTCCACTGAGTCCTTATCAAGTAAACTTGATCAGGCCCGAGGCAGACTGGGAACGTGCTCTGAGGCTTTCTCAGGCCAGAAGTGGAGGAAGAACCTCTACAAGGTGGAGAGATCCGTCCGTAGTAATGTGCTGTTTGTGTGAATTCCCAGGTGAGAAAAATCACAATCCTCGAGTACTAGAAGCTTAAATACATCAGAGTCAAAATACAAAGTCCTGTCAGGGCCATTTTCGAGGGCACCTGAGGACCTCCAGGAGCAATCAAGGGAAAGACACATTTTCTGAGGACAAGTTGCTCTCATTGCAAAGACACGTGCAATGTGAGTGGGAACCTGTCAGATGCCCCTTACGACAAGGGAAACAACAAAAACAACAACAAACGCCACCAAATATTTCCCTCGTCAGGGTCACCGAAGAAGAACATGACCAGGTATGAGCTAGCGGGGTTCCCAGGGAACTTTAAGCCTGACTCTTGGTTCGAGGTCATCATGTGCTCGTAATGGATCAGGCCAAAGGAGAGAACATCCTGAATCGTCCGATAACAGATCCATCCACGTACCTGTCTGGAGGTCGTTAGGGACCTGAGAACTCAATGTCTTCCCCCCAGACTGCACCCGGTGGTCCTTCTCCTCCTACTGCCCTGGGAAGCGACCTGAGGGAGATGCACCTGCAGGAACCAGAAGCCCTTCCAGGGGAGCAGGTGGAGTGAATGGGCTGAGGACTGAGTGTGGGGACCAGCGGGGGGTGCAGGGGGACCTGTCCTGAGAGCGCAGGGTCTGGGCCAGGCAGGCTGGGAGGATGCTCCCCTGGCTCCTGCTCACTTGGGCAGGCCGTGTCCCCGCTGAGCTGTGACTTTCCTGCACCTGGGCCACCAGGAACCACGTGAGCACTCGGTTCTGACACTCACATTTGCCTCATGGGTCATCCCCCTCTCACGCAGTCACTGTCCAGGCCTGATTCACAGGCAAAGGCCGATGGACGATCACACGACGGAGATAAATTTGCTTGAGAAACTGGACCTACAGAGCTACCCGAGCACAAGATAGGAGACACCTGGGGAGGGACAGTCTCAATCCCAACAATCAGGCCTCAGCAAGCAGAGCTCTGGGGCTGCTTCCCATAGCCCAGATGCCTCCCTTCTCACTTATTGGTAGGAGTTTCCTTTAGTGAACAGGAGAAGGATACTGGGGAGGAAGGGCATTTGCATGGCCTTTTGCTCCTGGCGTCTGGGCACAGGAGGTCGTTATCTGTTCTCTCCACCACATGGTAATTCCCAACCGATTCAAAAATGAAAACCATTAATCACATTTTATTTCACGTTTGGGGAACACCAATTGGGTGTCTCATCATCTCCAGTGACTAGAGACATTATATCCTCCTGCCTGTTCTCGTTCCATCCCAAACCCCTTCTCCACCCTTCCCATTGCTTCTGCTCCACAGCAGGAGGTGAAGAGAAGTGGGTTTTAGAACGTTCTATGGTGTTCTCACCACCTCGTTCGTACACAGTGCTGTTTCCATTTCTCATACTGAGATAATGTGTTCCTATTATGTCACAGCTGATGTTGAAAGACAACCATAATTTTCCGGTGACACTCTGAGACATTCTCCTGAAAACTCATCTACTTTGAAGCTCATCCACATAATAATGGTTTCTTAGAGCAAAGACTTTTGTCTTCCTAAGCCTGATGGTGCCGCTCTTCGTGCCAGCACACTGAGGTCTGGTCCCCTTTAAAATGCCACCAGGGGGAGACCCCTGTCCCTTCACACTGGGATGTAAACTCTGCGATTCCCCAGTGGACTCACTGCTGGGGGGAGGGGTGACTGCTTCTCTCTGCCAAGGAAGACTAGAAGGGATTTCACGGAGGAGGATGAAATGTTCCCAGGAATGGGGTTCGATTTGACAAGAGCCAGACTGATGGGGCCAGGAGGTGAACACGCCCATCTCATCGTTGAGCCCTTGTGTTTCCAGAGATGAAATTTGGGACTGATGTCACCAGGGACATGAGGAAGCTGATTTGGTGAAAAACCTCAACCAGTCCTTGTCCATGTCCCAGTCTCCATTCAGTCATTGGCCATTGTGAGGTCCCAGCACCCGACTCATTCAAGATACGCCCCAGGGGACCTCAGGGTGGCACTGGGGCTGGAGGAAAGAAAAAGCTGATTTGCATGAGGCACATTCTCTTCCTTATGGGTCTGGTGAACATAAAAAGGCCTGAGGACACCATACTCCAAACGAGGATCCTGAGAAAACCTCGTCCTGTGAGTGTCCCCACCATGGCCTGGACAGTGCTTCTGCTGGGGCTCCTCGCTTATGGCTCAGGTCAGCGGAAGGGACTCTGCATCCTTGGGGGCCACATAAAAGGAGGATCATAGGCTGATCCCATTCCTCATGACACATGTGTCTCTCCTTTTGGTTTTAGGGGCGAATTCTCAGACTGTGGTGACCCAGGAGCCATCGCTGTCAGTGTCTCCTGGAGGGACGGTCACACTCACCTGTGGCCTTAGCTCTGGGTCGGTTTCCTCCAGTAACGAACCCGGCTGGTTCCAGCAGACCCCAGGCCAGGCTCCCCGCACGCTTATCTACCTCACAAACAGCCGCCCCTCTGGGATCCCTGGTCGCTTCTCCGGATCCATCTCTGGGAACAAAGCCACCCTCACCATCACGGGGGCCCAGCCTGAGGACGAGGCCGACTATTACTGTGCAATCTGGCAGAGTGCTGCTCACACAGTGACACACGCAGATGGGGAAGTGGGACAAAAACCTCAGGCTGCTCAGCCCTTTGTTCTCAACAATTCAAAGTCTGAATAACTTGGGCCTTTGTAGCCTGTACTTTGAACCCTTCCTGAACATAATGTTCTATGTCCATTTTTCATTAAATATTTCTGATTTTTCAGGAAAAGTGAAACCCAGATAATCTGTGGTGACACAGAAATGTTGACTAGTTGTTCATGTGAGAAAACCAAGGCCTTTGGAGCTGCCCTTTTCTCCCTGAAATAAGGAAAATGCACCTGCCCCAACGTTCACCTTCATCAGAGCCCAGGAACATCCCAGCAGGAGGACCCTTTTCCACAGCATGGACTCTGCCCTCCCAGGGGTCACAGCAGAGACGTCCCCATCCCGCCCAGCCTCCTGAGTTCAGGGCTGACCGTGTTCGAGGCCCTGAGATGTGAGAAGATGGTGAGCACCCAGGCCCAGGAGGACTGACGTACAGAAAGCTGGCCCAACCTGAGCATTCAGAGTGGGATTCAGGGTGGGGAGCTGATAAAAGGGAAACTGGGGTCTGAGGAACCCTCTTTATGGGCCGCGAGTGGGTGGGGTGCCACATAGCCACTGGGAAACAGCTGCTAAGTCTGCTCCAGGGAAGGGGTGAAGTTGGTTCATGGATGACGCGCTCCTACAGAGACACCACTGGGGACTAAGGGGACTCCCGTGAGTGGCTCTTCTGAGCCCACATACACTGACTGTGTCCTCCTGTCCCCTCAGATCCCACTGGAGCTTTCCAACAACATACGGTGTGCGGTGGCCTCTGGAGCAACAGGAGCAGCCACTCCCCGCATGTGTCTCCTGTTAGGAGGACGAGGCTGAGGATGACTGTGTTCTGTGGTGCAGAGACCATGTCCACAGTGACAGGTGCAGGTGGGGACGTGAGACACAAACCACCGGGCTCTGCACACCGTCGGCCCCTAACATACCCGTCTTGTGTTGGCAGAGGCCGGGGTGGCCTCAGGGGGCTTGTTGTCCGTGGCCCCAGAGGACATGGTCACGTGCGTTGTGGTCAGACCCCAAACAATTGATTTCTAACACCCACTTCATGAACACATGGGGTCTGAAGTGCAAGAGCTGAGAGAACCAGTGATCACACAGAAAACGGACAAGATTGGCAAAGGGAAAGGTTCACTCCCACATGCACACACATTCGAGTCTGAATCCAGCTTGGCCGGCATTTAGTCACCGAGACAAAACTCTGTAATATATGGATATTTTAAGCTCAATTTTGTATGTAAAGATAAACATAGAAGCAGATTAACCTTAAGTGGGAAACTTACAGGGACAAGGTGGAAATAGAAAAAAAATTCTTCTTCATTTAGATGACTTTGGTGGAAACCTGAACGAAAGGAACATGAGAAAGGAGAATCCAAAAGGACCAGGACCGTCTCCCACCCCTGACAGCCCAGGGAACACTGTGCGCGGGTCAGACTATTCACCCTGCAGAGGAGGGTGTTCCCTTCCCGCGTCTCAACCCCACGGGCCAGAGGGAGCCTCCCTGTGTGTCCCTGAGGACAAGCTCAGAGTCACAGAAGCAAGACAGCCGGGTCCCCCTGTCCTCAGAGCGCGTTCCCCACAGCGACTCCTCGGGACTCCCCAGGGTTCCCTGCAGGGGTGACGGGCAGGCAGGGGGCTGGGAGGGGGCTCGACAGAGGACACGAGTCTGCAGGGAGGACGCGTCAGAGAGACAAGGGTCACAGCTCTCCAATCCAGCCTATTTCACGCAGCCTGTGCCTTTGTTTCTCAAAACAACAACCATCTCTATGAGCACTTTAAGGGAATATCAAACATTGAAAAAGTAAAAAAGTCTAAGTATATTGTTGAGAAAAAAAATCACAGAATGAAGATTTTAGCACATATTAACTAATGGAGACAGAGAATCCTGCCCTCATTTCTTCAGAACTAAACAGAGAAGGATTTTGAAACCTCCACATGTGTCCATGGGGGTGTCCATGACCTGAGACCCAGTGTCCCCTGCAGCTTCTCAGAGGAGAGCAGGGTCCGGTGTGTCAGGTGAGGTTCATAAGTCCACATCGTGCCTGATGAGGAGATCACACACAGAAATCGAAGCCTCACATTCCATACCCGGGTGATGAATTCTAGTGATCATGCCTCCCACATCAAGCAGAGGACATGGGAGGCACCTCCCAGAATCCTTCGAAAAAGGATTGTTGGTCCTGTTGTCATGAAGTCTCAGTGGACTGTGCCAAACTGTCAGCTACTAAAGGGTGACCCTCGGCTGCAGAGAGTGGCCTTAACTAGACATGTGTGTCTTAGATGAGCCCGAGTCCACTGAGAGACAGGAGGGGATAAAGGTCAGGCTGGTGGAAAGGGCCCGGGAGATACTGACACAGGGTGACACCTGGTAGGAAGGAAGAGCCACCCTTGAGCCTGTGGTACGTGCCCCGAGTCACACCTAGGATGCACGATCTGTCCTGAATTGCACAGCTACACGGGCCCTGGTATAACACGGGTCAGTAGAGGGATCTCCATCTCACACAGCAGCCTGTTGGGGAGACTGAGGACTCCATTCCTCCTAGCGGGTTTAGATGTCATGATGCGCAGACAGGAAACGCTTACACCACAGAGAGTCACATCCCAATAAACCCACGTTCAGCGTCACTGTGGTCCTGGACAACCATCAGGATGAGAGAACGGCATGAAGACAGTCACCAGATGCCAGGACACATGGACCCTAACGAGCAGGGAATCACATCATAGGAAAGAGCCAAATGTCCCGCACAGAAGGGGACTCGCCCCCACGGGATGGACGCTGTTCTGACCTCATCCTGGGACAGGAGGGATTTGTACAGCAGACGCCACCTCAGTCCTGACCCCTGAACAGCCAAGGGAGCAGTGGACAGGGTGACCCTGAGGAGTCTGTGTGGAGCACAGAGACGCCCTGAGGGGGTGGGGAGGCCACGAGAGGAGACACATGTCCTGGCCCTAAGGACAGAGCAGCTGGGAGGCAGGAGCTGTCTCTGAAGGGCTCTGGTCACCATGTCACACAGTGGGGTGTCTGCGCCTGGACACCAGGGGGCGCTTGGTCCTGCTCCTGAAGGTCTGGGGGGGTCAGAGGAGGGACCAGCCACCTGCTTGGTGCCCTCTGCTCAGGCCTCACAGCTGTGAGGTCCCCAATTCCTTGTGCCCAACACAGCCCCACCCCCATTCACCTCTCACACCCTCAGGCAGAGGGACCTGACCCAGGTCCCAGTGAGAGACCAGAAAGCTGGGGTGTCATTTGCATGAGTGGACCCTCCCTCTGTCAGGGCTTGAAGAGGGGAGGGAGAGACTTGGGAGAAGCTCTGCTTCAGCTGTGGGGACACAGAGGACAGGACTCGGTGATCATCCCCACCATGGCCTGGTCCCCTCTCCTCCTCACCCTCCTCGCTCACTGCACAGGTGACTGGATACGGGGACAGAAGAGGGCACCCGGGGAAGATGCAAGAGGTCCTACTCCCTCCTGTTGTCTCTAGCCCCAGCATCACCATGTCTGTGTCTCTCCCTCTTCCAGGCTCCTGGGCCCAGTCTGTGCTGACCCAGCCATCCTCTGTGTCTGGGGCCCCGGGACAGAGTGTCACCATCTCCTGCACTGGAAGCAGCTCCAACATCGGGGGTTATCGTGTGCACTGGTATCAGCAGCTCCCGGAAACAGCCCCCAAACTCCTCATCTATGGAAATAGCAATCGAGCCTCGGGTGTCCCCGACCGATTCTCTGGCTCCACATCCGGCAACTCAGCGTCGCTGACCATCAGTGGGCTCCAGGCTGAAGATGAGGCCGATTATTACTGCCAAACATATGATGACAGTCTCGATGCTCGCACAGTGCTCCAGACCCGTGGGGAAGTGAGACAAGAACCTGCTGTTTCCTGTGCAATGGGGCTTCCCTGAGCAGACCCCACTGCTCTGACCAGGCAGTTATCTTCTTCGTGTGTTTGACCGAAAAGTGAGGTCCGAGACCACAGGACTTTGTCCAGATAATGTGCCCTCCTCCTCTCTAAATCTGTCCCCTGTTCCCTCTTCGTTTCCAACTCATTGACTGATTGTCTCAAACTGAGCAGAAATTCTTGGCTAAGGGGCGGGCTGCCCTGGGGACAGAGTCCATGGGGGGTGTGCTGGCGCCTGGGCTGCTGAAGAGTAATCCACAGACTACGAGGCTGAACCTGCAGAAATGTGTGTCTCACAGGTCTGAGGTGGGAAGTTTAAGAAGTGTGGGCAGTGAGTCTCTCCTGAGGCCCCGCTCCTTGGCCGGCACATGGCTGCATTCTCCCCGAGTCCTCACATGGCCTCCTCTCTGTGTCCGCTCACCCCTCGTTTCTCCTCCTCTCCTCAGAGGACACCTAATTAGACCAACACCTTAGTGACCTCCTCCTGGCCTGGTCTCCAGAGACTGTCACATTGGGAGTTAGGGTTTCCATGTAGGAGTTTGAGGGGACACAGTTTAGTCTGTACCAAGGGGTCAAAACCAAACAAAACCCAGGACCCCGAGTCCACCTGTGTCTGACTCAGGAGAGTCTCTGTGTAGATGATGTGCACCCACACCAGTTACTGTACACCTACTGTGTGCCTGACTTGGGTCTAGGGGCTCAGGAGACAGCCCGGAAGGCTCAGGAAGGATCCCGTTCTCATGGAGAAGACAATGTCTGGGAGAAGAGAGAACAAAGAAACCAAAACATGGAGTCCCGGCCTGATTTCCCACCTTGGGAGAAAATGCTTCCGCAGGCCCAGGCCTCCATCCACTCAGCAAACCCTCCAGGATTAGAGACTCGCTGTTCCAGGCCCATTGGTCAGGAGCCCCGGCTTTCAGGATGACCAGACCCCGTCACTCACACCGTGTAACCGGCACCACCATGGCAGGCAGAGACAGGGTGGTCTGATTTGGTTTAGACAACACAGGCCCCGACCCTGGACTTGGAAATTGGTCAATTGCATGCCAACCAGATGGCTGAGAATTCAAGGTCCAGATGGAGAGGAAAGACACAACCTTTTTCTTCAATTTATCCCATCGTGAACATCATCCGTCCTCGACTCTCACCGTCCGTTCTTGTTGGGTGTTGTTCTGTGGATGCTGGGCTCTGGGCAGGGACATAGGCCAGGGGACTCCTGTCACATAAATCTTCACTTCTGCCTTCGTGACCTTTTTAATTCCTTGTAAAGAATTGATTTCAGGGAACATCACACCCACTTCCATATGTGAGCATCAATCTAAATACTGAATGGCCTTAGGATATGTAGAAAGTCGCTTCAAGGTCTTCTGTTCCCTGGCTGAGTCAGAAGAGTCAAGGATCCTCAAGAGACTGCAGCCCCTATTTCTCCTACCCCCGGTCAGTGACAGTCACTCCCTGTTGTAGTTTATTCAAAGTGTATGCATTTACTTCGAGTTTCCTCTTTTCCTCCTTTGCTGGAATTTATATTTCGATACAATTTACAGGCCATAAAGTTATTCCAGTTGAAGTGTACGACATAGTGATGTGTAGCATAGTCACAGGTTGGGTCCTCATCCCCGAAATCTAACTTTAGAGCATTTCCATCGTCCCTCCGCGTGGGGTCCCCACACGTCTGCATCCTCCTCAGCAGGTCTCGACTCAGCCCTTGGTGACGACGGACCCACTCCCTGTCTCAACAAATTTGCCTGTTCTGGACACTTCCCCGAGATGGAACCACAGAGAGGTGGACTTCGGGACTGTTTATCTCACTTTCTTCTTGGGCAAATATTTCTGAGGGTCGTTGTTGTGACCTGCGTGATTATCCTTTTTTTTTACTGATGTGAATTACTCCAGTGTTGGGACATAGTTCAGTTCCCTTCCCCATTCACCCACGGTGGACATTCGGGTACTTTTCATCTCTTGTCTATAATGCGTAAACCTGCGAGGACTATTGTGCATGAGCTGGGAACATGTGTGTCCGTGTTTTTGATTTTGTTTTGTGGACAGCTCTTTTCCTCACCTGGATAAACACCTAGGATTGGGATTGCTGAGTTACATGGCATCTTTATATAAAATCATTTGAGAATCCGTTCAGAGGTTTTCCAATATGGCTGCATTGGTTAAACTTCTGCCCCCATCGTATTAAGGTTCCCATTTCCACTCATCTCACACACACACACAACCTGTTACCATCTCTCATGCTCCTCACAGCCCTGCTAGTCTGGGCAAGGTGACATCTCACTGCAGTTTTGACTTCCATCTCCTTGACGATCAGGGACGCTGAGCATCTTCTCTGTCCTGTACTGAGTTTCTCAGGGATGAGCGGCTGAGGCTCGGGGCTGTCTCAGGATTCCCTGACGTTAGGAAACGTTAAACTGAGCTGTCGCTGAAATCGCACTTTCAATCTGTGCTCACCTGGACACAGCAGGAAACGTTTCTTCAGGAGCAGGATTCTTCTCAGAACAGGGGAGTGGGTGGGGGGAGGCCACCATCTCCATGCAAGGCCCACAGCACAGGAACGTCCTGTGGCACCTGCCTGGGACGCACACGGCAGTCTCAGGTCCCAGTCGTTTCTCTGGGACTTTTCCTGAGTCTCCATCCTGAGCATGTTTCCACTTCCGTCACCACTTCAGGGAAATGACAACTCCAGACTGTGCCATCTGATGCCTCAGCAGAGGTTGCTCCCCTGAGGACACGAATGTGGATGGAGCTTGACCACAGCCCCTTCTTCCCGCGCCCCACACGGACCCACCACATGGACTCCTGACAGCCACCTGCCAAGGCATGATTGAGGATGTTGTAATACAAGATAAATATCCAACAAAGGGGGAAAAATACTCAAATAAACATTGAAATTGATGTGTTTGTAGAGAGGATAGATTAAATCAAAAATCAGAAAATAGAGATTATCTGATTATCAATGTTATAAATTAAATCTTACAATTACCATTCATAATCATTGAGGAATGTGATCTTTTTCTCATTTTTATGTGAAAAAAAGAGTAAATCCCAGAGTAGCCTAGAATGTTTCTGTAGTAGTTATTATTTACGCCTACAGCACCTGGTCTTCCTAGTTGGTCTCCCATCCAAGTACTCACCAGGCTCGACCCGGCTTAAATTCCGAGATCAGAAGTCCGGGTCGTTCAGGGTGGCATTGTGGACGATGGACTGTGTCTTCACTGGGCAGAAGCCAGGACCTTCTGCGGCTAAAGCAGACGTGCCAACCACTGCACTACAGAACCACATCCGAACGTTTTCAAATTAACAAGAAGACATGGAAAATACAGTTTTGTATCAAGGTACATTTTTATAGAAAAATAATTGAAAGAGGAGGGTATAGCAGACTCAAAAAGTACAAACAGATAAAATCAGTGGACAGCCTGTGGGGATCACATTCCCTAGGAATCAGCCCGTGGGTGTGAGAACAGAGACAGGGACCTGCTGAGCTGCACAAACCAGCTGGGCCCTCAGGGCTCTGGGTCACGGGGAGGCGTGTGTCCTGCCACCAGCAGGGGCCGCTGGGGGACTGCCCTGTGCTCCCTGCACAGCTGCTCAGTGAGGACCCTTCACTCAGAGGGGCCTGGGCCTGGGGCTGTTCTCTGTGCTCCCTGAGGGGACTCAGCAGCTGTGAACTCTCTGGCCTGGCAGAGTCCCCTCAGAGGGACCTCTGTGTGGCCTCAGCAGGTGCTTCCTCCCAGGGCTCTCCCAGGGGGTGAAGCCAACCTCCATCCTCCTCAGTCTGGCTGGGAGCTGAGCCCCAGCACTAGGGCTCAGGGAGGGGCTGGGCGGTCCCTGGATGGACACACATTTGCATGCACAGCCCCTCCTCTGGGGGAGGGTGGAGGAGAAAAGGAGGCCTGGGGCAGGCCAGCCCCACTGTGGGCTCAGGGGCTGCCTGCACCATGGCCTGGACCCCCGTGCTCCTCGTGATTCTCTCTCAGTGCACAGGTGGGGACAGGCATCCTTGAACACCACTGCCCTCTTCCTCGAAATCCTGAGAAATGTTCTCTTTTTCTTGTGCCAACGACCATGAGTGTCTGTGTTTGCAGGTTCCCTCTCCCAGCCTGTGCTGACTCAGCCACCCTCCCTCTCTGCATCTCCTGGAGCATCAGCCAGACTCACCTGCACCCTGAGCAGTGACCTCAGTGTTGGTAGCTACCGGATACGCTGGTTCCAGCAGAAGCCAGGGAGCCCGCCCCGGTATCTCCTGTACTACAAGTCAGACTCCGATAAGTACCAGGTCTCCGGGGTCCCCAGCCGCTTCTCTGGGTCCAAAGACACCTCGGCCAACGCAGGGCTCCTGCTCATCTCGGGGCTCCAGCCTGAGGACGAGGCCGACTATTACTGTAACACCTGGCATGGCAACTCTAAGACTCACACAGTGATCCAGTCCCAGAAGGAAGTGAGACAAAAACCTCTGTGCTCTCCTGGCCTGTTGCAGTCTCCCCGGCTGGGGTCTGTGACCAAGTCCAGCTCCGTGGTGACTTGTGTTGTCAGGTCTCATGCGGCACCTGCTGTCCTTGGGCCAGTGGTTCTGACAATGTCACGTTCTTCTCTTCAACCTTTAGATTGACTCTTTCACGTATTCTCACAGTGTTCACGTTTTCATGGGCAAAATTCCTTGCTCAGAGTTAAACATCTCCCAGCGGACGGAGTTGAGGACATCAAATCAGGTTGATTCTGGCCAGGCCCAGCTCAGGGTCCAGGAGGCACGAAAATTTGCTTTCGGCCTGAGACCTTCAAGAAATGCCATGATACAACCATCCAGCAGAATGAAGTGTGTTCCATACACCATGAGCAAATTATAAAAAATAAAAGGATAAAACAATCCCATGGAAAACAGTCTCCCATGAACTATTTAAGAATAAATCTGAGAAAATGAAAATCTTGAACTCTCAAAAGTACAAACTATCGTGAGGCCATTAAATAAAACTGAAACAGATCTTTCTAGTTTGTGTCTTGAAATGCTCAATGTCGTTAAGGTAACAATTTTTCCCAAACTGAATGAAAACTGCCTGCAAGGGCATCGGGATAATTGTCCCCTCAGTGAATGAGGGAGTGGGAAAGGTCAGGATGAAAAAGAAATAGTACAAAAAAAAGGGAACAATCCTGCACTAGTTTCATGAGATCTGACCCAGAAGAGGCACAGACCAGGAGGGGAGACGCTGCCCTGAGGGGTGACGCGCAGTGTGGGTGCAGCCAGCCCGGGCTCGGTGCCACTGGGCACTAAATCTGTGCTGTCACCTGCACTGTGGGCCTGTGGTGACACGGTTGTGATTGTCACCTCAACCAAATGACGGACCCTGTGACTGTACCTTGTTTATGGAGAATCAGGACCACAGAGGCTCTGTAGGGAAGAGGGCACCATGTGACTTCAGGGGCTCTGACTCCGACTGTGTTTCCAGGGGTGAGAAATGGAACCTGCGTCCATAATTCCTGAGGAGAAATGTGAAGCGCCTTCTCAGATGATGGGTGTCCTCCGATAGCTGCCTCCCGCTGTACCAGAAAGCCTGTGGGGCAGTCCTGGCCACACACAGGGGGTCTCTTGCCTGACCTTGTGGGTGTGGATGTCGTGGGAAGCCAGGCCTGATGGGGAATCCCGGATTCCCTGACCTCCACTTCCTGAGACGAGGCCCTCGGAGGACCTTGCTGGCACCCGGTCACAGACTCCCCCTCCTCCAACACGGACCATGATGGTTCCCCAGGATGGGACCTAGGAAGGAGCCATAAAGTCAAAGGCCAATGTGGGTGGGAGCCGAGGAAGAGATGCGAGGCGGCTGGGCCTCGGCTCTGAGGCCCAAGAAATCGGGGTGTGGGTTGTCCACACCACGTGATGGACACCCCTTTCTTCTGTGATCTGAGTCACACAGGTGAAGACTCCTGACATTCAAGCTCATGCAGCTCCTTCCCCAGCTCTACCCCTCCCTGCTGTGTGGACCCTGCCCTGTGCTCCCAGGTCTCTGCCTCTCTCCCTGTTGATCCACCTTCCATAGGGGGCTGGGGCCCAGGACAGAGGGAGAACACCTACTGCTCTGGTGGCTAGAGCGGTGTGATTCTGACACATCCGCATCAGGTCTGTTCACATCATCAAAATTATGCACGCGTTGAAACTGCCACGTCCTCTGGGAACTTTCGTTCTCTGTGTTGCTGCCATGTCACCTAGAGCAGAAGCTCCCGGGTACAGCTTGAGGATGGAGCCAAACTCCACTGACCAGCACCGTGCAAGGTCCCCGTCCTCCTCAACCGCACCAGGCCTGGGAGATGGGAGTCAGCACCCCGGGCCGCACAGTCCATCTCACCCTGCAGCAGTGCTAGCTGGAACACCGAGTGTTTGCTCATGTGATCAAGTGCGGACGTGAGAAATGGGGTGCAGGTCTGTTCCTAACAGTCTCCCCACCGCACCTCACACAGGGACCACAGAGCATCCTTCTCAGGTCATCCTCAGATGCCGGGTATCCCACACCTGGTGGCTTTCTCCTTTGCAGCTCCCCCTCTTTTACCAACTTCTCTGACAATCCCACAATCTGTGCTCTGGATGCTCGAGTCTGGTAGACTGAGGACAAGTGAGCAGGAACACGAATCTCACCTTCCTGGACCTTTGAGATCATTTAGCCTCCTGCCCCCAGGCTGCGCTGACACATCCGTTCACAGTGTGAGGTCAGGCCTCGGGAATAACGTCGTCTATAGTGTAAAAAGCAGCTTCGTGGCGATGCACTGCATGTCCCAGCATCAGCACATCCAGGGACGAGACCCCGAGACGTGGTACCTGGATTTCTGCCTCAGAGTCACTCACGCAAAATGAATCCACTGGCAAGACATGGATCCCGAGGGCCTCATAGATCGTGTCCTCAGAAGGGGCTGTTCAATAGGCCGGACATGGGTGATCCTGGCACAGGCTCCAGACCCCAGAGGACTGGAACTTTGTCCTCCCTCTCCTCCTGTGGGAACATCGCACTCTTGTCCCTTCCTGCGTCTAACTTCACGTCAGGGCTGGCTCTCCTGCTAAAGTGCTCTCCAACCCCTGAGGATCTTAGAAATTTCCAAGGGTCTGAGGCTCTGAGGAAGGCCTAACTCTCTTTTACCGCATGTTCTCAGCCTGGTCACCTCTCCACAGGCGAAAACTTCCTTACAGCAGCACAGGTTTCCTCTGGAGAATCAATGGAAGGGTCAACGGGAGGCTGATGCAGAAGGACCCAGCTCAGGATCTGACTAACGGCCCCAGTAATTCAATCTCGTGTCTTTACAGGAACTCAAAGCAATGGCTACTTTTCGATGTCTGCACCTCCCCAGTGCCCGGGGGCCCTCTTCCTGTCCCCTTGAGTCCAAAATTTTCCATAGACTTGTTGGATGGGGTGACAAGGAAATCAGAATAAGAGCATCGGCAATTTAGGGGTCCCCTAGGGCTCTCTACTAAGCCCACAAAGGTCCCTCCCTGCTCCTGGCCAGGCTTTGCCGCTCATTCCTTGATCCATGAAATGTCAGGAAAGGCAGAGTCTCTCTCTCTCTCTTAAGATTTCCCTTCAAAAGACTGCTGACCTCTTGCACCAGGAGCTGCCCCTCGTTAAGGGCGTGGCTCTCAGACCCTCAGGGGCTCACTTTCCCCACTTCATCCCCGGGACTTCTCCCACTTTTGCAACCTCTCTGCTTCTTTGTCTGGGATGGTATGGAGTAGCTCTCAGTGTGTTAGCTGTAATCCTGATAAATGCAAGCCCCAGGTAAATCCGAAGATTCCTTAAAAAATGGCCTCAATCAGGTCTGAGGCAAAGTGGAAACACGTCCTGAGGGCATCTTTGGCCAGAAATGGGGGAAGCACTTCTATACAGGTTGAGAGTTTCCTTCACACTAATGTTCTTTTCCTAGCAATCTGCAGGTGAAAAAAATGACAAACCTAAAGTAAAAGAAGCTTAAATACATCAGAGTCACAATAAAAAATCCTGCCAGGGGAATTTTAAAAGGCACCTGAGAACCCGCAGGAGTAATTAAGAAGACACAGTTTCCCTGAGGACATGTTGCTTTCATTGCAAAGACACGTGTAATGTGAGTGGGAACCTTTCAGGCGCCCCTTACAGCATCGACTACAGCAACAAATGACTCCACCAATGTTTCCACTTATACGGGTCACCCAAAGAGATGTGTGACCAGGAATGAATTAGTGGAGTTCCTGGCTCTTGGTTCAGGGCCAAGGAGGAAGCAAAACCAAGTATCAGGGAAATCCTGAATCATCTGGAAACAGATGCATCCATGTACCTGTCTGGAGGTCGTTAGGAACCTAAGAACCCAATGTCTTCCCCCCAGACTGCACACGGTGGTCCTTCTCCTCCTACTGCCCTGGGAAGTGACCTGAGGGAGATGCACCTGCAGGAACCAGAAGCCCTTCCAGGGGAGCCAGGTGGAGGGAATGGGCTGAGGACTGAGTGTGGGGACCAGCGGGGGGCGCAGGGGGACCTGTCCTGAGAGCTCAGGGTCTGGGCCAGGCAGGCTGGGAGGACGCTCCCCTGGCTCCTGCTCACTTGGGCAGGCCGTGTCCCCGCTGAGCTGTGACTTTCCTGCACCTGGGCCACCAGGAGCCAAACAGGCACTCGGCTATGACACTCACATTTGCCTCATGGGTCATTCTCCTCTCACGCAGTCACTGTCCAGGCCTGATGTACAGGCAAAGGCCGATGGACAATCACACGACGGAGATGAATTTCCTTGAGAAACTGGACCTACAGAGCTACCCGAGCACAGGATAGGAGACACCTGGGGAGGGACAGTCTCAATCCCAACAATCAGGCCTCAGCACGCAAAGCTCTGGGGCTACTTCCCATAGCCCAGATTCCTCTCTTCTCACTTATTGGTAGGAGTTTCCTTTAGGGGACAGGAGAAGGATACTGGGAGGAAGGGCATTTGCATGGCCTTTTGCTCCTGGCGTCTGGGCACAGGTGGTCGTTATCTATTCTCTCCACCACGTGCTAATTCCCAACCGGGGTCCTGGGAAAGAGGGAGCTGGCGCTGCCATCAGCAGAGCCGAAACATTTTCCTAAAACCTGACTTGAAATACATATGGAATTAGAGGGTCTGTAGCCTGAACTCCTTTTCTCATTTTAGAAAATTGGTGGATCCAACCCAACAGGAACAGTATCAGGTTTGCAAATTACAGTCTAATCTCACTATGATCATAGCTGATGGTTGCACAAAGGCATCAACGTAAGAGCAAGAAGAATCCACTGAATCAGAAGAAAAATTCACTTTGGCCCCAGGGAGATCTGGGCTGAGGCTGGGGTGTGTGCCCCGTCTCTGGGTGAAGATGCACCTGGACCCTGGGGGACAGCAGACGTGAAGAGGGGGTGGTCAGCCTGCACCAGCGTGTCCCCTCAGAGAGAAAAGCTCCTCCCAGGGGGAGCTCCTCCCTGAGTCAGGCAGGTCCCTCAGGACCCTAGGGACCCTGCTCTGTCTCCTTCCTGCATGGGAGGGGCTCCTGGGGCCTGGCTGTGTCTCCCTCATCCAGCCTGTCACCCCCTCCACTCCACACGGGCTCCTGATCCCCACCCAGGCCTGCCCCGGGGGGACACTGATGGGACCCACGGTGCCTAGAGAACGCCTGAGACAGGGTGTGCGGTGGCCGACCTCAGGGCGCCTGCTGCTGACAGGACTCCCCGTGTCTTCACGGGGAGATGTGCAGTGAGTGCGTCAGTCCTGTCCGTGCCACCGTGTCAGTTGTCGTTTCTTTCTCATCTGCAAGTTGTCACTGATTTCAGATTTAGAGTGACCAACCTGAACTGACACTGTGTGTTTTCAGTTCTGTGGTTATTTCTTCTCCTCGTGTCTTCATAGTCCTCATCCCCACAGCTGAGAGTGTGAACAGGCCCGTGTGTCTCTCCGCGCTCAGGTTATGCACTTGTATCACAGGAAAAGCCATGCACAGTGGACATTATTCTACGAACTGAGTTGCGGCTCTTGAACCCTATAAGAGAAGGAAAACAACAATTCGAGTTTTAACACACAGAGAATTTCCCAGCGATTCCAGGAGGAACACCATGAGTCCCAGGTTCATTTCCCATCGGAGGAACAGCAATTGTGTGTCTCATCGTCACCAGTGACTAGAGACATTTTATCCTCCTGCCAGTCCCCCTCTCGTCCCAAACGCCTTCTCTGCCCTTCCCATTCCTTCTGCTCCACGGCAGGAGGTGAAGGGAAAGGGAGTTCTAGAACGTTCTATGGTGTTCTCACCACCTCGTTGGTACTCAGTGCTGTTCCCACTTCTCTTAGTGAGATGTGGGTTCCTGTTTTGTTGTACCTGATGCTGCGAAGACAATCCTAATGTGATGGCCACACTCTGATCCCTTCCTCTCCAAACCCATTGATGTTGAAGCTCGTCCATAGGATAATGGTTTCTTAGAGCAAAGGACATTTGCCTTCGTCAGCCTGACAGGGCAGCTCCTGGTGACAGCACCCTCAGCTCTGGTCCCTTTAAAATGCCACGAGGGGGAGCCCCTGTCCCTTCACACAGGGACATAAATACTGGGATTCCCCAGTGGACTCAGTGCTGGAGGGAGGACTGACTGCTAAGTTCTGTATATAACAGGGAGAGAGGGAGAGAGAGAGAGAGAGAGAGAGAGAGAGAGAGAGAGAAGGAATTGCTCTGAGAAGGAAGAAATGTTCCCAGGAATGGGGTTCCATCTGGCATGAGCTAAGTCCATGGGGACAGGAAGGGAACACGCCCATCGCATCACTCAACCCTTCGTTTCCAGGTACAAAATTTGGGACTGATGTCACCAGGGACAGGAGGAAGCTGATTTGGTGAAAAAACCTCAACCAGTCCTTGTCCGTGTCCCAGTCTCCATTCAGTCATTGGTCCTTGTGAGGTGCCAGCCCCTGACTCATTCAAGATACGCCCCAGGGGACCTCAGGGTGGCACTGGGGCTGGGAAATAGAAGATGATTTGCATGAGGCACCTTCTCCTCCTAATGAGACTCGGGGGCATAAAAAGGCCTGAGGACACCACACTCCAGCCCAGGAGCCTGAGGAGGCCTCGTCCTGTGCGTGTCCCCACCATGGCCTGGACGGTGCTTCTGCTGGGGCTCCTCGCTTACGGCTCAGGTCAGGGGAAGGGACTCTGCATCCTCGAGGGGAGGGAGTGGAACACATAAAGGACGGTCCGAGGCTGATCGCATCTTTCCTGTTGTTTTAGGGGCTGATTCTCTGACTGTGGTGACCCAGGAGCCATCGCTGTCAGTGTCTCCTGGAGGGACGGTCACACTCACCTGTAAACCTGACTCTGGGCCAGTCTCCAGCGGTAACTACCCCAGCTGGTACCAGGAGACCCCAGGCCAGGCTCCACACATGCTTATCTACAGCACAAACAGCCGCCCCTCTGGGATCCCTGATCGCTTCTCCGGATCCATCTCTGGGAACAAAGCCGCCCTCACCATCACGGGGGCCCAGCCCGAGGACGAGGCCGACTACTACTGTGGTCTGGACATGGGCAGTGGCATTCACACAGTGATGCGAACCCACGGGGAAGTGCAACCAAAACCTCCTCACGTGCTCAGAATGGCTCAGCCTCAGAGGCAGAAGGGAAGGGAGAGGGTGGAGATGGCCAGCACGCCATGGGGAGGGGCTGCACGGCCCTGCTCTCCTGCCCGGTGGTTCATGGCCACGTGTCTCCTCCAGTCTCCCCAGAATGACTCTGTGAGACTGGGCTTCCTCTCTCTCTGTCTGCCTGTGATAATGGGCAGGGGGTTCAGCATCAAAACATGTCAGTCACAGGGAGACTAGAGACCCCACTGCTCCCCCTGAGACGTTTCTGATTCAAAGAGCCTGATCAGATCCACTCTTGGTGATTGTTTGTCCCTGCAGACCAGGTGGAGAGTTCACTCAGCAGTAAAATGGGAGTTTTCCGGGAGTTGCTCAGATTACATTTCCTCAAACTGGGCCAACTGTGTCAGAAACATGTGTCCTTTTGCAGGAATCTTTCTTAGCCATCTCCCCAGGAGACTTTGTGACCATTAAAGTGTGAGAAGGACCTCTACTTCTATTGCCCTGAACGTATCCCTGAAAATTGTGTTTAAAATTCAGTCTTGTTAACAACCTCGGACAAAACTCTCCCATTCAAAATCAAAAACTCTCAGAAGCAGATTCATCATCAGAGGGCTTTGCTAGAAACTAGGATTTGATTTCAAACTACAACCAGAAAATGGGGAGAAATGGCACAAGCACGTGTTCTCTCAGGATGCGGTTTGTGGCTCATGGGAACACGTATCCTGTTAGAAGACGTCTCCTGTGGAAGAGGCTTCCAGAAACGTATCCCTGAGCGGACTCCCCCGGTGCCAGGACAGGAGGTGCAGGGCTGTAGGGTGTGTCACCGCGTGAGTCCCCCTAAGGCGTCCAGCACTGGCCATGAGGGAGAGAAGCAGAGTGTGAAATTCTGAATTGTCTATTTTATCCTCAATATGAAGAGGGGGGAGGCTTCCCTGCAGGCATCGGAGTGAGCTGGGCCCCACGCTCCAGAGTTTGGACTTCCAGCCTGCAGAGCAGTAGGAAGTAAATGTCTGTCGTTCATCAGACCCCCAGGTGAGGTCGTTCATCACGGCAGTGGGAACAGAGCACGACAGAGACGGATCCTGAGGAGCAGGGGCCACGCTGTCAGAGCTACCTCCAAGGCGTCCTTGCTGTGAAGCTGCAGGGTCGTGGCTGAACGCGGCTCCCACCCTCGGGTTCTGTGGAAGGACGACCTTGGGGGCAATGGAACTGGGTGTTTGGCTGAAGTGATGTCTCAGCCAAGAGTGGAAGGGGCTTGGCTCCCCCTGACTGCTCAGAGGACAGTGAAAGCAGAGAAAGTCTCACACACAGAATCCGAAAGGAAAAGGGCGCCTGCGACACACGGGGACCTGGGCGCTTCCCGCCCAGGGCCTCCTCACACCACACTCTCCGCGCCCACCAGCTGCTCTGTGCACCTGCTTCCTCAGGTGTGGCTCTGGCAGGCCTGGTGGGGGCGGGGCCCGTGGCCACCCCTGCTAAGGGCACAGCAGCACACTTCGGTGGCATCCTCTGTTTGCTGCATTTTCCACATTAACCGAATGGACAGTCCTGGGGCGTGGCTGCCTCCACTGGATTTCAGAGCACAGACCTCGTGGCTGTGGTGTCATCCTCTGGGGATGGGGGTCAAGTTTCCCCTGGCTCCCCAGAGGGCCTGGAAGACCGAGTGTGTGGCCACAGGAAATTATTCTTGGGCTTTAAAGGTGAATTTTGTTTAGCCTGTTAGGAGGACGAGGCTGAGGATGACTGTGTTCTGTGGTGCAGAGACCATGTCCCCAGTGACAGGTGCAGGTGGGGACGTGAGACACAAACCCCCAGGCTCTGTGAACTGTCAGCAGCTAATATCCCTGTCATGTGTTTCCAGATGCTGGGGTGGCCTCAGGGGACTTCATGTCTATGGCCCCAGAGGAGGTGGTCAAGTATGTTGTTGCCAGACCCAAAAAGATTTATTTTTACAAACCAGTTTATGAAAACATGGGATCTGAAAAAGGAGAGCTAATATAATCCATAATCACACAGAAAATGGACAATATTGGGAAAGGAAAAGTTTCACTCCTACATGCACACATGTTCAAGCCTAAATTCAGCTTGGCCGTCATTTAGTAACCAACTTAGTAAATATTGATATTTTAAGCTCAATTTTGTATGTAAAGATAAACACAGAAGCAGATTAACTTTAGGTGGGAAACTTACAGGGACATAGTGGAAATAGAAAAAAATCTTCTTATTTAGATGACTTTGGTGGAAACTGAACGAAAGGAACATGAGAAAGGAGAATCCAAAAGGACCAGGACCGTCTCCCGCCCCTGACAGCCCAGGGAACACTGTGCGCGGGTCAGACTCTTCACCCTGCAGAGGAGGGTGTTCCCTTCCCGCGTCTCAACCCCACGGGCCAGAGGGAGCCTCCCTGGGTGTGTCCCTGAGGACAAGCTCAGGGTCACAGAAGCAGGACACCCGGTCCCCCTGTCCTCAGAGCGCGTTCCCCACAGAGACTCCTCGTGACTCCCCAGGGTTCCCTGCAGGGGTGACGGGCAGGCAGGGGGCTGGGAGGGGGCTCGGCAGAGGACACGAGTCTGCAGGGAGGACGCGTCAGAAGACAAAGGTCCCAGATCTCTAATCCAGCCTGTGTCTAGTCATTTCTCAAAACAACAACAACAACAACACCTAGAGGACAACTCCAAAGAAATATCGAAAATTGAAAAAGGAACAAATGTCTAAATATAAGGTTGAGGAACATTTTGCAGAAGGAAGGTTTCCGTATACTTGAAATGTTGGAGACAGAGAATCCTGCCCTCATTTCTTCATAACTAAGCCAGGAAGAAATTTTGAAACCTCCACATGTGTCCATGGGGGTGTCCCTGAGCTGAGACCCAGTGTCCCCTCCTGCTCCTCATTGGGGAGCAAGGGGTTCAGAGTGTCACATGAAGCTTGTAGGGCCTCAGGGTCCCTGATGAGATCACACACAGCAATCGAACCCTCTCATTCCATACCTGGGCTGATAAATGGTAGTGATTTTTGTCTCCACATCGAAGTGGGGGACACCGGGTGGTGTCACCCAGGACCCTGCGAGAAGGGAGTGTCAGCCCTGCTGACAGGAAGCCTCAGTGGACAGTCTCAAGCTGTCAGCAACTAAAGGGTGACCCTCGGCTGCAGAGAGGGGCATTAACTAGACGTGTGTGTCTTAGATGAGCCCGAGTCCACTGAGAGACAGGAGGGGATAAAGGTCAGGCTGGTGGAAAGGGCCCGGGAGATACTGACACAGGGTGACACCTGGTAGGAAGGGAGAGCCACCCCTGAGCCTGTGGTACGTGCCCTGAGTCACAACTCGGATGAACGATCCATCCTGAATTGCACAGCTACACGGGCCCTGGTGTTACAGGGGTGAGTAGAGAAATCTCTATTTCTATTTCCCACAAGAAACTGTTTGAGGGACTGAGGACTCCATTTCTCCTAGCGGGTTTAGTTGTCATGATGCCTAGACAGGCAGCTCTCACACAACAGACACAGTCGCATCACAACAAACCCAGGTTCAGCGTCACTGTGGTCCTGGACATTCATCAGGATGAGAGAACGGCATGAAGACAGTCACCAGATGCCAGGACACATGGACCCTAACGAGCAGAGAATCACATAATAGGAAAGAGCCAAGTGTCCTGCACTGAAGGGGACTCGCCCCCAGGGGATGGACGCTGTTCTGTCCTCATCCTGGGACAGGAGGGCCCACACACACCCCACCCCCATTCATTTCTCACACCCTGAAAGGGACCTGACCCAGGGCCCAGTGAGGGACCAGAAAGCTGGGGTCTCATTTGCATGCGTGGACTCTCCCTCTGTCAGGGCTTGAAGAGGGGAGGGAGAGACCTGGGGGAAGCTCTGCTTCAGCTGTGGGGACACAGAGGACAGGACTCGGTGATCATCCCCACCATGGCCTGGTCCCCTCTCCTCCTCACCCTCCTCGCTCACTGCACAGGTGACTGGATACGGGGACAGGAGAGGGCACCCGGGGAAGATACAAGAGGCCCTACTCCCTCCTCTGTCTCTAGCCCCAGCATCACCATGTCTGTGTCTCTCCCTCTTCCAGGCTCCTGGGCCCAGTTTGTGCTGACCCAGCCGTCCTCAGTGTCTGGGGCCCCGGGACAGAGTGTCACCATCTCCTGCACTGGAAGCAGCTCCAACGTTGGGGGTTACTATGTGAGCTGGTACCAACAGCTCCCGGGATCGGCGCCCAAACCCCTCATCTATCTTGATGATGTTCGAGATTCAGGGGTCCCCGACCGATTCTCTGGCTCCAAGTCTGGCAACTCGGCCATCCTGACCATCAGTGACCTCCAGGCTGAGGACGAGGCCGATTATTACTGCCAGACATATGACGACAGTCTCAGTGCTCCCACAGTGCCCCAGGCCCATGGGGAAGTGAGACAAGAACCTGCTGTTTCCTGTGCAATGGGGCTTCCCTGAGCAGACCCCACTGCTCTGACCAGGCAGCTGCTTTTGTGTCTGACCAGTGAGGTCCGAGATGTACCCCAGGAATTTTTCTAGATAATGTGTCCCCGTCCTCTCTCAGTCTATCCCCAAAGCCCGTCCTTGTTGGCAACACATTGACTGATTTTCTCAAACTGAGCAGAAAGGCTCAAATGTGGGGGGGGGGGGCTGCCAGGGGACAGAGGACCTGAGGGGTGTGCTGGTGCCAGGGCTGCTGAAGCGTAATCCACAGACTGGGGGGCTGAACCTGCAGAAAAGTGTGTTCTCACAGGTGAGAGGGTGGGATGTCCGAGACAGAGGTGTGGGCAGGGGGGTCTCTCCTGAGACCTCGCTCGTTGGCTGGCAGAGAGCTGCGTTCTCACTGAGTCCCCACAAGACATTTTCTGGGCCCTCCCTTCTGGTTTTCCTCCTTTTCTTAAAAAGACACCAGCCCTACCGATTAGAACACCATGATATGACCTCGATCACCTCACTCACCTCCTATGAGGCCCGATCTCCAGAAACAGTCACATTGGGGTTTGGACTCCACGCAGGATTTTAAAGGGACACAGTTCAGTCCATGTCCAGTTGTCAAAACAAAACCCAAGACACAGAATGCAGCTGCGTCTGGATCGGGGGAGTCTACGTCCATTTGCTGTGCATCCACAGCCTTCCCTGAACACCTACTGTGCCTGACTTGGGTCTAGGGGTTCAGGATACACGGCAGACACACAGAGACTGTCCCCGTGCTCAGGGAGCTGACACACTCTGGTTGAAGAGGGAGGACATACAAGCCACAATACAGTGTCCCAGGCTGATTTCTCTCTTGAGGACAGAATGTCTCTTTTGGTCGCAGGCATCCGTCCACACAGCAGACCCTCCAGAATTAGGAATTCGCTCTCCCTGGGAAATAGGTCAGGAACCCCAGCTTTCAGGATGACTGGACCCCATCACTCACACCATCTCCCCTGACACCGCCCTGGCAAACAAGGCAGGATGTTCTGATTTGGTTTAGACAACACAGTTCCCGACCCTGGACTTGGAAATTGGTCGATCTCATGCCAAACACGTGGCTGGAGGATTCAGGGTCCAGGTGGAAGGAGAGAAGCACAAAAGTTTTCCTAATTCATCCCCATCATGCGCCTCACTGTGCCCTCCACCCTGATTGTTACTGCTTATTGGGTGTTGTCCTGTGGTTGCTGGGACCTGGGCAGGGGACATAGGCCAGGTGGTTCCTGTCACATCAAACCACACTTCTGCATTCATGACCTTGTTAATATCTTGTAAAAGATCAGTTTCAGGTAACATCGCACCCACTTCCATCCGTAGGCATCAATCTAAAATAGAATAATCTCAAAACACGTAAAAAGTTGCAAAAATTATCTTCAGGGATTTCTATTCCCTGGCAGAGTCAGAAAAGTGACGTAGTCTCAAGAGACCACCCTAGCACCACTGCCCCCGTATCTGGGTGCTTCTCCTAGGTTTAAGGCATTTGAGGAATGTTCCAGAGGCCCAGCTCAGGAACCTCTCACCCCTTCACCTCAGTCTGGGTCCCTTCTGCTCCCATCCCCGAGACTCTGCCCTCTCAGGTCACCGTGGGGTCCTGGCTGAGGATCCCCACCTCACAGGATCCTGATCACAGGTGGTGCCATCACAGTCACCTTCCACTTCTGTGTCCTGGGAGCTGGCACCAGATGTCGTCTCACTCCTAAAGGACGTGATGTTTCTTTATGCGACCGCTCACACATTCACCCCGTCTGCAACGACATCACAGTCTCGCATTTAGCTTTTTAGTGAAACAAGGCCATGAGGAAGAACGTCCGCTCGGGGGAGGTTTATTTAAAATGTGAGCCAATTGTGTGACACCGAAGACAAAATCCTGACAAGAAACCTATGAAGTAAAGATCCTGAAAACTACATGGGAGTCAGTTCCTAAAACAGAGTGTTACTCATTCCTCAGGTAAAGGTCAAGCCGAAGCCATTATCATTATTATTATTATTATTATTATTATTATTATTTATTATTTAACAAAGCACTAATTTAAATGGAATCTCCATGAAACAGTTCACACATGACGTGACTGAAATGTTTGCAGAACGGTTCTCTTTAGAAAATGCCACTGAGTGTTTTTCTGGAAAATTCTTTTTATACCATTTTCCTGGAGAGTCCTTTTAAGCCTTTCTAACCATCAACTGTCCCCTCGGCTCTGACACAGGACCTGATGCCCACCACTTCAGTGAAATGACAGCTCCAGACTGTGCCATCTGATGCCTCAGCAGAGGTCGCTCCACTGAGGACACGGACGGGGATGGAGCTTGACCACAGCCCCTTCTTCCCGTGCCCCACACGGACTCACCACAAGGACTCCTGACAGCCACCTGCCAAGGCATGATTGAGGATGTTGTAATACAAGATAAATATCCAACAAAGGGGGAAAAATACTCAAATAAACATTGAAATTGATGTGTTCATAGAGAGGATAGATTAAATCAAAAATCAGAAAATAGAGATTATCTGATTATCAATGTTATAAATTAAATCTTACAATTACCATTCATAATCATTGGGGAATGTGATCTTTTTCTTATTTTTATGTGAAAAAAAAAAAAAACAGTAAATCCCAGAGTAGCCGAGAATGTTTCTGTAGTAGTTATTATTTACGCCTACAGCACCGGGTCTTCCTAGGGGGTCTCCCATCCAAGTACTCACCAGGCTCGACCCGGCTTAAATTCCAAGATCAGACGTCCGGGTCGTTCAGGGTGGCATTGTAGACGATGGACTGTGGCTTCACGGGGCAGAAGCCAGGACGTTCGGCGGCTAAAGCAGACGTGCCAACCACTGCACTACAGAACCACATCCGAACGTTTTCAAATTAACAAAAAGACATGAAAAATACAGTTTTGTAATCAAGATGCATTTTTACAGAAAAATAATTGAAAGAGGAGGCTATAGCAGAATCAAAAAGTACAAACAGATAAAATCAGTGGACAGCGTGTGGGGATCACATTCCCTAGGAATCAGCCCCTGGGTGTGTGACTAGAGACAGGGACCTGCTGAGCTGCACAACCCAGCTGGGCCCTCAGGGCTCTGGGCCACGGGGAGGCCTGTGTCCTGCCACCAGCAGGGGCCGCTGGGGGACTGCCCTCTGGTCCCTGCACAGCTGCTCAGTGAGGACCCTTCACTCAGAGGGGCCTGGGCCTGGGGCTGTTCTCTGTGCTCCGTGAGGGGACTCAGCAGCCATGTCCTCTCTGGCCTGGCAGAGTCCCCTGAGAGGGACCTTTGTGTGGCCTCAGCAGGTGCTTCCTCCCAGGGCTCTCCCAGGGGGTGAAGCCAACCTCCATCCTCCTCAGTCTGGCTGGGAGCTGAGCCCCAGCACCAGGGCTCAGGGAGGGGCTGGGCGGTCCCTGGAGGGACACACATTTGCATGCACAGCCCCTCCTCTGGGGGAGGGTGGGGGAGAAAAGGAGGCCTGGGGCAGCCCAGCCCCACTGTGGGCTCAGGGGCTGCCTGCACCATGGCCTGGACCCCCGTCCTCCTCACACTCCTCTCTCTTTGCACAGGTGAGGAAAGGCCTCGGGGACACAGGTCATTCCCCATCATCACTGTCCTCTTGCTTATAATCCTGAGAAATTTTCTGTTTTCTTCCGCGATGACCCTGTTTGTCTGTGTTTGCAGGTTCCCTCTCCCAGCCTGTGCTGACTCAGCCGCCCTCCCTCTCTGCATCCCCGGGAGCATTAGCCAGACTCACCTGCACCCTGAGCAGTGGCTTCAACGTTGGCAGCTCTGTAATAAACTGGTACCAGCAGAAGCCCGGGAGCCCTCCCCAGGTTCTCCTGGCCTACTACTCAGACTCCATTGCACTCCAGGGCTCCGAGGTCCCCAGCCGCTTCTCTGGGTCCAAAGACGCCTCGGCCAACGCAGGGCTCCTGCTCATCTCGGGGCTCCAGCCTGAGGACGAGGCCGACTATTACTGTAGCACATGGGACGACAAATCTAAGACTCACACAGTGATCCAGTCCCAGAAGGAAGTGAGACAAAAACCTTTGTGCTCTCCTGGCCTGTCGCAGTCTCCCCGGCTGGGGTCTGTGGCCAAGTCTAGCTCCGTGGTGACTTGTGTTGTCAGGTCTCATGCGGCACCTGCTGTCCTTGGGCCAGTGGTTCTGACAATGTCACGTTCTTCTCTTCAACCTTTAGATTGACGTGTTCACGTATTCTCACAGTGTTCACGTTTTCACGGGCAAAAATTCCTTGCTCAGAGTTAAACATCTCCCAGCGGACGGAGTTGAGGACATCACATCAGGTTGATTCTGGCCAGGCCCAGCTCAGGGTCCAGGAGGGACTAAAATTTGCTTTCGGCCTGAGACCTTCAAGAAATGCCATGACACAACCGTCCAGCAGAGTGAAGTGTGTTCCATACACCATGAGCAAAGTATAAAAAATAAAAGGATAAAACAATCCCATATAAAACAGTCTCCCATGAATTATTTAAGAATAAATCTGAGAAAATGAAAATCTTGAACACTCAAAAGTACAAACTATTGTGAGGCCATTAAATAAAACTGAAATAGATCTTACTGGTTTGTGTCTTGAAATACTCAATATCGTTACGGTAACAATTTTTCCCAAACTGAATGAAAACTGCCTGCAAGGGCAACAGGATAATTGTCCTCTCAATGAATGAGGGAGTGGGAAAGGTCAGGATGAAAGGGAAATAGTACAAAAAAAAGGGAACAATCCTGCATTAGTTTCATGACATCTGACCCAGAAGAGGCACAGACCAGGAGGGGAGACGCTGCCCTGAGGGGTGACGCGCAGTGTGGGTGCAGCCAGCCCGGGCTCGGTGCCACTGGGCACTAAATCTGTGCTGTCACCTGCACTGTGGGCTTGTGGTGACACGGTTGTGATTGTCACCTCAACCCAATGAAGGACCCTGGGACTGTACCTTGTTTATGGAGAATCAGGACCACAGAGGCTCTGTAGGGAAGAGGGCACCATGTGACTTCAGGGGCTCTGACTCCGACTGTGTTTCCAGGGGTGAGAAATGAAACCTGCGTCCATAATTCCTGGGGAGAAATGTGAAGAGCCTTCTCAGATGACGGGTGTCCTCCGATAGCTGCCTCCCGCTGTACCAGAAAGCCTGTGGGGCAGTCCTGGCCACACACAGGGGGTCTCTTGCCTGATCTTGTGGGTGTGGATGTCGTGGGAAGCCAGGCCTGCTGGGGAATCCCGGATTCCCTGACCTCCACTTCCTGAGACGAGGCCCTCGGAGGACCTTGGTGGAACCTGGTCACAGACTCCCCCTCCTCCAGCACTTACCATGATGGTTCCCCAGGACGGGACCCAGGAAGGAGCCAGAAAGTCAAAGGCCAATGTGGGTAGGAGCAGAGGAAGAGATGCGAGGCGGCTGGGCCTCAGCTCTGAGACCCTAGAAATCGGGGTGTGGGTTGTCCACACCACGTGATGGACACCCCTTTCTTCTGTGATCTGAGTCACACGGGTGAAGACTCCTGACATTCAAGCTCATGCAGCTCCTTCCCTGGCACTACCCCTCCCTGCTGTGTGGACCCTGCCCTGTGCTCACAGGTCTCTGCCTCTCTCCCTGTTGATCCACCTTCCATAGGGGGCTGGGGCCCAGGACAGAGGGAGAACACCTACTGCTCTGGGGGCTAGAGCCCTGTGATTCTGACACATCAGCATCAGGTCTGTTCACATCATCAAAATTGTGCACGCGTTGACACTGCCACGTCCTCTGGGAACTCTGGTTCTCTGTGTTGTTGCCATGTCACCTACAGCAGAAGCTCCGGGTACAGCTTGAGGATGGAGCCAAACTCCACTGACCAGCACCGTGCAAGGTCCCCGTCCTCCTCAACCGCACCAGGCCTGGGAGATGGGAGTCAGCACCCCGGGCCGCACAGTCCATCTCACCCTGCAGCAGTGCTAGCGGGAACACCGCGTGTTTGCTCATGTGATCAAGTGCGGACGTGAGAAATGGGGGTGCAGGTCGGTTCCTAACAATCTCCCCACCACACCTCACACAGGGACCACAGAGCATCCTTCTCAGATTGTACTCAGATGCCGGGTATCCCACGCCTGGTGGCTTTCTCCTTTGCAGTTCCCCCTCCTTTGCCAACTTCTCTGACAATCCCACAATCTGTGCTCTGGATGCTCGAGTCTGGTAGACTGAGGACAAGTGAGCAGGAACACGAATCTCACCCTCCTGGACCTTTGGGATCGTTTAGCCTCCTGCCCCCAGGCTGCGCTGACACATCCGTTTCACAGTGTGAGGTCAGGCCTCGGGAATAACGTCGTCTATAGTGTAAAAAGCAGCTTCGTGGAGATGCACTGCATGTCCCAGCATCAGCACATCCAGGGACAAGCCCCCGAGACGTGGTACCTGGAGTTCT
Source organism: Cynopterus sphinx (assembly GCA_030015415.1). NCBI lineage: Eukaryota > Metazoa > Chordata > Mammalia > Chiroptera > Pteropodidae > Cynopterus > Cynopterus sphinx. The sequence continues at coordinate 870,577 of CM057390.1, forward strand.
GCCTCAGAGTCACTCACGCTAAATGAATTCACTGGCAAGACATGGATCCCGAGAGCCTCATAGATCGTGTGCTGAGAAGAGGCTGTTCAATAGGCCGGACATGGGTGATCCTGGCACAGGGCTCCAGACCCCAGAGGGCGGGAGACTCCATCCTCCCTCTCCCCCTGTGGGACCATCACACTCTGGTCCCTTCCTGCATCTAACTTCACGTCAGGGCTGACTCTCCTGCCAAAGTGCTCACCAACCCCTGAGGATTGAAAGACTGTCCAAGGGCCTGAGCCTTTGAGGAAGGCCGAACGATATTTCCCCGCAAGGTCTCAGCCTGGTCACCTCTACCCAGGTGAAAACTCTCTCCAGACAGCACAGATTCCTTCTGGAGAATCAATGGAAGGGTCGACAGGAGGCTGATGCCAAAGGACCCAGCTCAGGTCTGACCACAGGGCACCCATGTAATTCAATCCCATGTCTTTGTCAGGAACTCAAAGCGATGACGACCTTTCCATGTCTGCACCCACCCTGTGCCTGGTCGTCATCTTCTTGTCTTCCTAAGTCCAGAATTTCCCTCCGACTTGCTGGGGAGGGTGACAGGGAAAGCAGAGTGTGAGCCTCTGAATCTAGGTGTCCCCTGTGGCCCTCCCAAACCCTGCATGTCCCTCCCTGCTCCTGGCCAGGCTTTGGTGCTCATTCCCTGAGCCATGACATGTCAGGAAAGGCAGAGTCTCTCTCTCTCTCTTGAGATCACCCTCTGAGGGGATCCTGGCCCCCAGGACACAGGAGTCACTCCCCATTGAGGACGTGGCTCTCAGACCCTCACCGGCTCACTTTCCCCACTTTAACCCCTGGACTTCTCCTACTTCTCCAGCCTCCCTGGTGCTTTGTCTGGGATGACATGTAACAGCCGTCAGTACTGTGGACCTCATCCTTATCGATCCAACCTCCCTTACGTCCACTGAGTCCTTATCAAGTAAACTTGATCAGGCCCGAGGCAGACTGGGAACATGCTCTGAGGCTTTCTCAGGCCAGAAGTGGAGGAAGAACCTCTATAAGGTGGAGAGATCCATCCGTAGTCATGTGGTGTTTGTGTGAATTCCCAGGTGAGAAAAATCACAATCCTCGAGTACTAGAAGCTTAAATACATCAGAGTCAAAATACAAAGTCTTGTCAGGGCCATTTTCAAGTTCACCTGAGGACCTACAGGAGCAATCAAGGGAAAGACACCGTTTCCCTGAGGACAAGTTGCTCTCATTGCAAAGACACGTGTAACGTCAGTGGGAACCTGTCAGGTGCCCCTTAGGACAAGGGAAACAACAAAAACAACAACAACCGCCACCAAATATTTCCCCCTGTCAAGGTCACCCAAGAAGAACATGACCAGGTATGAGCTAGCGGGGTTCCCAGGGAACTTTCAGCCTGACTCTTGGTTCGAGGTCATCATGTGCTCGTAATGGATCAGGCCAAAGCAGAGGAAATCCTGAATCGTCCGATAACAGATCCATCCATATATCTGTCTGGAGGTCGTTAGGGACCTGAGAACTCAATGACTTCCCCCCAGACTGCACCCGGTGGTCCTTCTCCTCCTACTACCCTGGGAAGCCACCTGAGGGAGATGCACCTGCAGGAACCAGAAGCCCTTCCAGGGGAGCCAGGTGGGGGGAATGGGCTGAGGACTGAGTGTGGGGACCAGCGGGGGGCGCAGGGGGACCAGTCCTGAGAGCTCAGTGTTCAGTAAAGGACATTTGTCTTCCTAAGCCTGACAGTGCCGCTCTTCGTGCCAGCACACTGAGGTCTGGTCCCCTTTAAAATGCCACCAAAGGGAAACCCCTGTCCCTTCACACCGGGATGTAAACTCTGTGATTCCCCAGGGGACTCACTGCTGGGGGGAGGGGTGACTGCTCATCTCTGCCAAAGGAGAGTAGAAGGAATTTCATGGAGGAGGATAAAATGTTCCCAGGAAAGGGGTGTGATTTGGCATGAGTGAGATCGATGGGGCCAGGAGGTGAACACACCCATCTCATCATTGAGACTTTGGGTTTCCAGATGAAATTTGGGACTGATGGCACCAGGGACATAGGAAGCTGATTTGGTGAAAAAACCTCAACCAGTCCTTGTCCGTGTCTCTGTCTCCATTCAGTCATTGGCCATTTTGAGGTCCCAGCCCCGGACTCATTCAAGATCTTCCCCAGGGGACCTCAGGGTGTCACTGGGGCTGGAAGAAAGAAAAAGCTAATTTGCATGAGGCACCTTCTCCTCCTAATGAGACTCGGGGGCATAAAAAGGCCCGAGGACACCAAACTCCAGCCCAGGAGCCTAAGGAGGCCTCGTCCTGTGAGTGTCCCCACCATGGCCTGGACGGTGCTTCTGCTGGGGCTCCTCGCTTATGGCTCAGGTGGGCGGAAGGGTATCTGCATCCTTGGGGGCCACATAAACGGAGGATCAGAGGCTGATCACATTCCTCATGACACATGTGTCTCTCCTTTTGGTTTTAGGGGCTGATTCTCAGACTGTGGTGACCCAGGAGCCATCGCTGTCAGTGTCTCCTGGAGGGACGGTCACACTCACCTGTGGCCTTAGCTCTGGGTCAGTCTCCAGCGGTAACTACCCCGGCTGGTACCAGCAGACCCCAGGACAGCCTCCCCGCATGCTTATCTATGAAACAAATAAACGCCCCTCAGGGATCCCTGGTCGCTTCTCCGGATCCATCTCTGGGAACAAAGCCGCCCTCACCATCACGGGGGCCCAGCCTGAGGACGAGGCCGACTACTACTGTGTAGTCTCTCACAGTGCTGCTTACACAGTGACACATGCAGGTGGGGAAGTGGGACAAAAACCTCAGGCTGCTCAGGCCTTTGTTCTCAACAATTCAAAGTCTGAATAACTTGGGCCTTTGTAGCCTGTACTTTGAACCCTTCCTGGTCATAATGTTCTATATCCAAGTTTCATTCAACATTTCTCATTTTTCTGGAAAAGTGAAACCCAGATAATCTGTGACGACACAGAAATGCTGACCAGTTGTTCATGTGACAAAACCAGGGCCTTTGGAACTGCCCTTTTCTCCCTGAAATAAGGAAAATACACCTGCCCCAACGTTTACCTTCATCAGAGCCCAGGAACATCCCAGCAGGTGGACCCTTTTCCACAGCATGGACTCTGCCCTCCCAGGGGTCACAGCAGAGACGTCCCCATCCCACCCAGGCTCCTGAGTTCAGGGCTGACCGTGGGGCAGTGTGTTCGAGGCCGTGAGATGTGAGAAGATGGTGAGCACCCAGGCCCAGGAGGACTGACGTACAGAAAGCTGGCCCGACACCTGAGCATTCAGAGTGGGATTCAGGGTGGGGATCCGGCAAAGGGGAAAACTGGGGTCTGAGGAACCCTCTTTATGGGCCGCGAGTGGGTGGGGTGCCACATAGCCACTGGGAAACAGCTGCTAAGTCTGCTCCAGGGAAGGGGTGAAGTTGGTCCATGGATGACGCGCTCCTACAGAGACACCACTGGGGACTAAGGGGACTCCCGTGAGTGATTCTCCTGAGCCCACAGGCACTGACTGTGTCCTCCTGTCCCCTCAGATCCCACTGGAGGTTTTCAACAACATACGGTGTGGGGTGGCCTCTGGAGCAACAGGAGCGGCAACTCCCCGCATGTGTCTCCTGTTAGGAGGACGAGGCTGAGGATGACTGTGCTCTGTGGTGCAGAGACCATGTCCCCAGTGACAGGTGCAGGAGGGGACGTGAGACACAAACCACCGGGCTCTGCACACCGTCGGCCCCTAACATACCCGTCTTGTGTTGGCAGATGCGGGGGTGGCCTCAGGGGGCTTGTTGTCCGTGGCCCCAGAGGACATGGTCACGTGCGTTGCTGTCAGACCCCAAAAGATTGATTTCTAACACCCACTTCATGAACACATGGGATCTGAAGTGCAAGAGCTGAGAGAACCAGTGATCACACAGAAAACAGACAAGATTGGCAAAGGGAAAGGTTCACTCCCACATGCACACACATTCGAGTCTGAATCCAGCTTGGCCAGCATTTAGTCACCGAGACAAGACTCTGTCATATATGGATATTTTAAGCTCAATTTTGTATGTAAAGATAAACACAGAAGCAGATTAACCTTAAGTGGGAAACTTACAGGGACATAGTGGAAATAGAAAAAAATTCTTCTTATTTAGATGACGTCGGTGGAAACCTGAACGAAAGGAACATGAGAAAGGAGAATCCAAAAGGACCAGGACCGTCTCCCGCCCCTGACAGCCCAGGGAACACTGTGCGCGGGTCAGACTATTCACCCTGCAGAGGAGGCTGTTCCCTTCCCGCGTCTCAACCCCACGGGCCAGAGGGGGCCTCCCTGTGTGTGTCCCTGAGGACAAGCTCAGAGTCACAGAAGCAGAACCGCACGAGTCCCCCTGTCCTCAGAGCATGTTCCCCACAGAGACTCCTCGTGACTCCCCAGGGTTCCCTGCAGGGATGACAGGCAGGCAGGGGGCTGGGAGGGGGCTCGACAGAGGACACGAGTCTGCAGGGAGGACGCGTCAGAGAGACAAGGGTCACAGCTCTCCAATCCAGCCCATTTCACGCAGCCTGTGTCTTTGTTTCTCAAAACAACAACAACAACAAGAAACCTCTATGAGCACCTTAAAGAAATATAGAAAATAAAAAATAAAAAAATAACTATATTGTTGAGAAACAATTTCAGAATTAAGATTTCAGAATATTTTAAATAATGAAGAAAGATAAACTGTGCCCTTGTTTCTTCATAACTAAGCCAAGAAGAAATTTTGAAACCTCCACATGTGTCCATGGGGGTGTCCGTGAGCTGAGACCCGGTGTCCCCTGCAGCTTCTCAGAGGAGAGCAGGGTCAAGTGGGTCATGTGAGGTTCCCAAGTCCACAGGGTCCCTGAGGAGGAGATTATGCACAGCGATCGGACCCTGGGATTCCATACCTGGGCTGATAAATTGTAGTGATTATTGTCTCCACATCCAAGTGGGGGACACCGGGAGGTGTCACCCAGGACCCTGCGAGAAAGGAGTGTCAGCCCTGCTGTCAGGAAGTCTCAGTGGACAGTCTTGAGCTGTCAGCAACTAAAGGGTGACCCTCGGCTGCAGAGAGTGGCATTAACTAGACGTGTGTGTCTTAGATGAGCCCGAGTCCACTGAGAGACAGGAGGGGATAAAGGTCAGGCTGGTGAAAAGGCCCTGGGAGATACCGACACAGGGCGACACCTGGTAGGAAGGGAGAGCCACCCCTGAGCCTGTGGTACGTGCCCTGAGTCACAACTAGATGGTACGATCCATCCTGAATTGCACAGCTACACGGGCACTGGTGTTACGGGGCTGAGTGGGGGGGACACTTGGTGGCTGAATTGAATTATGCACTGAAGGGGACATGCTTCCATGGGATAGTCACTGCTCTGGACTCGATCCTGACCTGAGAGGACTTTGTGTGAGACACCACCTCAGTCCTGACCCCTGAACAGTCAAGAGAACCGGGGACAGACACCCTGAGAAGTCCGAGTGAAGCCTAAAGATGCCCTGAAGTGATGCGGAGGCCACAAAAGGGGACACAGGTCCTGGACCTATCCAAGGGCCATGAGCAGATTAATGTGGAGGCAGGAGGTATTTCTGATGGGCTCTGGTCACCATGTCACACAGTGGGGTGTCTGCGCCTGGACACCAGGGGGCACACACGGCCTGTTTCTGAAGATACAGTGATCAGAGATGGGACCAGCCACCTGGTACCCTCTGCTCAGGGTTCACAGCTGTGACCTCCCCACCCCGCACAGAGCCACCCTGACCCGCTCAAACTCCCTTAGTCAGAGGAGCCTGACAAGTGAGGGACCAGAAAGCTGGGGTGTCATTTGCATGAGTGGACCCTCCCTCTGTCAGGGCTTGAAGAGGGGAGGGAGAGACCTGGGGGAAGCTCTGCTTCAGCTGTGGGGACACAGAGGACAGGACTCGGTGATCATCTCACCATGGCCTGGTCCCCTCTCCTCCTCACCCTCCTCGCTCACTGCACAGGTGACTGGATACGGGGACAGGAGAGGGCGCCCGGGGAAGATACAAGAGGTCCTACTCCCTCCTCTTGTCTCTAGCCCCAGCATCACCATCTCTGTGTCTCTCTCTCTTCCAGGCTCCTGGGCCCAGTCTGTGCTGACCCAGCCGTCCTACGTGTCTGGGGCCCCGGGACAGAGTGTCACCATCTCCTGCACTGGAAGCAGCTCCAACATCGGGGGCAACGGTGTGAGCTGGTACAAACAGCTCCCGGGATCGGCACCCAAACTCCTCCTCTATTATGATAACAATATAGCGACCGGCATCCCCGACCGATTCTCTGGCTCCAAGTCTGGCAACACGGCCTCCCTGACCATCAGTGACCTCCAGGCTGAGGACGAGGCCGATTATTACTGCTCAGCATGGGACGACAGTCTCGGTGCTCGCACAGTGCTCCAGGCCCGTGGGGAAGTGAGACAAGAACCTGCTGTTTCCTGTGCAATGGGGCTTCCCTGCGCAGACCCCACTGCTCTGACCAGGCAGCTGCCCTCTTTGCGAGTTAGACCTAAAAGCGAGGGCTGAGACTCACCCCAGGGAACTTTGTCTAGATCGTGTCCTCATCTCTCTAAATCTGTCCCCAAGCCTGTCCTTTGATGACACATTGACTGATTTTCTCAAACAGAGCAGGAGTTCTTAGATGCTGGGTGGGCTGCTCTGGGGACAGACACCTGGAGTCTATGCAGCTGCTCGTTTTTCCCTCAATGAGGAAAATGAGCCTTTCCCAGCTTTCATGTTCCTCAGAGCAGGGACCTCCCCAGAGAGTGGATCGTCCCTCACAGCATGGACTCTGCTCCTCCGGGCGTCACAGCCCACACCGTTCCATCCCTCCAAGGCTCCTTTGATTTCGGTGGGCCGAGGACCCTTCTGTCCCAGAGACGTGGCACTGAGGATGCAGGCCTGGAAGGTTCTCCAGGCACAGAGCTGGCCTGGGACCCTCACTAGGGACCCGAGACTTCAGATAAGATGTCAGGAGAGAAGGGATTGTCAAAGGGGATTTGGGCCCTGAACCAGGAACCTTCTACATGGGATATGAAAGTGTCGGGGTGTCCTGCAGCTGCTGGGAAATGCTGAGTCTGCTCAAGGGAAAGGGGTGAAGTTGGCCCATGGATGACAGGTCCTCACAGTGACACCAGTTCAGACCATGGGGACACCCACGAGTGGAGGACCTGACCCCACAGGCACGGACTGTGGCCTCCTGTCCCTTCAGACCTCACTGGAGCTGTCCCACCATCCAGGCCTGAGGCAGGCTGTGGGACGACCGGGTGGGAAGTCCCCATTAGGTGCCCATGTCACCCCCTTTTGAAGTTCTTGATGAGCCCAGATCCAAGGCCACCTTCTCCTGCACAGGAAGCAGCAGACACATTAGGTCATGATGGCAATGGTCTCAAGGGCTCCCAGACAGAGCCCCTACCTTGTGACCTGGGACAGAGATGATTGACCCTGAGGGGTTCAGCCCTCATCTCTGACTCCTGCTTGGAACACGTGGCCTCTTGACCAACTCTGGGCCGCAGCCTGATGAGGAGGCTGATATCACTGTCACGTGACGAAATCCGACCCACTGCCTCCCAGAGGTCCATTCCCACCAGGAAGGGAGTGGAACTGCCGCCCTGCACTCCCGTGTCTGTCCCATCACTGCCCTGTCCTGACTGTGGCCGACACCAGCTCATGTTCACGTTTCTCCTGTCACATGTTCCAGTAAACCTGGGGCTTCACGTTCTCACCTTGGTCTGTATTTCTGAGGTCAATGCAGACGCCTCCTCTCCCTACTGGTCTCCACTGCAAACGGAATCACTTTGGACCAGATACACGACCCCCTCAGAGCTGCCGGCAAGGATGGCGAGGAAAGCAGAAGTCCAGCCCAGTGACCCGGGAGAGCCAGGTGGCCCCGCACCAACCCCTGTCATGTCTCTGCTCTTGGCTCAGGTTATCCTCCTTCCCTGAGCCCCGACACCCTAAGGAAGCTGGGTCTCTCTCATGAGACGTCACTCTGAGGAGGTCCTGTTCTCCTCATGCTGAAGACCCCTCCCCATAAGGACGTGGTTAGGTCCTCAGGCTCCATCTTCAGGGGCAGAGCTGTCCTGACCGTCTCAGGGACGCAGAGGACGAGGCTGAGTGTGACTGCTGGTGGCTCTGTGTGGTCCTTGTCACCGTGAGAGGCTCGTGCAGGGAACCAGGACATAATCCTTTGCTTCAGGGTATGGAGCAAACGTTATCCCTTGAAATGGGGATCACGCGACCGACCATTTGCACTCTCAAGGCCTAAACGCCGACCTTCATACTGCGAAGGGGAAGACAAGGGGCTCAAGGGACTCCATCCCCGTTTTAGCACTAAATGGAGAAAATTCATGGACGACTTTGTAGAAACATGTCCAGTAAAAATCAGAATCCCATTACTTGATGTTCCAGGAGGCACGGGAACTGCCGGGTCAGAAGCACAGTCTGGAGTCGAGCACGTCGTCTCCAGAGGGAGCAGGTCCCTGATCCCCGTGGCCGCGGACCTGGGAAGGAGAGAGACCCTCCCGTATAAGGTGACAGCTCGTCGTCAGGAAGCACTGAGTGCCCTGTGCGTGCATGCTTGCCTATTTCCTGAGATTTAGGGTTTGGGAGAGGATCCCTTCCGCAGGCTGCGTGTCCGGTTGTGCGCCCAGAAGGCAGGTGGAGAGGCGAACGGCTGGGACTGCGGGACGGGGTTCAGTTGGACAGCGTTGTCCTCGCAGGGGTCATTCGTGAGGACGAGGTTGCTCTCCTGTGGGGAACCTCCCAACCTCACATGTCTGGTGTCCATGTAAGGGGGAGGCCACGTGAATCCAGGGAAACTCCAGGAGGCGGGCACGTGAGGGTGGAGGCAGAGGTCGGAGTCGTGCAGCTGCGAGCCGAGGAGCAGCAGCATTTCGGGGGGATCGCCAGGGGCCCTGGAGGGGCCAGGAAGGGTCCCCTGCAGTCCCACAGGGAACCCGGCCCCTCCATGCAGGTGGTGGACGTGCAGCCTCTAGAAAAACGGGACGGGACAGGGATGCTGCCTCACGGTGCCCCGTGGACAGGACGTTGCTATGACAGCCCCGGGGACTAATCTACCCAACGACCAACACGACTCTATTTCTCATTCTGCACCCACTTCTCCCATCACGATCCCCCATGTTTTCCAGAATAATTGTCGTATCTGTGCTTATACTCCCCTTTGTAGAGTGCTATCTTTGTTTAAGGTTAATATAAACACTTTCTCTGTCCTAAAAAAGGCATATGATACACATGCGGTTGCTGATCGTGATTTCGATGTAGGAACTCACACAACTCACAGCCATGAGCGGGTTCCCACGTTATCCTGGTAGCAGTAAGTGAAGGTCATCTTATTATCATTACCACACTCTGGTCACTGGGCTGCAACCTGTGGGGAGGAGGGATGCCCACCCTTCTCAGGGGGCAGCTGGAAGGACACGGTTCTGGGTGCGGGAGGCACACGAGGGGACACGAGGAGCGAGTTTGCTGGACGAGGTGGTGGGAAGGGAACTGATGGGAGAGTGAGGAACGCTCCATGAGCAAACCCACCCCAGGACCTCCGTGCCTGTGTGAGACCAGGGCTCCGCACACTCTCATCTCCGCAGGAAGCTTCTGGAACCTCGTAGAACGTGGAGTCTGATTCAGGGGTCTGAGCGGAGAGGGTGTTGGCCATTGCCGGGAGTGCCCTGGCCCAGATCTACACACATGTTCTCCTGTCACCAGCCCCATGGGGGAGGGGTGTGAGGTAAGAAGGGAAGACGACCGCAGCAGGAAACCACACTCACCGCAGACCTAGTCCTGGCCTGCGCTCCCCTCGCTCCTGTCCAACACCCCAGTGGCCTCTGCCTTTCCCTCCACACGCAGACTGTCCTCCTCCCCCTCTCGCCTCTGATTCGCGACATCCCAGTCAATCTCCGCTCGCCCCTCCTGCCTCCTCTCTCCCCACTGTGACCTCTTCTTTGTGATTAAAAACAAATGGCTTCACATTTTTCCAGATCTGTCCGCGGGGTGGACACTCACACCCTTTAGTCTTTGCAGTCCTCTCTCACCCCTTAGTCCTAAGAAGCCTCAAGTTTACCAATTTTCTTCCACCCACAGGGGGACCTATTCCTTCTGCTCCCCGGGGCTCACCTCATTTCCCAGAAATCACCAATGTGCTAATTTATCCCCCAACCACTCACTGCTGTGTTTCTTACATGCAGATCTAGTGAGGTGTCTGGTAGGAAGAGAGAAACCTGGATTTCTGCGCAGCCTGAGAAGTGACTTTGTGACTGAATTGCCCTGTTCCCAGCTGGTGTGCGTTTCCTGTCATCCACACCTCATCTGTGAGGCACCTCTTCACCGAATGAAGTTGGATGACTTCAATTTTTCGATTCCTCCTGAACAGGCCCAAATAGAAAAGTCTAGATGGAAACGAGGTTGGAGGCTGCACTTGGGCAGGGAGTGAGTGGAGGTCAAAGCAGGGCTGGAGGAAGGAGCCTCTTGCAGTGTCAGCTGACATCTGGTCACAGACACCCTGGACCTGGGCTTGGGCAGCAGGGGGTGCTGCAGGCCTAAGAGGAGGGACCTTGGGGGCTCTCAGCTGTGAAACCAGGGGCCTGTCATCTGGTCTCTGCTCAGCTGGGTCCTCTCTGTGCCCCAGGGGGGCCTCAGGGCAGGTGCAGCCCAGGCCCACCACTGCCAGATACAGCACAAGACACAGGGGGTGGGGCACCCAGGGCTCAGGAAAGGGTTTAGGTGGCCAGGAGGAGGAGTGAATTTGCATGGGGCCTAGTCTCCTGGTCTGAGGGGATAAGAGAGCCCAGCAGCGTGTCGGTGAGCAGAGCTCTGGGGCGTCTGCACCATGGCCTGGACTCCGCTCTCCCTCCTCGCCCTCCTCCTGCACTGCACAGGTCAGGACCTGCTCAGCATCCTGGGTCCCCAGCCCACAGAAACCCCCTCCCACCACGTGCTGGAAATGTCCTTCCCTCGTGTCCTTCCTCCAGGCCATAATGGGTGTCTGTGTTTCAGGGTCCCTCTCCCAGCCCGTGCTGACCCAGCCGCCCTCGGCATCTGCCTCCCCGGGAGCCACGGCCAAGCTCACCTGCACCCTGAGCAGTGAGCACAGCACCTACAACATTGCATGGTTACAGCAACAGCCAGGCAAGGCCCCTCGGTACCTGATGCTTCTTAAGAGTGATGGAAGCCACAGCAAGGGGGACGGGGTCCCCGATCGCTTCTCAGGCTCCAGCTCTGGGGCTGACCGCTACCTAAGGATCTCCAACGTCCAGTCTGAGGACGAGGCTGACTATATCTGTGGAGTGTCTCACAGCAATGGGTATAGCACAGTGACCCAGATGAATAGGGAAGTGGGACAAAAACTTAGATTTCTGACCTTCTGCCAAGACTGTGACATGGCACCCAGACAGAGGCTGCTGTCCAGACCCCTTATGTGTTGGATGTTTTATTCTTGATTTTCAAGGGAGAGTTTGACACTTAGCAATTCAGGCCGTGAACTCCCTGGGAAGTACATGGCTAGACTAGGCTTCTAAAGGGTGAATTGGTTTTATTAGTGATAAAAATAAAAAGTCTTGGTGCGCCCTGCTTGTCTTGCCCAGGGTCATTCCCTGGGGAGGGCGGGCATTCTCTTCCGGAGATTGAAACCATAATGAGTGGAACTTGTGTCTCATGGCAGTTCCCCTGAATAAACCCAGTTAGAGGATCACTTACTTCGCTTCTGAACTAAGGAGTTGTGAATTCTCCAAAAAGACTGAAAATCACATTCTAATTTAAAGAGAAAGGGGAGGGAGAGGGAGATGGAGAGCAACAGGCAGAGGAAGAGAGAGGGGGAGAGAGACGGAGAGAGCTGTGTGGAAGTACAAGGTGAAAAGGCCTTGGTCTGGTTCCGGAACCAGGGGAATTGATCTCAGGTGTTCAGTGCCTCTGTTTAGGGCGTGAGGGGTGAGGACGAGGCTCTGACCTCACCTAGTGAGGCTGTCAATCTATGTGGAACTCTCAACCCATGAGGAAGGAATGAGAAGGTGCCACTAAGGCCACTCGGATGCTCAAAGGGCTGAAGCTGAGGAGTCTGAAATCTGTTCCTAAAGAAGAATTCCAGGCGCAGAGGCCACCCGTGCAGGCAGGAGCCCTCCTGGCCGTTACTCCCCACTGTCACCCGATGCATCCTCTCCAGGGCTTTCCCTCCTTAAACAAAGACCTGCCACAGGGACACCTGCAGGTCTGTCCTCCTTCAGAATCCCCACAGACAGCTGTCCAAATTTGCCTTCTACTCCCATCTCTATAGATGCCAAGGATACACTAAGGCCCCGAGAACGACATCACCAATAGCTCCCTCTTGTGAAGCATTTTCGAGGCTGTATTTTGGAAGAAGCACCATAGCCTCATTCCTCACGCAGAGATAGATCATCCGCAGGTTTACATCAGAACCACACCTGGGACATGATGTCTGAGAGTGAACACATCAATACAGGGTTTCACTGGTTTCACCTGATGGTGCTTCTCAGTGGCAATTGCACTTGCTCTGATTTTAAGGTTGTAAAACACAGAATTCAAAGCAGCGTGTAGTCCAGGGGCCTCCCATCCTGGGCATCTTTGAAAACTCCAATGTCTGTGTCTCGTTTCAGACCCAATGAGATGGGCCTGAGAATTTAGAATCATAAAGTCTTACCCCATGCTAAAATGTGTTACTGAATAGATGGATGCCGGTGACAGTCAAGGCCAAGTCCACATAGGCCCTCGGTGTCTGTCGAATGCACTGAACGTGCTCTCACCACGGCTGGTTTGTGGAATCTCCAATCCATCCCATTGGACTCAGGAACTAGGCAAAGGTATCATGTTAGCGTCACAGGAAAGACCGAGGGAAACCTCTGGAAATATTCCTGGTCTCATTCCCTTCGAGTTTATCATTTAAAGATGGATAAGAGCAGGAAAAAGCAGAAAGAGCACCACAGGTAATGACCCAGTGGAGTCCGATCCCAGTGCGTGTTCATTTAATCCATCGATCTGCCTCAGTGACAACAACAGCGACAGAAACAATGACACCCAGACGGGTCCCAGCAGGAGAGTGCGGACTCCTGTAATCTCAAAGGGCAGGACGTCCACTGATGCAGCCGTTCTTCATGTCGGACGTTTCCAGATCACCACGGCCCCGGCTGCGTGGCTGACAACCAGCTCTCTGACAAAGGCACGATCCCCCAGATCGCCACTGGATTGCCTGCAGGGTCAGAAGCAGTTCGCCCACCCACGGGAAGGTCAACACCACACCCTAGTGCTGCCCCAGGACCGCGTGAGTGGAAGCCCCTTGTCAGATATCCCTCGGGGAATCCGACCACTTCCCGTTCCCCAGAAGGGACCATGGATTCCTCGTGTTGCTGACATCTAGTTACTTGAATAAGATGAAAGACTGCGGGGCCTCAGGCGAAGGGAGATGGACCTCATCGGAGGGAGAGGGGAAGGGGAAGGTTTGCAGGAAAAGTCTTCCATTGCTGATGTTCCCAAGATAGACGTGAGAGGGCACTGGGAGCCGAGACCTGGGAGAGCGTGCTCAGCTGTGACACGGCCCCCGAGGACCTGGGTCCCACTAGCCCATGGTGGACGATAAGGAACAACTCAGATGACGTGTTTGGGTGGGTGGTGGGGGCCACTAGCATGGAAACCCCGCGCCCCACAGGCGGTAGGAGAGACCATGAGAGCTGCGCAGGCTGGCTCTGCTGGGGGGTTGAGAAGCACAGCCCTGGGGCGTCTACGCCATGGCCTGGGCTCCTCTCCTGCTCACACTTCTGGCTCATGGCACAGTCGGGGCTGCTCGCTGGGCTGGGGCGGGGGATCACTCTCTGCACCGTCATGCTCCTGCCCTTCTCCTGACCTTTAGTCTCTCACCTGTTTTCAGGGGCCACGTCACAGGCTACGGTGACTCAGGAAGCTTCACTGTCCACAGTGACAGGGTGGTCGGTCACGCTCACCTGTGGCTGTAGTGCCAGGGCCGTCACCACCACTGACGATGCCCTCTGGGGCCACAGAAGCCCTACGAGGTATCGCAGGGCCTAAGAGGTGGTGCCAGCCATCAGGTCCCAGGGGTCCCTGCCTGATCCTCCGGCTCATTCCTCAGAGATGAGGACGTGCTCACTCTCACAGGAGCCCACCCCAAGGACCGGGTTGAGTGTGACTGTGCTCTGTGGTGCAGCGACCATTTCCAAAGCGACGGATGCAAGTGGGGACGGGAGACACCAAGCCCTTGGCTCAGTGCATCCTCTGCCCCTAATAGACCATCATCTGTTCCCAGAGGCTGCAATTAGCAGGTGTGGCCTCAGGGGGCTGGTTCCTGTGACCCCAGAGGAGGTGGATAGTCCAAGGTTCTCAGATCCAAAATGACTTATTTTAACACACAATTTTATAAAATTGTGTGATCTTAAAAAAAAAAAAAACCTGGTCAGCAGTCGTACATGTAATAACAGGAGTGGGAAAGGGAAAAGCTGTTCTCACACACACGGACACACGGACATTCAATTCCAAATTCAGTTTGGCCGGCATTGAATGGTCAACACGAAACTTGAGGGATATGATAACGCTCTGTGTCCATATGTGTTGAACAACACAGGAAAAAGTCACATTTACAAGATGAGAAACGTAATAGAAATAGAAAACATTACGTCTGACTTTTGTTGAGTTTGGAGAAATAAACAAAAAAAAAGTGAAATTGGAAAAAGGAATCCAAAGGACCAGGACCGTCTCCCACCCCTGACAGCCCAGGGAACACTGTGCGCGGGTCAGACTATTCACCCTGCAGAGGAGGGTGTTCCCTTCCCGCGTCTCAACCCCACAGGCCAGAGGGAGCCTGCCTGGGTGTGTCCCTGAGACAAGCTCAGGGTCACAGAAGTAGGACACCCGGTCCCCCCGTCCTCAGAGCGCGTTCCCCACAGAGACTCCTCGTGACTCCCCAGGGTTCCCTGCAGGGGTGACGGGCAGGCAGGGGGCTGGGAGGGGGCTCGACAGAGGAATCGAGTCTGCAGGGAGGACAAGAGTCACAACTCTGTAATCCAGTTCATATCACGCAGCTTGTGTCTTTATGTTTCTCCAAACAACAATCTCTATGAGCACGTTAAAGAAATATCAAAAAATTGAAAAAGTACAAATGTCTAAGTATACTGTTGAGAAAAGAAAATTATAGAATGAAGATTTCAGAATATTTTAAATATTGGAGAAAGAGAAACCAAGCCCTCGTTTCTTCATAACTAAGCCAAGAAGAAATTTCAACATCTCCTACATGTCCATGGGGGAGCTGAGACCCGGGGTCCCCTGCAGCTTCTCAGAGGAGAGCAGGGTCCAGTGGGTCATGTGAGGTTCATAAGTCCTCAGGGTCCCTGAGGAGGAGATCACACACAGCGATTGAAGCCTCACATTCCATACCCAGGCGGATAGATTCTAGGGATCGTGCCTCTCACACCCAAGTGGAGAACATGGGGTGGAGACACCCAGGACCTTTCGAAAAAGGAAGATTGGCCCTGCCGACAGGACGTCTCAGTGGACAGTTTCGAGCTGCCAGCAACTAAAGGGTGACCCTCAGCTGCAGACACGTGTGCCCCAGGTGAGCCCATATCCACTGAGAGACAGGAGGGGTTAAAGGTCAGGCTGGCGGAAAGGGCCCCAGAGATACCGACACAGGGTGACACCTGGTAGGAAGGGAGAGCCACCCCTGAGACTGTGGTACGTGCCCTGAGTCACACCTAGGATGCACGATCTGTCCTGAATTGCACAGCTACACGGGCCCTGGTGTTACAGGGATGAGTGGAGGAATCTCTTTCCATCTCACACAGCAGACTGTTTGAGGGACTGAGGACTCCATTCCTCCTAGCGGGTTTAGATGTCCTGATGCCTAGACAGGAAACGCTTAACCACAGACAGTCACATCCCAATAAACCCACGTCAGCACCACTGTGGTCCTGGACAACCATCAGGATGAGAGAACGGCATGAAGACAGTCACCAGATGCCAGGACACATGGACCCTAACGAGCAGGAAATCACATAATAGGAAAGAGCCAAGTGTCCTGCACAGAAGGGGACTCGCCCCCACGGGATGGACGCTGTTCTGACCTCATCCTGGGACAGGAGGGATTTGTACAGCAGACGCCACCTCAGTCCTGACCCCTGAACAGCCAAGGGAGCCGTGGACAGGGTGACCCTGAGGAGTCCGAGTGGAGCACAGAGACACCCTGAGGGGGTGGGGAGGCCACGAGAGGAGACACATGTCCTGGCCCTAAGGACAGAGCAGCTGGGAGGCAGGAGCTGTCTCTGAAGGGCTCTGGTCACCATGTCACACAGTGGAGTGTCTGCGCCTGGACACCAGGGAGCGCTCGGTCCTGCTCCTGAAGGTCTGGGGGTCAGAGCAGGGACCAGCCACCTGCCTGGTGCCCTCTGCTCAGGCCTCACATCTGTGACCTCCCCTACCCGAGGGCCCACACAGCCCCACCCACATTCACCCCTGACACCATCAAAGGGACCTGACCCAGGTCCCAGTGAGAGACCAGAAAGCTGGGGTGTCATTTGCATGAGTGGACCCTCCCTCTGTCAGGGCTTGAAGAGGGGAGGGAGAGACCTGGTGGAAGCTCTGCTTCAGCTGTGGGGACAGAGAGGACAGGACTCGGTGATCATCCCCACCATGGCCTGGTCCCCTCTCCTCCTCACCCTCCTCGCTCACTGCACAGGTGACTGGATACGGGGACAGGGCAGGGAACCCAGGGAAGATTCAAGAAGTCCTACTCCCTCCTCTTGTCTCCAGCCCCAGCATCACCATGTCTGTGTCTCTCCCTCTTCCAGGCTCCTGGGCCCAGTCTGTGCTGACCCAGCCGTCCTCCGTGTCTGGGGCCCTGGGACAGAGAGTCACCATCTCCTGCACTGGAAGCAGCTCCAACGTTGGGCGTGGATATACGCATTGGTTACAGCAGCTCCCAGGAATGGCCCCCAAACGCCTCATCTATGATAGTAACAAACGATCCTCGGGGGTCCCTGACCGATTCTCTGGCTCCAAGTCTGGCAACTCAGCCTCCCTGACCATCAGTGACCTCCAGGCTGAGGACGAGGCCACTTATTACTGCTCAGCATGGGACAATAGTCTCAATGCTCACACAGTGCTCCAGGCCCGTGGGGAAGTGAGACAAGAACCTGCTGTTTTCTGTGCAATGGGGCTTCCCTGAGCAGACCCCACTGCTCTGACCAGGCAGCTGCCTTCTTTGTGTGTTTGACCTAAACTTGAGATTTAAGACCCACCCCAGGGAAACGCTGTCTAGAGAACGTGTCCACATCCTTTGAATTCTGCCCCCAAGTCTGTCCGTGTTGGCAGAGATTGAGTAATTCTCTCAGGTTGAGCAGTTTCTGGATACCAGGTGTCGGCTGCCCTAGGGACAGACTCTGTGACAGGTTAGGGCACAACTAGGTACACAGAAACCAGCCCCATCTGATTCAGGACACATCACTCATGTCCAGTACAGGTCCCGGTAACAAGTGCTACAGGGAACAGGCCCCTAATCCCGCATCTATCATCATAGGAGTCGACCTTCAGGGTCCTGTCTGATCACCTGGCTCAGATCTGGCACCTCTGGCTCCTTAACCATCACTGGGCTGAGGACTTAGGTCGAGGCTGATACTCAGTCCCCCTCTGTGACAGCAGCCTCGGTGTTCCCACAGAGCTCCAGGCCTGTGGGGAACTGAGACCGGATCCCCTTTTTCACCTGCCGGGAGTGGGAATGCCCAGCAGCGTCTGCTCAGGCTACGTCTGTGGCTTCCGTTCCTTCTGCTTCTGCTGCTGCCTCCATGGGCCCAGGCTCATCCAGGGTCAGCGCCTAAGAGTGAAGGCTCCTCAGCTCCCTTGTGTCCTTACAGATATCAGAGCAGCAAAGGGTCTCTAGGACACAAAGGCCAATTCTCCTTCAGCTTGGGACACTGACTCTCCACACTGATGCTTAGGGGCTGGGGTTCCAGCCCTGGTTATCTCAGACCTGAACTGTGTCTGCAGAATCCTGCATCTTCATCATTGCTCATTTCCCTATTTAGAGAAGTTTCCAGAGCTAAGTCGTCCTCTCATGAGTCCTCAGTGTGAAGGCCTGTTCTTTCTGCTCATGGGGAGGAGTCTTCTGTCCCCAGTGCACTGACCCAGAATATCTCAGGCTGCGGCCTCCACCTGGAGCTTTGGGAATGAGCACGTGTCCATGCCCATCGAGGCGAAGACCTAACCGTCCATTTCTTCTTGCTCCGATGCACTGTGATGCTTACACGATGGTGATGGATAATAACAGAGCTAAGGTCACACTGACCCACCCCTGGTCTGTGTCTACATGTCCTCCTCCCCGTCCCATTCGCTCAGGTGCTGGCTGTGGGACTGAGTCACGTGTGCGTGGCAGACAGTGGGAATGACCGTATCAGAAACGTACCTCTCGGTGTCTTTTTATGCGTATTTATTAGGATTTTTTTAAATTTGGTGAATGACTCTGTCAGGTTCCATCGAGATCACATAAATTACCCTCTGATCTATTGATGTGATCTGTACCATTGAAGGCTGATCAGTACGGAGCCCAACCTGCACCCCTGGAATAAACCCCACGTGGTAATGTCGAATCCACGTAGCAACGGGCACTGACATCTCTGTTAATACTGGATCCAGAACGTCTGCACCAGTGTTAGGTGGAATCGCTCTGCAATTCCCTGTCATGCGTTTCTCTGTCAGGGGTAGAGATCCCGGCTCTACCCGCCTCCTGCAAGAAGTAGGACGTATTTTATCTTTCTCAGCATTGACATGTGCACACGACCTAAACATGTGAAGCCTCGGAAGGTTTGCTGTGTCCCGTGTGTCCTATGACTTTCTGACATGTGGGACAGTTTTGTAATGACGTGTGGCATTGTTTCTAAGGATGTGGTGTCAGTTTTTTAATCTTCCTAAGGAAAATGCTCTTTGTCTTTTTAATAAGAATGAATAGGGTCTTTCTAATTTTCATTTTCTCCGATGCCATTTTTTATTTTGTGCATTTGTGCATATCCCAATCTAAGTAAGATGCAGTGAGTGGTCGTTCTCGTCTCCCGTTTAGAAATGTAATTTAGAGGTGACAGTGAAATCTACCTTTTTGCAGTGTCTCTCTCATTTATTGTTGCATTTATTATGAAGGAAAGGGGTTTCTCGTTTGTCTTTTATTGTACCTGTCTCTGGAAGAATCCACACTTTCTCCCTCTTGGTTGCTGTTCTCTTTCTCATATGGGAAATGACTACCTGTATTGTATCAAATACGTATAAAAGGATTTTTCAAATTCACAAACCAGCACCGTCTCGCTGAGCCTGGATGGGACGGCTTTTCCTCTACTCGCCTGCATGTGAACCTCAAACTCGACGACACCCAGATGTCTCCTCTGATGATGTCTCCTGGTTCGGGGACCCTATCCTCCCTCGAGGGCCGCAGCAGTGAGCACCAGGGCAGCCCTGGCCGACGCTGTTCTGGGAAATGTCATCTAGGAGTCAATTCGGCCTCAAAGACCGGGCTGGGGGACAAAACTGTGAAGAAACTGCATCCACGGGCTTGGAATAGAAAGCTTTGTCTTCCATTGATCCCAGGGTCCCACAAACACCAGGGGTTATGATAGTTCAACTCAAACTGGTGTTCACCTGGGTGAAAGGTGAACCAGTCCACGAGATGAAACTGGCACCTCCGTCACCTCCAGCCCTGTGCCAGGCCTCCCTGGCGCGCCTGTCTCTGCTCCTGGGGGAAGGAGATCCCTTTGTGACTGCTCAGGCTTCAGGATCATCCCATAATCATGAGTGGGAAGGTAACTGCAGGTGAGGAGACCATGCATGTGGTGTGGCCGCAACACAAACGTGGAGGCAGGGACACCTGGACAGTCCTCAGGGCTGTTAGGCACCTGGAGAAGCTCCCTGATGGCTTCTGATTCCATCAGTTCACATCCAAAATGTCAACGTGACCCCAAACCCTGACCTTATCCTCTAAAATTCTTCTTCCCACCGTCCCCCCATCCCTCAGGCTGCGTCCTTCCTCTGAAACCCTATGGATTTCGTGCTCAGAATGGGGCACCCCTCAAAGCCAGGTGGGGTGACGGGACAAGTGAGGTCAGGCCTCACAGAGTGACTGCTTTGTTCCCTGTTGTAGAAGGAGCTGTCATCGTGGTGAGAGGCCCAGCGCCCTCATTTACACTCGGGTCATTCGGTTGCACAGTGAAGGGACCCCCTAGACTCCTTAGGTGGCCACACTCTCTCCTCTCTGACACCCATTGATACCTGTTCATGGAACTTGCCCCTCCTGTCTTGGACCTACTGGCCTTCATTAACACGACCCAAAAAGAAAAAAAAAAAAAAAACAGGAGAGAGTGAAAAGGTCCTTATGGTCCTACAGAACTGCCAGGTGGCTCAGGTCTGCGTCGGGAGGTCACGCACAGTTTCTGCCCATATGACCTGAAGTCGAGCTCAGAGCCTCATCCATTTGAAAACCCATTTTATGAGTGAGTGGTTGTGTGGGGTCACCGTGATCATTCTCTTCAGTCACGTTTTTATTTCGATTGCTGATGGACTCCAAGTCCTACATCACGACAGGCTTCTCAGGCTGGAGAACGCACAGCCCCAGGCCTGTGCCAGGAGGATGCGAAACAACAACACATCCGTGCTCCCGCCTCCTGCAGCATCGATTTCCCTACCAGACTGTGAAGACTCAAGTTAATTCACAATAATCCCCTCCCCTCCCCACCACACACACAGAAGAAGAGGTGAAGATTGAGGAAGGGGAGACGCCCCGAGAAAACAGTCCAGTCTCTGAGGTGTCACCGGGTGGGGTGGACGGGCCAGTTGCATCAAGGATGGAAGCCTCTCTCGCCTCTTGTCTCTCAGATAACTCCTGACAGGTCTTAAAACTCCGTGGATGCTTTGGACATGATGCGTTTGAAGGCCATGGAGGGGCCAGGCGGCCTCTTCATCCATACGCTGTGGAGGGAACACCCAGCACGTCACACACCTCCCTCCTCCACGGCACAAGTCCTCTCACCTGCACGTGCTGTGCACGCAGGGCCGTGGGGACTTCTGGCCGAGCTCCCGCCACAGCTGGCCAGGCCTTGCACCTGCCCAGTCTCCTGCTCTGTCGCCCTGGGCTCCCTGGTGGTCCGGGAATCCCTGCTCCACGTAAAGCTCAGGGACTATGTTGTGACTCCCCATGTGTTTGACCTTTACATGGTCAATAGTGACCCCATGGATGAGTGACACATGCAGGTCAGTAGCTCGAGCATCAGATCGGCTCTACCACTTGGGATCCTGAGAGCTGGGCCATGAGTCTGAGCACCTCGGCGTTTCCTTCTGATGAACTAGATAGAAACACACCTGCGGGTGGAGCTGGCTGCGGGTTCTGAGTGAAGGGGTAGAAAGTGTGCAGCTGTGATGGAAGTGACTTCAGCGGGTTCACACCGACGTCTGTGTCGTGTGAGGGAAAATAGCTCCTGGGGGAACACACAGTCTCACACACGCGCCTCATAAGCACACACGCACAATCACAGCTCACAGGATGACACGAGACTCCCCCACCCCAAGCACACGGCCCTACATCACCCAGAGGGAGTTCTGTCACCTCCAGCTGCCATACAAACGTATTTCCCCTCATCTGGAGAATCAGCTTTTTTCTAACAAAGCCATTCCCTCCAAGGACCTGGAATCCTGTGGGAGCTCAGACTGACAGCAGCAGGGATGCCCACCTGTCTCATCTGCGTGTCTCCCTCGGCCAGTGAGGACGTCCATGACGTGCTCCGTGTCCTCTTGCTCTGCCACCTCCTGTGATCACAGGAGCGAACTCTGTGAGGGTCACATCAGGCCACAGTCTTGGGTTTTCTCTGTGAATATTGAAACTCAAATGGAATCGTGGACACGTCAAGGCCCCCACAGCAGGCTCAGAGTGTCCCTGTGCCAACGCACGGACTTGTCCTGGACGCCGTCTCTGCCCCTTCGGGTTGGTGACCAGGACGTCCTTAATCCCAGGAGGAAGAGCTGCCTCTGAGCAAAGCCCCCACCACACAGCGGCCGGCTCACAGGTGACAGTGACAGCGGAAGGCAGACGCCCGTCACCTCATAACCCCCGCCACCGGCCATCGTAGAACTTTCCGATGGCCTCGTGGGGTCCAACTGCCCTTATGTAGGAAACTGTGTTTTTAACATGTAACAACCTCTCATTTAGGAGGAGTTTGGTGTCTATATCTATTACTTTACTGATCAGTGTCTCTGAACGTCACCGTGTGCTTGAAGCCCTGGCTCTTCACTGAGTAATTACGACAAAAAGCAATTCGCGTTCCCGAGTGCATTTCTGTAGGCAAATGGGACTGGAGGCGGGGTCCGCAGTGAGTTCTTAGACATGACATTCACAGCACCATTTAGAAGAGAAAATTTTCATTATTTGGAACTTTTCAATATTAAAAAATTAGGTTCTATGAAAACGCTGTCAAGAGAAAGGAATGACGGTGCCAAACTCTGTGACCTTCAGCAGGACTATGTGCCACAGTGTATGAAAGGGGACAACATTCCTCCTCTGTACAGAAATGTCCTGGGCCCGGGAAACTGGATCAGTTGGTGGAGGGATCAGGGCCACGGTTTCTGGTTTAGGTGTCATGATGCGTAGACAGAAAACGTTTAACCACAGACACTGTCACATCCCAATAAAGCCACGTCAGCGTCACTGTGGTCCTGGACATTCATCAGGATGAGAGAACGGCGTGAAGACAGTCCCCAGATGCCAGGACACATGGACCCTAACGAGCAAGGAATCACATAAGAGGAAAGAGCCAAGTGTCCCGCACAGAAGGGGACTCGCCCCCACGGGATGGACGCTGTTCTGACTTCATCCTGGGACAGGAGGGATTTGTGCAGCAGACGCCACCTCAGTCCTGACCCCTGAACAGCCAAGGGAGCCGTGGACACAGTGACCCTGAGGAGTCGGAGTGGAGCACAGAGACACCCTGAGGGGGTGGGGAGGCCACAAGAGGAGACACAGGTCCTGGCCCTAAGGACAGAGCAACTGGGAGGCAGGAGCTGACTCTGAAGGGCTCTGGTCACCATGTCACACAGTGGGGTGTCTGCGCCTGGACACCAGGGGGCGCTCGGTCCTCCTCCTGAAGGTCTGGGGGAGTCAGAGCTGAGACCAGCCACCTGGCCCTGCCTGGTGCCCTCTGCTCAGGCCTCACAGCTGTGATGTCCCCAATTCCTCGGGCCCCACACCGCCCCACCCCCATTCACCCCTGACACCCTCAAAGGGACCTGACCCAGGTCCCAGTGCGGGACCAGACACCTGGGGTGTCATTTGCATGAGTGGACCCTCCCTCTGTCAGGGCTTGAAGAGGGGAGGGAGAGACCTGGGGGAAGCTCTGCTCCAGCTGTGGGGACACAGAGGACAGCACTCAGTGATCATCTCCACCATGGCCTGGTCCCCTCTCCTCCTCACCCTCCTCGCTCACTGCACAGGTGACTGCATACGGGGACAGGACAAGGGACCCTGGGCGGCCACATGGGGCCCTGCTTCCACCTCTTGTCTCTAGCCCCAGCATCACCATGTCTGTGTCTCTCCCTCTTCCAGGCTCCTGGGCCCAGTCTGTGCTGACCCAGCCGTCCTCAGTGTCTGGGGCCCCGGGAGAGAGTGTCACCATCTCCTGCACTGGAAGCAGCTCCAACATCGGGGATGGTTACGATGTGCAGTGGTTCCAGCAGCTCCCGGGAACGGCTCCCAAAGGCCTCATCTATGGTGATGATGTTCGAGACTCAGGTGTCCCCGACCGATTCTCTGGCTCCAAGTCTGGCAACTCTGCCATCCTGATCATCAGTGACCTCCAGGCTGAGGATGAGGCCGATTATTACTGCCACACATATGATGACAATCTCGATGCTCCCACAGTGCCCCAGGCCCGTGGGGAAGTGAGACAAAAACCTGCTGTTTCCTGTGCAATGAGGCTTCCCTGAGCAGACCCCACTGCTCTGACCAGACAGCTGCTTTCGTGTTTGACGTTAAATGGGGTCTGAGATCCACCCCAAGGAATTTTTCTAGATAATGTGTCCCCGTCCTCTCTCAGTCTATCCCCAGAGTCTGTCCTCATTGGCAACACATTGACTGATTTTCTCAAACTGAGCAGAAAGGCTCAAATGTGGGGCGGGCTGCCAGGGGACAGAGTACCTGAGGGGTGAGCTGGTGCCAGGGCTGCTGAAGCGTAATCCACAGACTGGGGGGCTGAACCAGCAGAAAAGTGTGTTCTCACAGGTGAGAGGTGGGATGTCCGAGACAGAGGTGTGGGCAGGGGGGTCTCTCCTGAGACCTCGCTCGTTGGCTGGCAGAGAGCTGCGTTCTCACTGAGTCCCCACAAGACATTTTCTGGGCCCTCCCTTCTGGTTTTCCTCCTTTTTTTCTTAAAAAGACACCAACCCTACTGATGAGAACACCACGATACGACCTCGATCACCTCACTCACCTCCTTAGGGGCCCGATTTCCAGTCACATTGGGGGTTTGGACTCCACGCAGGATTTTGAAGGGACACAGTTCAGTCCGTGTCCAGTTGTCAATAGAAAAACCCAAGACACAGAATGCAGCTGCGTCTGGCTCGGGGGAGTCTACGTCCATTTGCTGTGCATCCACAGCCTTCCCTGAACACCTACTGTGCCTGACTTGGGTCTAGGGGTTCAGAGTACACGGCAGACACACAGGACTGTCCCCAGGCTCAGGGAGCTGACACACTCTGGTGGAAGAGGGAGGACATACAAGCCACAATACAGTGTCCCAGGCTGATTTCCCACCTGGGGAAGAATGCCTCTGTGGTCCCAGGCATCCACCCACCCAGCAGACCCTCCAGAATTAGCGATTCGCCGTCCCTGGGCAATGGGTCAGGAGCCCCAGCTTTCAGGATGACCGGACCCCATCACTCACACCATCTCCCCTGACACCGCCCTGGCAAACAAGGACAGGGTGGTCTGATTTGGTTTAGACAACACAGTTCCTGACCCTGGACTTGGAAATTGGTCGATCTCATGCCAAACACGTGGCTGGAGGATTCAGGGTCCAGGTGGGAGGGGAGAAGCACACAACTTTTTCCCAATTCATCTCCTTCATGCGCCTCACTGTGCCCTCCACCCTGATTGTTACTGCTTATTGGGTTTTGTCCTGTGGATGCTGGGACCTGGGCAGGGGACATACGCCAGGTGGTTCCTGTCACATCAAACCACACTTCTGCATTCATGACCTTGTTAATATCTTGTAAAAGATCAGTTTCAGGGAACATCGCACCCACTTCCATCCATAGGCATCAATCTAAAACTGAATAGTCTCAGGACACGTAAAAAGCTGCAGAAATTATCTTCAGGGATGTCTGTTCCCTGGCAGAGTCAGAAGAGTGACGTAGTCTAAAGAGACCACCCTAGCACCACTTCCCCCGTGATCTGGGTGCTGCTCCTCGGTTTAATGCATTTGAGGAATGTTCCAGAAGTCCAGCTCAGGAACCTCTCACCCCTACACCTCAATCTGGGTCCCTTCTCTTCCCATCCCCGAGACTCTGCCCTCTCAGGTCACCTTAGGGTCTTTGCTGAGGATCCCGACCTCACAGGATCCTGATCTCAGGTGGTGCCATCACAGTCACCTTCCTCTTCTGTGTCCTGGGAGCTGGCACCAGATGTCGTCTCACTCCAAAAGGACATGGTGTTTCTTTATGCGACCGCTCACACACTCACCCCGTCTCAACGACATCACAGTCTCACATTTAGCTTTTAAGTAAAATAAGGCCATGAGGAAGAAAGTCCGCTCGGGGGAGGTTTATTTAAAATGTGAGCCAATTGTGTGACACCTAAGACGAAATCCTGACAATAAACCTAGTAGAGATCCTGAAAACTACATGGGAGACATTTTCTAAAATAGAGTGTTACTCAACCCACAGGTAAAGGTGAAGCCTCAAGCATTATTATTATTATTATTATTATTATTATTATTATTTTATTTTATTATTATTATTTTATTATTATTTTATATTATTATCATTATCATTATTATTTAACAAAGCACTAATGTAAATGGAATCTCAACGAAACAGTTCACACATGACGTGACTGAAATGTTTGCAGAACGGTTCTCTTTAGAAAATGTCACTGAGTGTTTTTCTGGAAAATTCTTTTTATACCATTTCCCTGGAGAGTCCTTTTAAGCCTTTCTAGCCATCAACTGTCCCCTCGGCTCTGACACCAGACCTGATGCTCACCACTTTAGTGAGATGATAACTTCTGACTGTGCATCTGATGCCTCAGCAGAGGTCGCTCCACTGAGGACAAGGACGGGGATGGAGCTTGACCACAGCCCCTTCTCCCTGCGCCCCACACGGACTCACCACATGGACTCCTGACAGCCACCTGCCAAGGAATGATTGAGGATGTTGTAATACAAGATAAATATCCAACAAAGGGGAAAAATACTCAAATAAACATTGAAATGGATGTTTTCGTAGAGAGCATAGATTAAACCAAAAATCAGAAAATAAGATTATTTGATTATCAATGTTATAAATTAAATCTTACAATTACCATTCATCATCATTGGGGAATGTGATCTTTTTCTTATTTTTATGTGAAAAAAAAAATAACAGTAAATCCCAGAGTAGCCTAGAATGTTTCTGTAGTAGTTATTATTTACGCCTACAGCACCGGGTCTTCCTAGGGGGTCTCCCATCCAAGTACTCACCAGGCTCCACCCTTCTTAGCTTCCGAGATCAGACGTCCGGGTTGTGCAGGGTGGCATTGTAGACGATGGACTGTGGCTTCATGGGCAGAAGCCAGGACCTTTTGCGGCTAAAGCAGACGTGCTAACCACTGCACTACAGAACCACATCCGAACGTTTTCAAATTAACAAAAAGACATGGGAAATACAGTTTTGTACTCAAGATGCATTTTTGTAGAAAAACAACTGAAAGAGAAGGAGGCTATTGGAGAATCAAAAAGTACAAACAGATAAAATCAGTGGACAGCGTGTGGGGATCACATTCCTTAGGAATCAGCCCTTGGGTATGTGACTGGAGACAGGGACCTGCTGAGCTGCACAACCCAGCTGGGCCCTCAGGGCTCTGGGCCACGGGGAGGGGTGTGTCCTGCCACCAGCAGGGGCCGCTGGGGGACTGCCCTGTGCTCCCTGCACAGCTGCTCAGTGAGGACCCTTCACTCAGAGGGGCCTGGGCCTGGGGCTGGTCCCTGTGCTCCCTGAGGGGACTCAGCAGCTGGGTCCTCTCTGGCCTGGCAGAGTCCCCTGAGCAGGGACTTCTGTGTGGCCTCAGCAGGTGCTTCCTCCCAGGGCTCTCCCAGGGGGTGAAGCCAACCTCCATCCTCCTCAGTCTGGCTGGGGGCTGAGCTCCAGCACCAGGGCTCAGGGAGGGGCTGGGTGGTCCCTGGATGGGACACATTTGCATGCACAGCCCCTCCTCTGGGGGAGGGTGGAGGAGAAAAGGAGGCCTGGGGCAGCCCAGCCCCACTGTGGGCTCAGGGGCTGCCTGCACCATGGCCTGGACCCCCGTGCTCCTCGTGCTCCTCTCTCAGTGCACAGGTGTGCACATGCCTCGGGGACACAGGGCATTCCCCAAAATCACTGTCCTCTTGCTTAAAATCCTGAGAAATTTTCTGTTTTCTTCTGCCCATGACCATGTTTGTCTATGTTTGCAGGTTCCCTCTCCCAGCCTGAGCTGACTCAGCCGCCCTCCCTCCCCGCATCACCTGGAGCATCAGCCAGACTCACCTGCACCCTCAGCAGTGGCTTCAGTGTTGGTAGCTACCGAATACACTGGCACCAGCAGAAGCCAGGGAGCCCGCCCCGGTATCTCCTGTACTATAAGTCAGACTCCGATAAGCACCAGGGCTCCGGGGTCCCCAGCCGGTTCTCTGGGTCCAAAGACGCCTCGGCCAACGCAGGGCTCCTGCTCATCTCTGGGCTCCAGCCTGAGGACGAGGCCGACTATTACTGTGGTACAGGTCATGGCAGTGGGAGCAGTTTTCGTTACTCACAGTGACTCAGATGATGAGGAAATGAGACAAAAACCCCTGGGTCCTCAGACTTGGGTCCTGAGACACTTTTATTAAGAAGCTTCTGTGGAGACTCCAGTGGAGGTGTCTCCTCTGAAGCAGGACACATTCATGAAAGTAGAAAAGCAGACTCAGGTCACCTGAGCCGGCACAGAGCATCCCAGAAGTACACAGGTGTGGGAACAGAATCCCACTGCACATGCCCATCGGGTGTGGAGTCAGGAACAAGAGAAATTCTCTTCTACACCTCTAACGATGACCAGGGCAAGCTTACCCAGAAATTACCCAGAAATCCTATCCCATTAAGTATGAGTCTGTGTTACTACTGATGTGTCCACAACTCGTATGTGGATTCTCCTCAAGGTCGTGGACTGACACGACTTCATCCTCCACGGACCATCCTAGGCATCCCATTGGTCTAATCTGTACAGACTCTCGCAGCCAAAACCCCTCACACTGTCCATCATTTTCTCTCCTCTGCGGCTGCCTCCCTCACCTTCCTGGTCACTCTCTCTCACTCTTCAGGTATTAACTGCATCTCCATATGAACTTTCCAGAGAAACAGACAAGTCTTTGCTGTTATTTCCGTTCCCTGGGGCTCCATCTCTCAGGATCATGATTACCAGAATTGGAACAGGATGGAAACACCTCATGGTACCTCTCCTGCCCTCGTCCCCACACTCTCAGTTAATCTGCTTAATATAAAAGTGAAGTTGTTACATTTTCCTAAAAAAAACATGTCTTCATCCAACCTTTAGGTATTTACACATGGAGTCTATTGGGTTTTCTTCTTCTCCAGAAGATGCCTTACATGAGGTGAGTCTCAAGGTCATCCACAGAGAAAGGCTCAGCTGCGGGTATCAGGACACATCACTGACTCTGTCACACCCCGGCATCACTATCTCCTAAGAACCTTCAGGACAGTGTATCCACCAGGAAACATTTCCCTCGGGTCCTTGAATCTCATGCGTTAGCCCCTTTGCACAACAAAGGGAGCACTGTCTCAGGGTCACCCTCAGACCGATGTCTGGGAGCCACAGGGGACAGTGTTGGGCCTTAGCTGTGGTGTCAGGACCATGAAGGAGGGGCTGTGTGGCCACCCCCTGCCCTGTGCTTCCTGAGACCTGAAGACCCTTCAGCCATGGGTCTCGTGCCTGCAGGGATGGAAACGAACAGATTTCTCCACTTCACAAGAATCTGGACTTCTGATTCAGGGAGACTGTTGACAGGGCCCGTCTGCTTTCAAATGCGTCCTCACTGCCTACAATAAATTATTCCCTAAGGAGAATATTTTTAAGACATCTTCTCTCGAAACTCAGGTTCCAGCACCAAAACGTTCTAATAGAGAATCAACAGCTTCAAGGATGTGTTGTCATGGAGAATCACCACTCTGGGATGCAGAAGCCATTAGAGAGACAGGGGGAGGAGTGACTTCATTGTCACACACACACACACACACACACACACACACACACACACACATGCACACATGCACACAAGGCCCTTATCGTCTGGCTGAGTGCATATTGCCCTGGACTCCACAGTTTGGGGCATGTCTGTCCCCCCATAAGTCAGGGATTGACCAGTGCTGACACAGGCATCCTGAGGGTCAAAATCGCAGGGGAGAGAATCTCCCTCAGCAGGAAACACCAACGACATGAGAGTGACCTGGTCCTGTTAACAGGGCCGCAGACCACGCCCTGAACACATGCTCCACTGATCTGAGTCGATTCTCAGGGTCCCAGGGTGACTCTCTATTCCTGTGGGCATCACAGCCCCATGACCACTCAGGGCTCCAGTCAGCAATGGTGCCGGTTATGGCATTTATTCTGGGACAGCAGCCTCAGTGCTGCTCACACGGGATCACGGTCCATGGGGACAGAGACACAGCCTCCCCTGTGCTCTCCGGCCTGGGCTGCCATTCACTTCATCACTCAGTTGGAGGAAGAGGCCCCTCTCAGAGTCTCACTCGTCACCCAGTCCATACTTCCTTCTGCACAGACCAGGGAGCAGGGACGCGAGATGTGTGACTCCAAAATGACTTTGTGAGGGAAATCGTGTGGCATATGCAACAGAGAGCAGGGATTACGTGTGCGTTTTCACTGACGTCTGACTGCGTCCACTCAGTTTCCATGAACATCATTTTGACAAAAGAGAGAGAGTTTTAATAAGTCTCCTACTGAGTGGAACTTCCTTGCAGAAGGACATCATTTTAAATGGACTTTATTAAGCTCACGTTGTAAAAAGCAATGCACATGCATGGAAGGGCAGGCTTAGGTAGGTGGGGACTAATCTGCGTACCTGGCCTGAGGACCCGGAGAGACTACGGAATGAGTCTGAGTCTGAGCCTGAATGTCAGAGAATCCCCATGACGCGGCTTGAAAACGGTCAGAAAGAGAAAGTGGATGCTCCACCCCAGGCCTTTTCGCTATATTCAGGCTTTAACTCATTGGATGAGGCTCAGCAGTACTAGGAAGGGCGATCTGCTTTATTTATCCTCCTGATTCATGTGTCATCTCACCCAGAATCCCCTCACAGACTCATCCAGAATAACGTTAAACAAATGTCTGTGCGCCCAGGGGCCCAGTGAATTCGAGACACTAACATTCACAGTCACGGTCTAGGTCTGTCATCGTGGCACCTTTACGTGTCCACTAAAAGCTACGAATGCCCAAAGGAAGACAGTAACGAGAGCTTAATTCTGCCTCCTGCTACACAACTGCTGTGCCCACAACGGGACGTGCCTGATGATGGGGACCTTCTCTCTGAACCCTGTACGTGTGCCACTACGACGCGAAACCAGCAACACAGAATACGACTGTGAAAGCCATTGTGTCTCGTGTGACCCAGGAAGAGAACAGAGAGAATGAAAATCATGAGTGTTTGTGACACACACACACGTGTTCTAAACAGAATGAGGGGAACGTGCTCACGACACCACAGCTCTCATTTCTAGAATTGACAACTGCCTCTTCCACCGCCCACTCTGTGTCCCCTTTGCCTCCAGTAAGCACCTCGGCCTGTTGGGCCTTTACCTGGTGTCATCGCACAAACATTCATTCCTGAGGGCCCTGGACATGTACATGGGAGACAAGTCTTTTCACGTCTTTTGCTCCTTCTGAGACGTCCGTTCACATACCTCTTCCTCACATTTCCTTGTCACCCATTTTCCAATCATCCATCTTTCTAGTTTATGACCGTCCAGGGACGTAAGAAACAAGCAGTCCATCTTCTTACGTTTGTTACTGTGCCAAAGGGGTTTAAAGACAACACAGTCACCCAGCTGCTTTCTCCTTATCCCTGGCAGATTGGCAGGACCCAGTGGAAATACTCGCAGATCTCTGTTGTTAAACCAAGCCCTGGACTGCCTATCAGACCTGCCTTTACTGCTAGAAACAGAGATTCTCAGCATCTTTAACTAGAACCAGAGTAGAGAACTGCAGAAACCATAGAAATCATTTGAAAACTTATCCTTAAAACTCTTCCTTTAGAAGCACTATGAGCAGAAGCTCCCAATTATGACTTGATAATGAAGCCAAACACCACTGACCAGAAGCATTCAAGGGCCCCGTCCTCCTCAACTTTGCCAAGCCCGGGAGATGAGAGTCAGCACCCCAGGCCCCACAGTCCCTCTCCCCCTGCAGCAGTGCTAGCGGGAGCACCGAGTGTTTGCTCATGTGACCAAGTGTGGCCGTGAGAAATGGGTGTGTAGCTCGTTTCCTGACTGTCTTCCCACGGCACCTCACACAGGAACAGCAGGGCTTCCTCCTCAGTGTGTATTCAGATGCTGGGGCTCCCACACCTAGTGGCTTTCTCCTTTTGCAATCCCCCCTCACTTAGCAACCTCTCAGGCAATCCCAAACTCTGTGCTTTGGATCCTCAAGTCTGTTAGCCTGTGGACAAAGTGAGCAGAAACCCCAAATCTCACGTCCCTTTGTCTTTCAAATCACTAAGACTCCTTCATTCAGGCTGCGCTGACACATCCATCCATGGTGTGGGGTCAGGTCTCGGGAATAACATCGTCTACAGCATAAAGAGCAGCGTCATGGAGACGCACAGTTGGGCCCAGCAACAAAACCCCCAGGCAGAAGCCCCAGAGACCTGGTACCTGGAGTTCTGTCTCTGGCCACGAGAAAAGAATCCGCCGGCAAGAAATGGATCCCGAGGGGATTCTAGATCCTGTCCTGAGAAGAGGCTGTTCATTAGAACCCGACTTTGGTGATCCTGGCACAGGCTCCAGACCCCAGAGGACGGGAGACTCCATCCTCCCTCTCCTCCTGTGGGACCATCACACTCTGGTCCCTTCCTGCGTCTAACTTCACGTCAGGGCTGGCTCTCCTGCGAAAGTGCTCACCAACCCCTGAGGATCTTACAAATTTCCAAGGGCCTGAGGCTCTGAGGAAGGCCTAACTCTCTTTTACCGCATGTTCTCAGCCTGGTCACCTCTCCACAGGCGAAAACTTCCTTATAGCAGCACAGGTTTCTTCTGGAGAATCAATGGAAGGGTCAACAGGAGGCTGATGCAGAAGGACCCAGCTCAGGATCTGACTAACGGCCCCAGTAATTCCATCTCGTGTCTTTACAAGAACTCAAAGCAATGGCTACTTTTCGATGTCTGCACCTCACCAGTGCCCGGGGGCCCCTTCCTGTCCTCTTGAGTCCAAAATTTTCCGTAGAATTGTTGGATGGGGTGACAAGGAACTCAGAATAAGAGCATCAGCAACTTACGGGTCCCCTATGGCTCTCTACTAAGCCCACAAACGTCCCTCCCTGCTCCTGGCCAGGCTTTGGTGCTCATTCCTTGATCCATGAAATGTCAGGAAAGGCAGAGTCTCTCTCTCTCTTGAGATTTCCCTACAAAAGGCTCCTGATCCCTGGCCCCAGGAGTTGCCCCTCGTTAAGGGCGTGGCTCTCAGACCCTCACAGGCTCACTTTCCCCACTTCAACCCCGGGACTTCTCCCACTTTTGCAACCTCTCTGCTTCTTTGTCTGGGATGGTATGGAGTAGCTCTCAGTGTGTTAGCTGTAATCCTGATAAATGCAAGCCCCAGTTAAATCCGTAGATTCCTTAACAAATGGCCTCAATCAGGTCTGAGGCAAAGTGGAAACACGTCCTGAGGGTATCTTTGGCCAGAAATGGGGGAAGCACTTCTATACAGGTTGAGAGTTTCCTTCACACTAATGTTCTTTTCCTAGCAATCTGCAGGTGTAAAAAATGACAAACCTAAAGTAAAAGAAGCTTAAATACGTCAGAGTCACAATAAAACATCCTGCCAGGGGAATTTTAAAAGGCACCTGAGAACCCGCAGGAGTAATTAAGAAGACAGTTTCCCTGAGGACATTTTGCTCTCATTGCCAAGACCCGTGTATGTGAGTGGGAACCTGTCAGGCGCCCCTTACAGCATCGACTACAGCAACAAGTGACTCCACCAATGTTTCCACTTATACGGGTCACCCAAAGAGATGTGTGACCAGGAAAGAGTTAGTGGAGTTCCTGGCTCTAGGTTCAGGGCCAAGGAGGAAGCAAAATCAAGTATCAGGGAATCCAGAAGCATCTGGGAACAGATGCATCCGCTTATCTGTCTGGAGGTCGTTAGGGACCTGAGAACTCAAAGTCTTCACCCCAAACTGCACACGGTGGTCCTTCTCCTTCTCCTGCCCTGGAAAGCGACCTGAGGGAGATGCACCTGCAGGAACCAGTATCCCTTCCAGGGGAGCCAGGTGGGGGGAATGGGCTGAGGACTGAGTGTGGGGACCAGCGGGGAGCACAGGGGGACCTGTCCTGAGAGCTCAGGGCCTGGGCCAGGCAGGCTGGGAGGATGCTCCCCTGGCTCCTGCTCACTTGGGCAGGCCGTGTCCCCGCTGAGCTGTGACTTTCCTGCACCTGGGCCACCAGGAGCCACAGGAGCACTCGGCTCTGACACTCACATTAGCCTCATGGGTCATCCTCCTCTCACGAAGTCACTGTCCAGGCCTGATTCACAGGCAAAGGTCAATGGACAATCCAACGACGGAGATAAATTTTCTCGAGAAACTGGACCTACAGAGCTACCCGAGCACAGGATAGGAGACACCTGGGGAGGGAGAGTCTCAATCCCAACAATCAGGCCTCAGCAAGCAGAGCTCTGGGGCTCCTTCCTCATGGCTCAGATTCCTCCCTTCTTCTCACTCATTGGGCAGGAATTTCCTTTGGGAGACAGGGAAAGGATACTGGGGAGGAAGGGCATTTGCATGGCCTTTTGCTCCTGGCCTCTGGGCACAGGTGGTCGTTATCTATTCTCTCCACCACGTGCTAATTCCCAAACGGGGTCTTGGGAAAGAGGGAGCTGGCTCTGCCATCAGCAATGCCTAAGTCTTTGGTTAAAACTGATTTAAAATACATATTAACTGGCATGTGGCCTGAAATCCTATTCATATTTTAGAAAAAAGGTGGAGTCCAATCCATTATGAACAATATCAGGATTAAAAACTATAATCTAATCACACTATATTCATAGTTGATCATTGCACAAAGGAATCAATGTAAGAGCAAGAAGAATCCACTGAATAAGAAGAAAAATTCAACTTGGCCCCAGGGAGGATTTGGGCTGAGGCTGGGGTATGTGCCCCAACTCTGGGTGATGATGCACCTGGACCCTGGGGGACAGCAGACGTGAAGAGGGGGCGGTCAGCCTGCACCAGCGTGTCCCCTCAGAGAGAAAAGCTCCTCCCAGGGGAAGCTCCTCCCTGAGGCAGGCAGGTCCCTCAGGACCCCCAGGGGCCCTGCTCTGTCTCCTTCCTACATGGGAGGGGCTCCTGGGGCCTGACTGTGTCTCCCTCATCCAGCCTGTCACCCCCTCCCCTCCACACGGACTCCTGATCCCCACCCAGGCCTGCCCCAGGGGGACACTGATGGGACCCACGGTGCCTAGAGAACGCCTGAGACAGGGTGTGCGGTGGCCGACCTCAGGGCGCCCTGCTGCTGACAGGACTCCCCATGTCTTCACGGGGAGATGTGCAGTGAGTGCGTCAGTCCTGTCCGTGCCACCGTGTCAGTTGTCATTTCTTTCTCATCTGTAAGTTCTCACTGATTTCAGATTTAGAGTGACCAAGAGAAAGTGGTATTGTTTGTTTCCAGTGTTTTAGTTATTTCTTTTCCTTGTGTCTTCATAGTCCTCATGTTCACATCTGAGAGATGTAAAGATGCCTGTCATTCTCTGCACCAGCAGGTCGTGTATTGTATAATAGGAACACTAACTTAGAATTAAGTTTTTTATGATTCGTTGCAGCTCTTGAACTCATATGAAAATAAAAGAAACACGAGCTTTATTACTTAGAAAATTTACTAGTGATTCCAAAATAAATACCGTAAATCACAGTTTTATTTCACACTTTGAGAAATACCAATTGTGTGTCTCATCGTCACCAATGCCTAGAGGCATTTTATCCTCCTGCCGGTCCCTCTTACATCCCATTCCCTTCCCATCCTTATCATTCCTTCTGCTCCACAGCAGGAGGTGAAGAGAAGGGGGGTTTAGAACGTTCTATGGTGTTCTCACCACCTCGTTTATACTCAGTGCTGTTTGCAATTCTTATAATGAGATATGTGTTCCTATTTAGTTTTAGCTGATGTTGCCAAGAATATGACACTCTGATCCCTTCCTCTCCAAACCCATTTGTGTTGAAGCTCATCCATATGATAACTGGTTCCTTAGAGCAAAGGACATTTGCCTTCGTAGCCCGACAGTGCAGCTCTTGGTGACAGCACCCTCAGCTCTGGTCCCCTTAAAACTGCCGCCAGGGAGAGACCCCTGTCCCTTCACACTGGGACATAAACTCTGATTCTCCAGGGGACTCACTGCTGGAAGGAGGAGTGACTGCTCATCTCTGTCAAGGAAGGTGAGAAGAAATTTTATTGAGGAGGAATAAAGTTCCCAGGAATGGGGGTCGATTTGGCATGAGCTAGGTCAATGTCAAAAGGAGGTGAACATGCACATCTCGTCGTTGAGCCCTTGTGTTTCCAGAGATGAAATTTATGACTGATGTCACCAGGGACAGGAGGAAGCTGATTTGGTGAAAAACCTCAACCAGTCCTTGTCCGCGTCCCAGTCTCCATTCAGTCATTGGTCATTGTGAGGTCCCAGCCCCTGACTCATTCAAGATACGCCCCAGGGGACCTCAGGGTGACACTGGGGCTGGAAGACAGAAGAAAGTAATTTGCATGAGGCACTTCCTCCTCCTAATGGGTCTGAGACACAAATAAAAGCCTGAGGACACCACACTCCAGCCAAGGAGCCTGAGGAGGCCTCGTCCTGTGAGTGTCCCCACCATGGCCTGGACGGTGCTTCTGCTGGGGCTCCTCGCTTATGGCTCAGGTCAGGGGAAGGGACTCTGCATCCTCGAGGGGAGGGAGTGGAGCACATAAAAGGACGGTCCGAGGCTGATCGCATCTTTCCTGTTGTTTTTAGGGGCTGATTCTCAGACTGTGGTGACCCAGGAGCCATCGCTGTCAGTGTCTCCTGGAGGGACGGTCACACTCACCTGTGGCCTTAGCTCTGGGTCAGTCTCCAGTAGTAACTACCCCAGCTGGTACCAGCAGACCCCAGGCCAGCCTCCCCGCACGCTTATCCACAGAACAAACAGCCGCCTCTCTGGGATCCCTGATCGGTTCTCCGGATTCATCTCTGGGAACAAAGCCGCCCTCACCATCACGGGGGCCCAGCCTGAGGACGAGGCCGACTATTACTGTAGTCTGGACATGGGCAGTGGCATTCACACAGTGATGCGAACCCACGGGGAAGTGCAACCAAAACCTCCTCAAGTGCTCAGAATGGCTCAGCCTCAGAGGCAGAAGGGAAGGGAGCGGGTGGAAATGGCCAGCATGCCCTGGGGAGGGGGCTCAAAGCCCTGTTCTCCTGCCCCGTATCTCATGACCATGTGCCTCCTCCATTCTCTCCAGCGTGACTCCACAAGACTAGGTTTCCACTCTCCCTGTTCTCTAATAATGAGGAGGGGCTTGCCTTGAAAATATATCAACCACGGTGAGACTCAGACACCCCACTGCTCCCTGTGCGTCTCCTCTGATTCAAAGAGCATGAGCAGGTACACTCTCCATCACTGTTTGTCCCTGCAGACCCCCTGGATGACTAAATTGGGAGTCTCACTGGCAGTGGCTGGGGTTGTAGTTCCTCAGACAAGGCCTACTGTGTGCCATTCGTGTGTCCCTTTGCAGGAATCTGTTTTAACAACCTCTCCAGGAGGTTTTCATGAACATTAAAGTTGGAAAAGTACCTCTACTTCGTTAATTCTGAACTTATTCCAGGAAATGCATGTAAAATTCAATCATTTGAACAAGCTTGGACAAAATCTCTGCCATTCTAAATCAGGGACACTCAGAAACAAAATTAAAATCTCTGGCCATCTCTGAAAACTATGATCTATTTCAAACTTACCAGAAATTGGAAGGAATTTCCACAAGCATGTGTTCTCCGAGGATGCATTTTATGCTCATGGGAACACGTATGCTGTTAGAGGACGTCTCATGTAGAAGTGGTTTCCAGAAGCTCATTCCTAAGCTGATTCCCCTGATGTCAGGACAGGAGGAGCAGGGCTGCAGGTTGCGTCACTATTGGAGCTCCCCCTAAGACATCTGGCACTGGGCCTTCAGGGGAGAGTGTGAATTTGTGAGTTGTTTATTTTTTCTTCAATAAGAAAAATAGTGTGTTTAGGCAAAACAAAATAAATTTAAAGGAAAAATGCATTCTAGAAGGCATGTTATCTCCAAGGCTCTTTGCACAATTAGATTCCCAGATTGGCTCAAGGAAGAGAAAAGAAAATTGGGAAAAAAATTACAAAGTCTGATTAAAGCCTGCAGCTGAGTAAATATTATTATTTTAATGTTCTTTGTCTTGAGAAATGACTGCGCTTTTGTAAGATTATAACATTATGTGGATGTTTCTGCATTAACTTTTCAAGCTTTCTGCAATTGGGATATTATTACAAAATTCAAACTTTTATAACAGACACACAGATGGAAATATTCTCTCTTCCTCCACCTGAGGATGAGTGCCTAAACCATCACTACTGTGCTGGACGAGGTGCCAGAGCAGCTGACAAAACTTTCCAAAATCAACCCAGGGCCAAGTGCTATATTTTTGACGTTATCTTCTCTAAGGAAAAACTCATTTTTAAAGTAGTAAATCTACTTGCCATTTATTAACTGGATGATCCTATGAATATTCTCCATGGAATGAGATAAGTTTAGTCTCTCATCAGCCCAATTCCTGGAGAAAACCATTTAAAACTGGTACCAGGAGATTTCCAGTTTGGATATTACAAAATGTCCCATTCTTCCCAGATGCCCTGTCTACGAGTACAGAATCTGGACACCATACGGCAAAAACGCATAGTTAACTCTACAAGGTGAAAAGAAGGTGACTTCACACACCCTCAGATGTGGGGCCTTATTACCTCCCTACAGTCAAGGCGGGATGGGCCGGGGTCATGTGACCCTGAAACAACAATGAAAGGAATAGATGGATGGATGGATGGATGGATGGATGGATGGATGGATGGATGTAGTTAGATGGATAGATTATAGATATATAAACAGGAAAAAAAGAACAAACAAAAGAAGGAAGCGAAGAAATGTAGAATCAGAGAACAGAGACTCCAAGAGAATCCTGTCTTGCGGGCCATTTGGGATGCTCTGATCCTGCCATTAACAGCCCCTAGAGGACGTCGGCAGGGAGCACTGCGGGTCTGTCCTGAGCTGTGAGGTCTGAAACCCATTCTAGGGGTTGTAACTGAATGAACCCTGTGCCCATGGGCATGGCCTGGGTTAGAGACGACAGCAGGTGCTTCCTCTCAAGGGACAGACTCAGTTCACAAGCACCCGAGCCTCTTCCTGGGAGTGAAGCTACACGCTGGGCTCAGACGCAGACCTGGATGGTGCTGTGCACTCCTATGTGCATGTTGCTCCACCAAGCACAGCCCTACAGGGAGCTGAGGAGGAAAAAAAGGGACATCCCAGAGACCAGCACCGGCCTGAGGCCAGGGGACGTTGGAAAGCCCTCACCATGACCTGGCTCCTCTGTTCTCAGGCCGTGGTGACTCAGGAGCCTTTGCAGACCATGTCCCCTGGCACCACGGTCACTCTCACCTTTGGCTCCAGCACAGGAGCTGTTGCCGGTGGTCATCGTCAACACTGGTTCCATCAGAAGACTGGCCAAGCCCCCAGGATGCTGATCTGTGATACAAGCAGTGAACTATCCTGGACCCTGCATGGTTCTCGGGCTCCATCCTTGAGGGTGAAACTGCCCTGACCCTCAGGGCCCAGCCTGAAGCTGAGGCTGAGCACGTCTGCTCATTGTACTACTGTGGAGCATGGCACGATGAGAGACCCAGAAGATGGACCAGAACATGACCCTTGGCTTCAATGATCCTGGGCACAAATGTCATCGCTTGAGATGAGGGTCAGATGACCGGACTACTGAGCCCTCAGTGTGGCCTAATGTTGACCGCCCTTAGTGAGAAACATGAAGAAAAGGGTCTGAATTACTTTCCCTTCTCTGTGAGGCCTTCTCATGTGAAGGAAATTTATGAACGAACTGGGAGAAACCAGTCCAGAAAAAGTACAATTGAAATACTTTATGTTCCACAATAATAGTAACGTCTGTGTCCGATCTAAGGTTTGAGACCAAATGTGTTTCCTCTAAGAGTCACCTTCAATGATTTTGTTGTCAGCTGAGAGCAAAAAGAAAATCACCTTCTGTACATTATAGATGTTTATTATAGATGTTTATTTAATGCAAATCAGAGGTATTCTTAACATTTTAACAGTCTTAAAATTGTAATTCTGCCTGAAAGGATTCTTCTTTCCTAATGAGTTAATGGTGTCCCCAAAGGGAATGTGTTGAAGTCCTAACTGCAGAACAAAGGACATGACCTCATCTGCAGAGCAGGTCACTGCAGATGCAATGAGTGATGATGAGGTCGTACATGTGTAGGGCACCTCCTCGTGACATATGACAGGTGTCCTTTTAAGAAGAGGCCCGTGTGGAGACTGGGAGATGCAGGGAGAGCACCGTGTGAGGACGGAGGCAGACACTGAGCTAACACGGCCGAAAGCCAAGGGACGCCGGAGGTTGCCGGCCATCCACCTGCAGCCGGGAAGAGGCGGGGAGGCTTTCCTGCAGGCATCGGAGGGAGCTGGGCCCTGTTTCCATAGCTTGGACTTCCAGCCCCCAGAGCAGAGGGAAGTAAATATCTGTCGTTCATCAGACCCCCAGGTGAGGTCGTTCATCACGGCAGTGGGAACAGAGCACGACAGAGATGGATCCTGAGGAGCAGGGGCGACGCTGTCAGAGCTGCCTCCAAGGCGTCCTTGCTGTGAAGCTGCAGGGTCGTGGCTGAACGCGGCTCCCACCCTCGGGTTCTGTGGAAGGACGACCTTGGGGGCAATGGAACTGGATGTTCGGCTGAAGTGAATTCTCAGCCAAGAGTGGAAGGGGCTTGGCTCCTCCTGACTGCTTTAGCAAAACGGGAGTAGAAAAAAATCTTAAACACAGAATCGTGAAGAAAACAGAAATAGCACTTAAAGATACTTCACATCCATGGCCTGATCCAATTATGTGCAGTTAGGGCACGAAGAGTGTGACCCAGGGACCACCTGGCCAGGAGCTGAGTGCCCGTCGACCATCTGCCAGCTCCTGGTGACATCACCCTCAGCTCTGGTCCCTTTAAAACGCCACGAGGGGGAGCCCCGTCCCTTCACATGGGGACATAAAGGCTGTGATTCCCCAGTGGACTCACTGCTGGAGGGAGGAGTGACTGCTAAGTTCTTTATATAACAGGGAGAGAGAGAGAGAGAGAGAGAGAGAGAGAGAGAGAGAGAGAAAGAGAGAGAGAGAGAGAAGGAATTGCTCTGAGAAGGAAGAAATGTTCCCAGGAATGGGGTTCAATCTGGCATGAGCTAAGTCGATGGGGCCAGGAGAGGAACACGCCCATCTCATCACTCAACCCTTCGTTTCCAGATACAATATTTGGGACTGATGTCACCAGGGACATGAGGAAGCTGATTTGGTGAAAAAACCTCAACCAGTCCTTGTCCGTGTCTCAGTCTCCATTCAGGCATTGGTCATTGTGAGGTCCCAGCCCCTGACTCATTCAAGATACGCCCCAGGGGACCTCAGGGTGGCACTGGGGCTGGGAGATAGAAGATGATTTGCATGAGGCACCTTCTCCTCCTAATGAGACTCGGGGGCATAAAAAGGCCTGCGGACACCACGCTCCAGCCCAGGAGCCTGAGGAGGCCTCGTCCTGTGAGTGTCCCCACCATGGCCTGGACGGTGCTTCTGCTGGGGCTCCTTGCTTATGGCTCAGGTCAGGGGAAGGGACTCTGCATCCTCAGGGGGCACATTAAAGGAGGATCTGAGGCTGACCACATTTCTCATGACACATGTGTCTCTCCTGTTGTTTTTAGGGGCGAATTCTCAGACTGTGGTGACCCAGGAGCCATCGCTGTCAGTGTCTCCTGGAGGGACGGTCACACTCACCTGTGGCCTTAGCTCTGGGTCAGTCTCCAGCGGTAACTACCCCAGCTGGTACCAGCAGACCCCAGGCCAGCCTCCCCGCCTGCTTATCTACAGCACAAACAGCCGCCCCTCTGGGATCCCTGGTCGCTTCTCCGGATCCATCTCTGGGAACAAAGCCGCCCTCACCATCACGGGGGCCCAGCCTGAGGACGAGGCCGACTACTACTGTAATCTGTACGTGGGTAGTGATACTTACACGGTGATGCGAACCCACGGGGAAGTGCAACCAAAACCTCCCCATGTGCTCAGAATGGCTCAGCCTCAGAGGCAGAAGGGAAGGGAGAGTGTGGAAATGGTCAGCACACCCTGGGGAGGGGCTGCACGGCCCAGCTCTCCTGCCCGGTGGTTCATGGCCACGTGTCTCCTCCAGTCTCCCCAGAATGACTCTGTGAGACTGGGCTTCCTCTCCCCCTGTCTGCCTAGGAGAATGGGGAGGGGGCTCAGCATCAAAACATGTCAGTCACAGGGAGACTAGAGACCCCACTGCTTTCCCTGAGACGTTTCTGATTCAAAGAGCCTGAACAGATCCGCTCTTAGTCATTGTTTGTCCCTGCAGACCAGGTGGAGAGTTCACTCAGCAGTAAAATGGGAGTTTTCCGGGAGATGCTCAGATTACATTTCCTCAAACTGGGCCAACTGTGTGAGAAACATGTGTCCTTTTGCAGGAATCTGTCTTAGCCATCTCCCCAGGAGGCCTTTGTGACCATTAAAGTCTGAGAAGGACCT
The DNA here is from genome assembly GCA_030015415.1 of Cynopterus sphinx. Taxonomy (NCBI): domain Eukaryota; kingdom Metazoa; phylum Chordata; class Mammalia; order Chiroptera; family Pteropodidae; genus Cynopterus; species Cynopterus sphinx. The sequence continues at coordinate 912,966 of CM057390.1, forward strand.
CTACTTCGATTGCCCTGAACGTATCCCTGAAAATTGTGTTTAAAATTCCGTCTTGTTAACAACCTCGGACAAAACTCTCCCATTCAAAATCAAAAACTCTCAGAAGCAGATTCATCATCAGAGGGCTTTGCTAGAAACTAGGATTTGCTTTCAAACTACAACCAGAAAGTGGGAAGAAATGGCACAAGCACGTGTTCTCTCAGGATGCGTTTGTGGCTCATGGGAACACGTATCCTGTTAGAAGACGTCTCCTGTGGAAGAGGCTTCCAGAAACGTATCCCTGAGCAGACTCCCTCGATGCCAGAACGGGAGGTGCAGGGCTGCAGGGTGTGTCACCGCGTGAGTCCCCCTAAGGCGTCCAGCACTGGCCATGAGGGGGAGAAGCAGAGTGTGAAATTCTGAATTGTCTATTTTATCCTCAAAATGAAGAGGGGGGAGGCTTTCCTGCAGGCATCGGAGGGAGCTAGGCCCTGCGCTCCAGAGTTTGGACTTCCAGCCTGCAGAGCAGAGGGAAGTAAATGTCTGTCGTTCATCAGACCCCCAGGTGAGGTCGTTCATCACGGCAGTGGGAACAGAGCACGACAGAGATGGATCCTGAGGAGCAGGGGCGACGCTGTCAGAGCTACCTCCAAGGCGTCCTTGCTGTGAAGCTGCAGGGTCGTGGCTGAACGCGGCTCCCACCCTCGGGTTCTGTGGAAGGACGACCTTGGGGGCAATGGAACTGGATGTTCGGCTGAAGTGATGTCTCAGCCAAGAGTGGAAGGGGCTTGGCTCCCCCTGACCGCTCAGAGGACAGTGGGAGCAGAGAAAGTCTCACACACAGAATCCGAAAGGAAAAGGGCGCCTGCGGCACACGGGGACCTTGGTGCTTCCCGCCCAGGGCCTCCTCACACCACCCTCTCCGCGCCCACCAGCTGCTCTGTGCACCTGCTTCCTCAGGTGTGGCTCTGGCAGGCCTGGGGTGGGCGGGGCCCGTGGCCACCCCTCCTAAGGGCACAGCAGCACACTTCGGTGGCATCCTCTGTTTGCTGCATTTTCCACATTAACCGAATGGACAGTCCTGGGGCGTGGCTGCCTCCACTGGATTTCAGAGCACAGACCCTCGTGGCTGTGGTGTCTTCCTCCAGGGCTGTGAGGTCGATAACCCCCGTCTCCCCAGATGGCCTGGAAGACCGAGTGTGCGGCCAAAGGAAATTAATCTTGGGCTTTAAAGGTGAATTTTGTTTAGCCTGTTAGGAGGACGAGGCTGAGGATGACTGTGTTCTGTGGTGCAGAGACCATGTCCCCCGTGACAGGTGCAGGTGGGGACGTGAGACACAAACCCCCAGGCTCTGTGAACTGTCAGCAGCTAATATCCCTGTCATGTGTTTCCAGATGCTGGGGTGGCCTCAGGGGACTTGTTGTCTATGGCCCCAGAGGAGGTGGTCAAGTGTGTTGTTGTCCGATCCAAAAAGATTTATTTTTACAAACCACTTCATGAAAACATGGGATCTGAAAAACGAGAGGTAATATAATCCATAATCACACAGAAAATGGACAATACTGGGAAAAGAAAAGTTTCACTCCCACATGCACACATGTTCAAGCCTAAATTCAGCTTGGCCGGCATTTAGTAACCAACTTAGTAAATATTGATATTTTAAGCTCAATTTTGTATGTAAAGATAAACACAGAAGCAGATTAACTTTAGGTGGGAAACTTACAGAGACACAGTGGAAATAGAAAAAAATCTTCTTATTTAGATGACTTTGGTGGAAACCTGAAAGAAAGGAACATGAGAAAGGAGAATCCAAAAGGGCCAGGACCGTCTCCCACCCCTGACAGCCCAGGGAACACTGTGCGCGGGTCAGACTCTTCACCCTGCAGAGGAGGGTGTTCCCTTCCCGCGTCTCAACCCCACGGGCCAGAGGGAGCCTCCCTGGGTGTGTCCCTGAGGACAAGCTCAGAGTCACAGAAGCAGAACCGCACGGGTCCCCCTGTCCTCAGAGCGCGTTCCCCACAGAGACTCCTCGGGACTCCCCAGGGTTCCCTGCAGGGGTGACGGGCAGGCAGGGGGCTGGGAGGGGGCTCGACAGAGGACACGAGTCTGCATGGAGGATGCGTCAGAGAGACAAGGGTCACAGCTCTCTAATCCAGCCTATGTCACGCAGCCTGTGTCTTTGTTTCTCAAAACAACAATAAAATCTATGAGCACTTTAAAGGAATATCAAGCATTGAAAAACTAAAAATGTGTAAGTACATTGTTGAGAAAAAAATTGCAGAACGAAGATTTCAGAATATTTTAAATATTGGAGAAAGAGAAACTGTGCCCTCGTTTCTTCATAACTAAGCCAAGAAGAAATTTCAAAATCTCCTACATGTCCATGGGGGAGCTGAGACCTGGGGTCCCCGGCAGCTTCTCAGAGGAGAGCAGGGCCCAGTGGGTCATGTGAGGTTCCTAAGTCCTCAGGGTCCCTGAGGAGGAGATTATGCACAGCGATCAAAGCCTCCCATTCCATACCCAGGTGGATAAATTCTAGGGATCGTGCCTCTCACAGCCAAGTGGAGAACATGGAGTGGAGACACCCAGGACCTTTCGGAACAGGAGGATTGGCCCTGCTGACAGGACGTCTCAGTGGACAGTCTCGAGCTGCCAGTAACTAAAGGGTGACCTTAAGCTGCAGACACGTGTGTCCCAGATGAGCCCATATCCACTGAGAGACAGGGGGGTGTAAAGATCAGGTTGGGGGAAAGGCCCCCAGATATACCGACACAAGGTGACACCTGGAAGGAAGGGAGAGGCACCTCTGAGACTGTGGTACGTGCCGTGAGTCACAACTCGGATGAACGATCTGTCCTGAATTGCACAGCTACACGGGCCCTGGTGTGATGGGGGTAAGGAATTCTCTCTTTCCATCACACCCAGCAAACAGTTTGGGGGACCAGTGACTCCATTCACCCTACGACTTGGCAATTCAAGTTGAGATGTTGTGATGCCTACACAGGCAGCTCTCACACCACAGACACAGTCGCATCACAACAAACCCAGGTTCAGTGTCACTGTGGTCCTGGACAACCATCAGGATGAGAGAACGGTGTGAAGACAGTCCCCAGATGCCAGGACACATGGACCCTAACGAGGAAGGAACCACATAATAGGAAAGAGCCAAGTGTCCTGCACTGAAGGAGACTCGCCCCCACGGGATGGACGCTGTTCTGACCTCATCCTGGGACAGGAGGGATTTGTACCCCAGACGCCACCTCAGTCCTGGCCCCTGAACAGCCAAGGAAGCCGTGGACACAGTGAACCTGAGGAGTCTGAGTGGAGCACAGAGACACCCTGAGGGGGTGGGGAGGCCACAAGTGGAGACACATGTCCTGGCCCTAAGGACAGAGCAGCTGGGAGGCAGGAGCTGTCTCTGAAGGGCTCTGGTCACCATGTCACACAGTGGGGTGTCTACGCCTGGACACCAGGGGGCGCTCGGTCCTCCTCCTGAAGGTCTGGGGGGTCAGAGCTGAGACCAGCCACCTGGCCCTGCCTGGTGCCCTCTGCTCAGGGCCCACAGCTGTGACCTATCTGACCCCAGGACTCACACAGCCCCACCCCCATTCACCTCTCACACCCTCAGGCAGAGGGGCCTGGCCCAGGTACCAGTGAGGGACCAGAAAGCTGAGGTGTCATTTGCATGAGTGGACCCTCCCTCTGTCAGGGCTTGAAGAGGGGAGGGAGAGACCTGGGGGAAGCTCTGCCTCAGCTGTGGGGACACAGAGGGCAGGACTCGGTGATCATCCCCACCATGGCCTGGTCCCCTCTCCTCCTCACCCTCCTCGCTCACTGCACAGGTGACTGGATACGGGGACAGGAGAGGGCACCCGGGGAAGATACAAGAGGCCCTACTCCCTCCTGTTGTCTCTAGCCCCAGCATCACCATGTCTGTGTCTCTCCCTCTTCCAGGCTCCTGGGCTCAGGCTGTGCTGACCCAGCCGTCCTCCGTTTCTGGGGCCCTGGGACAGAGTGTCACCCTCTCCTGCACTGCAAGCACCTCCAACATCGGGCGTGGATATGTGCAGTGGCTCCAGCAGCTCCCGGGAGCGACCCCCAAATCCCTCATCTATTATGGTAGCAGTCGAGCCTCGGGGGTTCCCGACCGATTCTCTGGTTCCACAGCTGACAACTCAGCCTCCCTGACCATCAGTGACCTCCAGGCTGGGGACGAGGCCACCTATTACTGCTCAGCATGGGACGACAGTCTCAATGCTCCCACAGTGCTCCAGGCCCGTGGGGAAGTGAGACAAGAACCTGCTGTTTCCTGTGCAATGGGGCTTCCCTGAGCAGACCCCACTGCTCTGACAAGGCAGCTGCCTTCTTTGTGTGTTTGACCTAAACTTGAGATTTAAGACCACTCCAGGGAAACGCTGTCTAGAGAAGGTGTCCACATCCTTTGAATTCTGCTCCCAAGTCTGTCCATGTTGGCAGAGATTGAGTAATTATCTCACGTTGAGCAGTTTCTGGATACCAGGCATCGGCAGCCAAAGAAACAGATTCAGCCCAGTGATGCCTGAGGTGCCAGATCTGAGCCAGGTGATCAGACATGTTAGGGCACAACTAGGTGCACAGAGTCCAGCCCCATCTGAACCAGGACACATCACTCATGTCCAGTACAGGTCTTTGTAGCAAGTGCTGCAGGGAACAGGCCCCTAATCCCGCATCTATCATCATAGGAGTCGACCTTCAGGGTCCTGTCTGATCACCTGTCTCAGATCTGGCACCTCAGGCATCACTGGGCTGAAGACTGAAGTTAGGGCTGTTACACAATGCCACCTCTATGACAGCAGCCTCGGTGTTCCCACAGAGCTCCAGGCCTGTAGGGAACTGAGACCGGATCCCGTTTTTGATCTGCCAGGAGTGGGAATGCCCAGCAGCGCCCGCTCAGGCTGCACCTGTGGTCTCTGCTCCTTCCGATCTGCTGCTGCTTCCATGGGCCCAGGCTCACCGAGGGTCAGCGCCTGGGAGTGAAGGCTCCTCAGTTCCCTTGTGTCCTCACAGTCTTCAGAGCACCAAAGGGTCTCAAAAGACAAAGGCCAGCTCCTCATCAGCTGAGTACACTGAGACCCTGCACTGACCCTCAGGGGGGTCCAGTAGGACACCTCAGACCTGAACTGTGACTATAGAATCCTGCATTTCCATCATTGGTCATTTACCTATTTTTAGAATTTTCCGGAGCTAAGTTGTCCTCATTAGTTCCCAGTGGGAATGCCTGTTTCTGTGCCCATGGGGAGGTGTCTTCTGTTCTTGCTGCATCAGCCCCTATAGTGCCTCAGGCTGTGGCATCCATGTGGGGCTTTGGCAATGAAAACGTGTCTGTGCCCATCAATGTGAAGATCTATCTAATCTTCCATTCCTTCTTGTTCAAGTGCTTTCTGATGTTTGCAGACAGACAGTGAGTAATAATGAGTAAAAGTCACATTGACCTATCCTGGTCTCCATGAACACGTCCTCCCCCAAACCCATGAGCTCAGGTGCTGGCTGCAGGACTGAGTCATGTGTGTGGGGGAGACAGTGAGAATTACCACATCAGAAATGTACCTCTCTGTGTCTTTGTGTGCGTTTAGTAGGATTTTTTTTTCAATTTGGTGAGAGACTTTCAGAATCCATCGAGATCACGTAATTTACCCTATGGTCTAAGGAAATGATGTGTCACATTAAAAGCTGAGGATTATGCAGCCCAACGTGTGTGCCTGGAATAAATCCCATGTGGACGTGTTGCGTCCACTTGGTGACCTGATACTGACGTATCTGTTCTTATTGTATTTAGAACATTTGCATCAATACTTTTTACCTGGTTTATACTTTTCTTTTAATGTATTTTATTGTAATTTATAGGTATCTTTGTTATTTGTTATATCTCCCTTCAAGAAGGTTTGGAAAAGTTTTCATTTTTCTCAATACTGCAATTTCTGTACACACACCAATAATGGGAAACTATTTGAAGCCTCTGAAGGTCTGTTATGTCCTTGTGAAACTGCACCTTTTTTTTGGCATGTGGAATAATTTTATAACAATGTTTTCTGCTTTTTCTATGGATATAGCTGTCTTCATATCTCCTAATGGCATCAATTATTTAGTCTTAGAAATATGTATTTTATTTTTAATAGACAGTAACAGATTTTTGATTTTTAATTCTCTCTATGTGCCATTTTTTTATTTGTATAATTATATATAATCCACTTTTAAGCAAAATGTATTTAGTGGTGGTTCTTTCATTTTAAACGCATTTTATGTGTGACAATTAGACCAATTTTTTTCTATTACCTCTATAATTTATTGTTTCATTAATTAGGGTGAAATGTATTTTTTATTTTTCTTTTCTTTTCTTGTTTTTAGGCACAATTCTCAATGTCTCCCTCTTAGTTGTTCTTCCCTTTATCCTATGATAAATGCTCTATCAATATTTCATCAAATAAGTTGAAAGAGATTTTAAAAATGCACAAAGCAACACAGTCTCCCTGAGCCCAAGTGTGACGGCCTTTCCTCTACTCACTTGCATGTGAGTCTCAAAGTCGACGACACCCAGATGCCCCCTCTGATGAAGTCTCCTGGCTCAGACACCCCACTTGGGCTGAAGGAAGACCCTGTCCTCCCCGCAGGGCCACAGCAGTGAGCACCAGGGCAGGCCTGGTCGATGCCGTTATGGGAAATGCCCACCTAGGAGTAAATCCAGCCTCAGAGATGGGTGTGGAGGCAAAACTGTGAAGAAACTACTATTCAAAGGTTGGAATAGTGAGCTTTGTCATCTATTCATCCTAGAGTCCCACAGACACCAGGAGTCACTATAGGTTAAATCTCACCCTGGCGCTCACCTAGGTGAAGGGTGAACCAGTCCATGAGACGACTCTGGCACCTCCGTCAGCTGCAGCCCTGTGCCAGTCCTCACTGTCGTCCCCTGGCCCTACTGCCCAGGTGAAGGAGACCCCTCTGAATCGGCTCAGACTTCAGGACAGTTCCTGACCACGATAACCATGGGGAAAGTCACTGCAGGTGAGGAGACCGTGCACATGGTGCAGCCGGAACCCACACATGGAGGTGGGGACCCTTGGACAGTCCTCAGGCTCCTTAGGCACTAGCAGAAGCTCCCTGATGGCTTCTGGATCCATCAGTTCACACATGAAACCTCAACGGGGGCCCTGGGAACGCTGACCTTATCTTCTAAAAGCTTCTCTCCCCCACCAGCCCCTCCACCCCTAAGGCTGCTGTCTCTGCCCTGTATCCTTCCCCTGGAACATCAGGGACATCGCCTCACAATGGGCATCCCTGGAATCTAAGCAGGGTGACAGGCCAGGCCGAGGTCAAGACTCGCAGAGTGACTGCCCTGTCCTCTGTTGTAGGAGCGGTCATCACGGTGAGACGCTCGATGCCCACATTGACACTCAGGACATTCAGTTGCACAGTGAAGGGACCCCCTAAACTCCTCAGGTGGCCACACCGTCTCCTCTCTGACACCCAATGCCGCCTGTTCCCAGGACTTACCCCTCCTGTCACGGACCTATTGACCTTCATTAACACGGCCCAGAATGAAAGGAAAGGAGAAGGAAAAGGTCCTTATGGTCCTACAGAAATGCCAGGTGGCTCAGGTCTGTGTCGGGAGGTCACGCACAGTTTCTGCCCATATGACCTGAAGTCAAGCTCGGAGCTTCATCCATTTCAACCCATTTTATGAGTGAATGGTTATGTGGGGTCACCGTGCTCATTCTCTTCAGTCACGTTTTTATTTCGATTGCTGATGGACTCCAAGTGCTACATCACGACAGGCTTCTCAGGCTGGAGAACGCACAGCCCCAGGCCTGTGCCAGGAGGATGCGAAACAACAACACATCCGTGCTCCCGCCTCCTGCAGCATCGATTTTCCTACCAGACTGTGAAGACTCAAGTTAATTCACAATAACCCCCTCCCCTCCCCACCACACACACAGAAGGAGAGATGAAGATTGAGGAAGGGGAGACGCCCCGAGAAAACAGTCCAGTCTCTGAGGTGTCACCAGGTGGGGTGGACGGGCCAGTTACATCAAGGAGGGAAGCCTCTCTCGCCTCTTGTCTCTCAGATAACTCCTGACAGGTCTTAAAACTCCGTGGATGCTTTGGACATGATGCTTTCGAAGGCCATGGAGGGCCCAGGCGGCCTTTCATCTATACACTGTAGAGGGAACACCTGGCACATCACACACCTCCCTCCTCCACGGCACAGTCCTCTCGCCTGCACGTGCTGTGCACGCAGGGCCATGGGGACTTCTGGCCGAGCTCCCGCCACAGCTGGCCGGGCCTTGCACCTGCCCAGTCTCCTGCTCTGTCGCCCTGGGCTCCCTGGTGGTCCGGGAATCCCTGCTCCACGTAAAGCTCAGGGACTATGTTGTGACTCCCCATGTGTTTGACCTTTACATGGTCCATAGTGACCCCATGGGTGAGTGACACATGCAGGTCAGTAGCTCGAGCATCAGCATCAGATTGGCTCTGCCACTTGGGATCCTGAGAGCTGGGCCATGAGTCTGAGCACCTCGGCGTTTCCTTCTGATGAACTAGAATAGAAACACACCTGCGGGGGGAGCTGGCGGCGGGGTCTCTGAGTGAAGGGGTGGAAAGTGTGCAGCTGTGATGGAAGTGACTTCAGCGGGTTCACACCGACGTCTGTGTCGTGTGAGGGAAAATAACTCCTGGGGGAACACACAGTCTCACACACGCACCTCATAAGCACACACGCACAATCACAGCTCACAGGATGGCACGAGACACCCCCACCCCAAGCACACGGCCCTACATCACCCAGAGGGAGTTCTGTCACCTCCAGCTGCCATACACACGTATTTTCCCTCATCTGGAGAATCAGCTTTTTTTCTAACAAAGCCATTCCCTCCAAGGACCTGGAACCCTGTGTGAGCTCAGACTGACAGCAGCAGGGATGCCCACCTGTCCCATCTGCGTGTCTCCCTCGGCCAGTGAGGAGGTCCATGACGTGTTCCGTGTCCTGTTGCTCTGCCACCTCCTGTGATCACAGAAGCGAACTCTGTGAGGGTCACCTCAGGCCTCAGTCTTGGGTTTTCTCTGTGAATATTGAAAACCAGATGGAATCGTGGACACGTCAAGCCCACAGCAGGCTCAGAGTGGCCCTGTGCCAACGCACAAACTTGTCCTGGACGCCGTCTCTGCCCCTTCGGGTTGGTGACCAGGACGTCCTTAATCCCAGGAGGAAGAGCTGCCTCTGAGCAAAGCCCCCACCTCACAGCGGCCGGCTCACAGGTGACAGTGACAGCGGAAGGCAGACGCCCGTCACCTCATAACCCCCGCCACCGGCCATCGTAGAACTTTCAGATGACCTCGTGGGGTCCAACTGCCCTTATGTAGGAAACTGTGTTTTTAACATGTAACAACCTCTCATTTAGGAGGAGTTTGGTGTCTATATCTATTACTTTACTGATCAGTGTCTCTGAACGTCACCGTGTGCTTGAAGCCCTGGCTCTTCACTGCGTAATTACGACAAAAAGCAATTCGCGTTCCCGAGTGCATTTCTGTAGGTAAATGGGACTGGAAGCGGGGTCCACAGTGAGTTCTTAGACATGACATTCACAGCACCATTTAGGAGAGAAAATTTTCATTATTTGGAACTTTTCAATATTAAAAAATTAGGTTCTATGAAAACCCTTCAAGAGAAAGGAATGACGGTGCCAAACTCTGTGACCTTCAGCAGGACTATGTGCCACAGTGTTGAAAGGGGACAAAAGTCCTCCTCTGTCCAGAAATGTCCTGGGCCTGGGAAACTGGATCAGTTGGTGGAGGGATCAGGGCCACGGTTTCTGGTTTAGATGTCATGATGCGTAGACAGAAAACGCTTAACCACAGACACTGTCACATCCCAATAAACCCATGTTCAGCGTCACTGTGGTCCTGGACAATCATCAGGATGAGAGAACGGCATGAAGACAGTCCCCAGATGCCAGGACACATGGACCCTAACGAGCAGGGAATCACATAATAGGAAAGAGCCAAGTGTCCTGCACAGAAGGGGACACGCCCCCACGGGACGGACGCTGTTCAGACCTCATCCTGGGACAGGAGGGATTTGTACAGCAGACGCCACCTCAGTCCTGACCCCTGAACAGCCAAGGGAGCCGTGGACAGGGTGACCCTGAGGAGTCTGAGTGGAGCACAGAGACACCCAGAGGGGGTGGGGAGGTCACAAGAGGAGACACATGTCCTGGCCCTAAGGACAGAGCAGCTGGGAGGCAGGAGCTGTCTCTGAAGGGCTCTGGTCACCATGTCACACAGTGGGGTGTCTGCGCCTGGACACCAGGGGGCGCTCGGTCCTCCTCCTGAAGGTCTGGGGGGTCAGAGCTGAGACCAGCCACCTGCCTGGTGCCCTCTGCTCAGGGCCCACAGCTGTGAGGTCCTCAATTCCTTGGGCCCTACACAGCCCCACCCCCATTCACCTCTCACACCCTCAGGCAGAGGGGCCTGACCCAGGGCCCAGTGAGGGACTAGAAAGCTGGGGTGTCATTTGCATGAGTGGACCCTCACTCTGTCAGGGCTTGAAGAGGGGAAGGAGAGACCTGGGGGAAGCTCTGCTCCAGCTGTGGGGACACAGAGGACAGGACTCGGTGATCATCCCCACCATGGCCTGGTCCCCTCTCCTCCTCACCCTCCTCGCTCACTGCACAGGTGACTGGATACAGGGATAGGAGAGGGCACCGGGGAAGATACAAGAGGTCCTACTCCCTCCTCTTGTCCCCATACCCAGCATCACCATGTCTGTGTCTCTCCCTCTTCCAGGCTCCTGGGCCCAGTCTGTGCTGACCCAGCCGTCCTCAGTGTCTGGGGCCCTGGGACAGAGTGTCACCATCTCCTGCACTGGAAGCAGCTCCAACGTTGGGGGTTACTATGTGAGCTGGTACCAACAGCTCCCAGGATCGGCACCCAAACTCCTCATCTATGGTAGTAGCGGTCGACCCTCAGGGGTCCCCGACCGATTCTCTGGCTCCAGATCTGGCAACTCAGCCTCCCTGACCATCCGTGACGTCCAGGCTGGGGACGAGGCCACTTATTACTGCTCAGCATGGGACAATAGTCTCAAAGCTCACACAGTGCTCCAGGCCCGTGGGGAAGTGAGACAAGAACCTGCTGTTTCCTGTGCAATGGGGCTTCCCTGAGCAGACCCCACTCCTCTGACCAGGCAGCTGCCTTTGTGTTTGACCTTAAATGGGGTCTGAGATCCACCCCAAGGAACTTTTCTAGATAATGTGTCCCCGTCTTCTCTTAGTCTATCCCCAAAGCCCGTCCTTGTTGGCAACACATTGACTGATTTTCTCAAACGGAGCAGAAAGGCTCAAATGTGGGGCGGGCTGCCAGGGGACAGAGTACCTGAGGGGTGAGCTGGTGCCAGGGCTGCTGAAGCGTAATCCACTGACTGGGAGGCTGAACCTGCAGAAAAGTGTGTTCTCACAGGTGAGAGGTGGGATGTCCGAGACAGAGGTGTGGGCAGGGGGGTCTCTCCTGAGACCTCGCTCGTTGGCTGGCAGAGAGCTGCGTTCTCACTGAGTCCCCACGAGACATTTTCTGGGCCCTCCCTTCTGGTTTTCCTCCTTTTCTTAAAAAGACACCAACCCTACTGATGAGAACACCATGATACGACCTCGATCACCTCACTCACCTCCTTAGGGGCCCGATTTCCAGTCACATTTGGGGTTTGGACTCCACGCAAGATTTTGAAGGGACACAGTTCAGTCCGTACCCAGTTGTCTAAACAAAACCCAAGACACAGAATGCAGCTGCGTCTGGCTCGGGGGAGTCTACGTCCATTTGCTGTGCATCCACAGCCTTCCCTGAACACCTACTGTGCCTGACTTGGGTCTAGGGGTTCAGAGTACACGGCAGACACACAGGGACTGTCCCCGTGCTCAGGGAGCTGACACACTCTGGTGGAAGAGGGAGGACATACAAGCCAAATACAGTGTCCCTGGGTGATTTCCCACCTGGGGACGAATGCCTCTGTGATCCCAGGCATCCACCCACACAGCAGACCCTCCAGAATTAGAGATTCGCCCTCCCTGGTCCATTCACCAGGATCCCTGGCTTTCAGGATGACCAGACCTGATCACTCACACCATCTCCCCTGACACCGCCCTGGCAAACAAGGCAGGATGTTCTGATTTGGTTTAGACAACACAGGCCCCGACCCTGGACTTGGAAATTGGCCAATCTCATGCCAAACACATGGCTGGGGGTTTCAGGGTCCAGGTGGGATGGAAAAAGCACAAAAGTGTTTCCTAATTCATCCCCATCATGCGCCTCACTGTGCCCTCCACCCTGATTGTTACTCCTTATTGGGTGTTGTCCTGTGGATGCTGGGACCTGGACAGGGGACATAGGCCAGGTGGTTCCTGTCACATCAAACCACACTTCTGCATTCATGACCTTGTTAATATCTTGTAAAAGATCAATTTTAGGTACATCGCACCCACTTCGATCTGTAGGGATCAATCTAAATGCGGATAGTCTTGACACACGTAAAAAGCTGCAAAAATTATCTTCAGGGTTGTCTGTTCCCTGGCAGAGTCAGAAGAATCAAGGATTCTCAAGAGACCATCCTACTGCCACTGTCCCCCATGACCTGGGTGCTTCTCCAAGGTTTAAAGCATTTGAAGAATGTTCCAGAAGCCCAGCTCAGGAACCTCTCACCCTACACCTCAATCTGGGTCCCTTCTCCTCTCATCCCTAATACTTTGCCTTCTCATGTCACCTTAGGGTCATTGCTAAGGATCCTCATTCACAGGATCCTGATCACAGGTGGCGCCATCACAGTCACCTCCCTCTTCTGTGTCCTGGGAGCTGGCACCAGATGTCGTCTCACTCCAAAAGGGCGTGGTGTTTCTTTATGCGATGCTCACACATTCACCCTGTCTGCAACAACATCACAGTCTCACATTTAGCTTTTTAGTACAGCTCGGGGGAAGGTTTATTTAAAATGTGAGCCAATTGTGTGACACCGAAGACAAAATCCTGACAAGAAACCTGTGAAGTAAAGATCCTGAAAACTACATGGGAGTCAGTTCCTAAAACAGAGTGTTACTCATTCCACAGGGAAAGGTCAAGCCGAAGCCATTTTTTAATTATTATGATTATGATTATTATTATTATTAATTATTAATTATTATTTTACCAAGCACTAATTCAAATGGGAATCCTATGAAACAGTTCACACATGACATGACTGAAATGTTTGCAGAACAGTTCTTTTTAGAAAATGCCACGAGTGTTTTTCTGGAAAATTCTTTTCTCTACCATTTCCCTGGAGAGCCCCTTCAAGCCTTTTTAACCATCAACTGTCCATTCGGCTCTGACACCGGACCTGATGCACACCTTGATCATTTAGCTTCTTCTAGAATGTTCTCTAAGTGCTCTGAAACCATGAATAGTTATATATGGACATGTTTGCAAGTCCCGTGGACCTTACTGTGGGAAAAATAAATGACAATATCAACACAGCGTATCAGGATCCCGGCATCTAGGGACCAGACCAAGGAACATGAACAGAGACAGGGACCTGCTGAGCTGCACAACCCAGCTGGGCCCTCAGGGCTCTGGGCCACGGGGAGGGGTGTGTCCTGCCACCAGCAGGGGCCGCTGGGGGCCTGCTCTGTGCTCCCTGCACAGCTGCTCAGTGAGGACCCTTCACTCAGAGGGGCCTGGGCCTGGGGCTGTTCTCTGTGCTCCCTGAGGGGACTCAGCAGCTGGGTCCTCTCTGGCCTGGCAGAGTCCCCTGAGCAGGGACCTCTGTGTGGCCTCAGCAGGTGCTTCCTCCCAGGGCTCTCCCAGGGGGTGAAGCCAACCTCCACCCTCCTCAGTCTGGCTGGGAGCTGAGCCCCAGCACCAGGGCTCAGGGAGGGGCTGGGCGGTCCCTGGAGGGACACACATTTGCATGCACAGCCCCTCCTCTGGGGGAGGGTGGGGGAGAAAAGGAGGCTTGGGGCAGCCCAGCCCCACTGTGGGCTCAGGGGCTGCTTGCACCATGGCCTGGACCCCAGTGCTCCTCGTGCTCCTCTCTCAGTGCACAGGTGGGCACAGTCCTTGCAGATCCAGAAATGTGACAGAGATCACATATTTCTCTGCTAGTCCAGAGCACTGAGAAATTTTAAGCAGCGCTCTCCCCCATCACCCACACCATCTCTGTTTGCAGGTTCCCTCTCCCAGCCTGTGCTGACTCAGCCGCCCTCCCTCTCCGCATCTCAGGGAGCATCAGCCAGACTCACCTGCACCCTGAGCAGTGGCTTCAGCGTTGGTGGCTACTGGATACGCTGGTACCAGCAGAAGCCAGGGAGCCCACCCCGGTATCTGCTTATCTATAAGTCAGACTCCGATAAGCACCAGGGCTCCGGGGTCCCCAGCCGCTTCTCTGGGTCCAAAGACGCCTCGGCCAACGCAGGGCTCCTGCTCATCTCGGGGCTCCAGCCTGAGGACGAGGCCGACTATTACTGTGACACCTGGCATGGCAACTCTAAGACTCACACAGTGCTCCAGACCCATGGGGAAGCGAGACACAAACCGCCCCCTCACGTTCCTGGCCTGGGACCATCACTCATGGGAGGGGCTCTGGTCCAGTCCAGACAGGAGGTGACTTCTTTGTCATTTATCCTGTCAACACCTGATTTCCTCTGACCACTTGATCTGACAATATCACGTGCTTCTCTTCAGTTTAAATTCACATTTACCCATTGCTAGTTTATCCTCCTCCTGTCACCGTGTCCACTGGCAGTAACCCCGTGTCAGAGGCCCACAGCCCTCAGTGGGGAAACGGGAGGAGCCTGAGGGGCTTGGGTCAGACCCTGCCCTCCTGAGGGAGCAGAGGGGGTGACTGGGCGATGCTCCAGGTCTGAGTCCTTCCGCCTGGGGCAGGGACGGGATGGGCCCTCTAAACCAGAGTTAAGAATAACACAGTTACGACAGCACCACTCATATGTGATAAATTAGGAAAAATCTGACAGGACTTACAATTTTTATGCACTGAAAGCTGTAAAACATTCTAAAATTAAATATCTAAATGAATGCACTAATAATTCTAGCTTCTGTGTTGAAACATTCAATGCAGTTAAGAGATTTCCCCAGATTGATCAATACAGTCACTGCAATGGCTCTGGGTATAATATCCTTGCAACGGGGGTCGATTAAAAACAAATGGATACCCTAGACGATATGCATCAGGGTTCCGCCTGGGCGAATTCTCCTTCGTGTCCATGTGACCTGCCCGCGTCAGAGGACAGGGGGGTGAAGGAGGGAGGTGTAAAGTCATATGACCCACATCAGCGGGCGGCAAGGACATCAGCTTTAGTCATGCAGGAGGCGCAGAGCAGGAGGGAGACGCTGCTCTGAGGGGTGACGGGCAGTGTGGGTGCAGCTGGCCTGGGCTGGGCTTTCCTGAGCCCTGAGTTTTTGCTGTCACCTGCCATATGCACTGTGGTGACATGTCTGTGACTGTAACTTAATTCCTTTGTGACCTGCACCCTGTTCAGGGAGAATCAGGACCACAAAGGCTCTGCATGGAAGAAGGTGCAGTGTGACTTCAGGGGCTCTGACTCCGACTGCATTTCCACGGGTAAGAGATGGAACCTGCATCCAAAATGCCTGGGAAGACAATGTGAAGACCCTTCTCAGGTGACAGAGTGGCTGCCAGTATTTTAGATTTCATCCTTATAAATCCTACCTCCATGAAAACTATAGATTTCTTAACAAATGAAGCTGATCAGGACTGAGGCAGACTGGGAACACGTCCTGAGGGATCTTTGGCCAGAAATGGAGGAAGAACCTCTAGAAAGGATGGGAGTTGCATTCATAACAATGTTCTTTCCATCTCAATCCGCAGATGAGAAAAACTGCAAACCTAGAGGAAAAGAAGCTTAAATACATCAGAGTCATAATAAGAAGCCCTGTCAGGGTCATTTTCAAGGGCACCTGAGAACCTGCAGAAGTAACCAAGGACAAAGACACATTTTCCCTGAGGACATTTTGTTGTCATTGCAAAGACACATGGAATGTGAGTGGGAACCGTCAGGCACCCCTGATGATGATGGCAACACAACGGCCAAATATTGACACCTGCAAGGGTCACCCAAGGAGAATTATGACCAGGTATGAGCCAGTGGGGTTCCTGGAGGAATTTAAAGCCTCCCTCTAGGTTCAGGGTCATCATGTGCTCATAACGAACCAGGAGCCAGGCAGCAGCAAACTCAAGTTTCAGGATCCTAAAACGTCTGGGAACAGATGCACCACTTCTCTGTCCGGAGGTTGTTAGGGACCTGAGAACTCAATGTCTTCAACCCCAGACTGCACCCTGTATCCTTCCCCTCCTACTGCCCTGGGAAGCGACCTGAGGGAGATGCACCTGCAGGAACCAGAAGCCCTTCCAGGGGAGCCAGGTGGGGGGAATGGGCTGAGGACTGAGTGTGGGGACCAGCGGGGGGCGCAGGGGGACCTGTCCTGAGAGCGCAGGGCCTGGGCCAGGCAGGCTGGGAGGATGCTCCCCTGGCTCCTGCTCATTTGGGCAGGCCGTGTCCCCGCTGAGCTGTGACTTTCCTGCACCTGGGCCAGCAGGAACCACACGGGCACTCGGCTCTGACACACACATTGGCCTCATGGGTCATCCTCCTCTCACGAAGTCACTGTCCAGGCCTGATTCACAGGCAAAGGTCGATGGACGATCACACGATGGAGATAAATTTGCTTGAGAAACTGGACCTACAGAGCTACCCGAGCACAGGATAGGAGACACCTGGGGAGGGAGAGTCTCCTTGTCAACAATTAGGACTGAGCACGCAGAGCTCTCTTGGTTTCTTAGAGCAAAGGACATTTGCCTTCGTCAGCCTGACAGGGCAGCTCCTGGTGACAGACCCTCAGCTCTGGTCCCTTTAAAACGCCACGAGGGGGAGCCCCTGTCCCTTCACACAGAGACATAAAAGCTGTGATTCCCCTGTGGACTCCCTTCTGGAGGGAGGAGTGACTGCTAAGTTCTGTATATAACAGGGAGAGGGAGAGAGAGAGACAGAGAGAGAGAGAGAGAGAGAGAGAGAGAGAGAGAGAGAGAGAGAGAGAGAGAGAGATAAGGAATTGCTCTGAGAAGGAAGAAACGTTCCCAGGAATGGGGTTTGATCTGGCATGAGCTAAGTCGATGGGGCCAGGAGGGGAACACGCCCATCTCATCACTCAACCCTTTGTTTCCAGATACAAAATTTGGAACTGATGTCACTAGGGACATAGGATGCTGATTTGGTGAAAAAACCTCAACCAGTCCTTGTCCGTGTCCAGTCTCCATTCAGTCGTTGGTCCTTGTGAGGTCCCAGCCCCTGACTCATTCAAGATATGCCTCAGGGGACCTCAGGGTGACACTGGGGCTGGGAGTAGAAGATGATTTGCATGAGGCACCTTCTCCTCCTAATGAGACTCGGGGGCATAAAAAGGCCTGAGGACACCACACTCCAGCCCAGGAGCCTGAGGAGGCCTCGTCCTGTGAGTGTCCCCACCATGGCCTGGACGGTGCTGCTGCTGGGGCTCCTCGCTTACGGCTCAGGTCAGGGGAAGGGACTCTGCATCCTCAGGGGGGCACAAAAAAGTAGAGTCTGAGGCTGATCACATTTCTCATAGTACATGTGTCTCTCCTGTTGTTTCTAGGGGCGAATTCTCAGACTGTGGTGACCCAGGAGCCATCGCTGTCAGTGTCTCCTGGAGGGACGGTCACACTCACCTGTGGCCTTAGCTCTGGGTCAGTCTCCAGCGGTAACTACCCCAGCTGGTACCAGCAGACCCCAGGCCAGGCTCCACACATGCTTATCTACAGCACAAACAGCCGCCCCTCTGGGATTCCTGATCGCTTCTCCGGATCCGTCTCTGGGAACAAAGCCGCCCTCACCATCACGGGGGCCCAGCCTGAGGACGAGGCCGACTATTTCTGTGGTCTGGCTATGGGTGGTTTTACTTACACAGTGATGCGAACCCACGGGGAAGCGCAACCAAAACCTCCCCATGTGCTCAGAATGGCTCAGCCTCAGAAGCAGAAGGGAAGGGAGAGGGTGGAAATGGCCAGCACGCCATGGGGAGGGGCTGCACGGCCCAGCTCTCCTGCCCGGTGGTTCATGGCCACGTGTCTCCTCCAGTCTCTCCAGAATGACTCTGTGAGACTGGGCTTTCTCTCTCTCTGTCTGCCTGTGATAATGGGGAGGGGGTTCAGCATCAAAACATGTCCATCACAGGGAGACTAGAGACCCCACTGCTCCCCTGAGACGTTTCTGATTCAAAGAGCATGAACAGATCCGCTCTTGGTCATTGTTTGTCCCTGCAGACCAGGTGGAGAGTTCACTCAGCAGTAAAATGGGAGTTTTCGGGGAGTTGCTCAGATTACATTTCCTCAAACTGGGCCAACTGTGTGAGAAACATGTGTCCTTTTGCAGGAATCTGTCTTAGCCATCTCCCCAGGAGGCCTTTGTGACCATTAAAGTCTGAGAAGGACCTCTACTTCTATTGCCTTGAACGTATCCCTGAAAATTGTGTTTAAAATTCAGTCTTGTTAACAACCTCGGACAAAACTCTCCCATTCAAAATCAAAGACATTGAGAAGCAGATTCATCCTCAGAGGGCTTTGCTAGAAACTAGGATTTGATTTCAAACTACAACCAGAAAATGGGGAGAAATGGCACAAGCACGTGTTCTCTCAGGATGCGTTTTGTGGCTCATGGGAACACGTATCCTGTTAGAAGACGTCTCCTGTGGAAGAGGCTTCCAGAAACGTATCCCTGAGCGGACTCCCCCGGTGCCAGGACAGGCGGTGCAGGGCTGCAGGGTGTGTCACCGCGTGAGTCCCCCTAAGGCGTCCAGCACTGGCCATGAGGGCGAGAAGCAGAGTGTGAAATTCTGAATTGTCTATTTTATCCTCAATATGAAGAGGGGGGAGACTTCCCTGCAGGCATCGGAGTGAGCTGGGCCCCGCGCTCCAGAGTTTGGACTTCCAGCCTCCAGAGCAGAGGGAAGTAAATGTCTGTCGTTCATCAGACCCCCAGGTGAGGTCGTTCATCACGGCAGTGGGAACAGAGCACGACAGAGATGGATCCTGAGGAGCAGGGGCCACGCTGTCAGAGCTACCTCCAAGGCGTCCTTGCTGTGAAGCTGCAGGGTCGTGGCTGAACGCGGCTCCCACCCTCGGGTTCCGTGGAAGGACGACCTTGGGAGCAATGGAACTGGATGTTCGGCTGAAGTGAATTCTCAGCCAAGAGTGGAAGGGGCTTGGCTCCCCCTGACTGCTCAGAGGACAATGGGAGCAGAGAAAGTCTCACACACAGAATCCGAAAGGAAAAGGGCGCCTGCGGCACACGGGGACCTTGGTGCTTCCCGCCCAGGGCCTCCTCACACCACACTCTCCGCGCCCACCAGCTGCTCTGTGCACCTGCTTCCTCAGGTGTGGCTCTGGCAGGCCTGGTGGGGGCGGGGCCTGTGGCCACCCCTGCTAAGGGCACAGCAGCACACTTCGGTAGCATCCTCTGTTTGCTGCATTTTCCACATTAACCGAATGGCCAGTCCTGGGGCGTGGCTGCCTCCACTTGGATTTCAGAGCACAGACCCTCGTGGCTGTGGTGTCTTCCTCCAGGGCTGTGAGGTCGATAACCCCCGTCTCCCCAGAGGGCCTGGAAGACCGAGTGTGTGGCCACAGGAAATTATTCTTGGGCTTTTAAGGTGAATTTTGTTTAGCCTGTTAGGAGGACGAGGCTGAGGATGACTGTGTTCTGTGGTGCAGAGACCATGTCCACAGTGACAGGTGCAGGAGGGGACGTGAGACACAGACCCCCAGGCTCTGTGAACTGTCAGCAGCTAATATCCCTGTCATGTGTTTCCAGATGCTGGGGTGGCCTCAGGGGACTTGTTGTCTATGGCCCCAGAGGAGGTGGTCAAGTGTGTTGTTGTCCGATCCAAAAAGATTTATTTTTACACCCCACTTCATGAAAACATGGGATCTGAAAAACGAGAGCTAATATAATCCATAATCACACAGAAAATGGACAATATTGGGAAAAGAAAAGTTTCACTCCCACATGCACACATGTTCAAGCCTAAATTCAGCTTGGCCGTCATTTAGTAACCAACTTAGTAAATATTGATATTTTAAGCTCAATTTTGTATGTAAAGATAAACACAGAAGCAGATTAACTTTAGGTGGGAAACTTACAGGGACATAGTGGAAATAGAAAACAAATACTTCTTATTTAGATGACGTTGCTGGAACCTGAACGAAAGGAACATGAGAAAGGAGAATCCAAAAAGACCAGGACCGTCTCCCACCCCTGACAGCCCAGGGAACACTGTGCGCGGGTCAGACTCTTCACCCTGCAGAGGAGGGTGTTCCCTTCACGCGTCTCAACCCCACGGGCCAGAGGGAGCCTCCCTGGGTGTGTTCCTGAGGACAAGCTCAGGGTCACAGAAGCAGGACAGCCGGGTCCCCCTGTCCTCAGTGCGCGTTCCCCACAGAGACTCCTCGTGACTCCCCAGGGTTCCCTGCAGGGGTGACGGGCAGGCAGGGGGCTGGGAGGGGGCTCGACAGAGGACTCGAGTCTGCAGGGAGGACGCGTCAGAGAGACAAGGGTCACAGCTCTCTAATCCAGCCTATGTCACGCAGCCTGTGTCTTTGTTTCTCAAAACAACAGCAACAAACTTCTATGAGCACTTTAAGGGGATATCAAAAGTTGAAAATGTAAAGAAGTCTAAGCCTCTTCTAGAGGAAAAAATTGCAAAATGAAGATTTCAGCATATTTTATTGTTGGAGACAGAAAAACTGTGGCATCATTTCTTCAAAACTAAGGCGAGAAAAAATTTTGAAATCTCCTTACGTGTCCATGGGGGTGTCCGTGAGCTGAGACCCAGGGTCCCCTGCAGCTTCTCAGAGGAGAGCAGGGTCCAGTGTGTCATGTGAGGTTCCTAAGTCCTCAGGGTCCCTGAGGAGGAGATCACACACAGCAACGAAACCCTCGTATTCCATACCTGGGTGATAAATTCTAGGGATAGTGCCTCCCACACGAAGTGGGGGACACCGGGAGGTGCCACCCAGGACCCTTTGAAAAGGAGTATCACCCTGCTGTCAGGAACTCTCAGAGGACAGTCTTAAGCTGTCAGCAACGAAAGGGTGACTCTAGGCTGCAGAGATTGGCCTCAACCAGACTCGTGTGTCCCAGACGAGCCCGTATCCACTGAGAGACAGGAGAGGATAAAGGTCAGGCTGGTGGCAAGGGCCTGGGAGCTACTGACACAGGGTGACACCTGGTAGGAAGGGAGAGCGACCCCTGAGACTGCCGTATGTGCCCTGAGTCACAACAGGGACTTACGATCTGTCCCAATTTGATCAGCTATGGGGGCACTGGTATTAGGGGGGTGAGTGGGAGAATCTCTCTTTCCATCTCACCCAAAGAACGGTTTGGGGGATTGATGTTTCCATTCCCCCTAGTCTAGGCCTCTGTAGGTTAGATGTCCTGATGCCTAGACAGGCAGCTCTCATACCACAGACAGTCACATCCCAACAAACCCACGTTCAGCGTCACTGTGGTCCATCAGGATGAGAGACGGCGTGAAGACAGTCACCAGGTGCCAGGACACATGGACCCTAACGAGCAGGGAATCACATAAGAGGAAAGAGCCAAGTGTCCTGCACAGAAGGGGACTCGCCCCCATGGGATGGATGCTGTTCTGACCTCATCCTGGGACAGGAGGGATTTGTACAGCAGACGCCACCTCAGTCCTGACCCCTGAACAGCCAAGGGAGCTGTGGACAGAGTGACGCTGAGGAGTCCGAGTGGAGCACAGACACCCTGAGGGAGTGGAGAGGCCACAAGAGGAGACACGTGTCCTGGCCCTAAGGACAGAGCAGCTGGGAGGCAGGAGCTGACTCTGAAGGGCTCTGGTCACCATGTCACACAGTGGGGTGTCTGCGCCTGGACCCCAGGGGGCGCTCGGTCCTGCTCCTGAAGGTCTGGGGGTCAGAGCGAGACCAGCCACCTGGCCCTGCCTGGTGCCCTCTGCTCAGGGCTCACAGCTGTGACCTCCCCCACCCCAGGGCCCACACAGCCCCACCCCCATTCACTTCTCACACCCTCAAAGGGATCCCACCCAGGGCCCAGTGAGGGACCAGGAAGCTGGGGTGTCATTTGCATGCGTGGACTCTCCCTCTGTCAGGGCTTGAAGAGGGGAGGGAGACACCTGGGGGAAGCTCTGCTTCAGCTGTGGGGACACAGAGGACAGGACTCGGTGATCATCCCCACCATGGCCTGGTCCCCTCTCCTCATCACCCTCCTCGCTCACTGCACAGGTGACTGGATACCGGGACAGGAGAGGGCACCCGGGGAAGATGCAAGAGGCCCTACTCCCTCCTGTTGTCTCTAGCCCCAGCATCACCATGTCTGTGTCTCTCCCTCTTCCAGGCTCCTGGGCTCAGGCTGTGCTGACCCAGCCGTCCTCAGTGTCTGGGACCCCGGGACAGAGTGTCACCATCTCCTGCACTGGAAGCAGCTCCAACATCGGGGATGGTTACTATGTGCAGTGGTTCCAGAGCTCCCGGGAACAGCCCCCAAATCCCTCATCTATTATGGTAGCAGTCGAGCCTCGGGGGTTCCAGACCGATTCTCTGGCTCCACAGCTGACAACTCAGCTTCCCTGACCATCAGTGACCTCCAGGCTGGGGACGAGGCCACCTATTACTGCTCAGCATGGGACGATAGTCTCAATGCTCCCACAGTGCTCCAGGCCCGTGGGGAAGTGAGACAAGAACCTGCTGTTTCCTGTGCAATGGGGCTTCCCTGAGCAGACCCCACTGCTCTGACCAGGCAGCTGCCTTCTTTGCGTGATTGGCCTAAACTTGAGCTTTGAGACCCACCCCAGGGAAACGCTGTCTAGAGAAGGTGTCCACATCCTTTGAATTCTGCCCCCAAGTCTGTCCATGTTGGCAACAGATTGAGTAATTCTCTCACGTTGAGCAGTTTCTGGATACCAGGTGTTGGCAGCCAAAGAAACAGATTCTGTGACAGGTTAGGGCACAACTAGGTACACAGAGTCCAGCCCCATCTGAACCAGGACACATCACTCATGTCCAGTACAGGTATTTGTAGCAAGTGCTGCAGGGAACAGGCCCCTAATCCCGCATCTATCATCATAGGAGTCGACCTTCAGGGTCCTGTCTGACCACCTGGCTCAGATCTGGCACCTCAGGCATCACTGGGCTGAAGACTGAAGTTAGGGCTGTTACACAATGCCACCTCTATGACAGCAGCCTCGGTGTTCCCACAGAGCTCCAGGCCTGTGGGGAACTGAGACCGGATCCCCTTTTTGATCTGCCAGGAGTGGGAATGCCCAGCAGCGCCCGCTCAGGCTGCACCTGTGGTCTCTGCTCCTTCCGATCTGCTGCTGCCTCCATGGGCCCAGGCTCAGCGAGGGTCACCGTCTGGCAGTGAAGGCTCCTCAGCTCCCTTGTGTCCTCACAGTCATCAGAGCACCAAAGGGTCTCAAAAGACAAAGGCCAGCTCCTCATCAGCTGAGTACACTGAGACCCTGCACCGACCCTCAGGGGGGTCCAGTAGGACACCTCAGACCTGAACTGTGACTGTAGAATCCTGCATTTCCATCATTGGTCATTTCCCTATTTTTTGAATTTTCCGGAGCTAAGTTGTCCTCATTAGTCCCCAGTGGGAATGCCTGTTTCTGTGCCCATGAGAGGTGTCTTCTGTCCTTGCTGCAGCAGCCCCTCTAGTGCCTCAGGCTGTGGCATCCATGTGGGGCTTTGGCAATGAAAACGTGTCTGTGCCCATCAATGTGAAGATCTATCTAATCTTCCATTTCTTCTTGTTCAAATGCTTTCTGATATTTGCTGATAGACAGTGAATAATAATGAGTAAAAGTCACACTGACCTATCCTGGTCTCCATGAACATGTCCTCGCCCCAAACCCATGAGCTCAGGTGCTGGCTGTAGGACTGAGTCATGTGTGTGGGGGAGACGGTGTGAATTACCACATCAGAAATGTACCTCTCTGTGTCTACTTGTGTGTGTTTATTAGGAATTTGTTTTCAATTTGGTGAGAGACTTTCAGAATCCATCGAGATCACGTAATTTACCCTATGGTCTAAGGAAATGATGTGTCACATTAAAAGTTGAGGATTACGCAGCCCAACGTGTGTGCCTGGAATAAATCCCATGTGGACGTGTTGCGTCCACTTGGTGACCTGATACTGACGTATCTGTTGTTATCGTATTTAGAACATTTGCATCAATACTTTTTAGTCCTGGTTCATACTTTTCTTTTAATATATTTTATTGTAATTTATAGGTATCTTTGTTATTTGTTATATCTCCCTTCATGAAGGTTTGGGAAATTTTCATTTTTCTCAATACTGAATTTCTGTACACACACCCATAATTGGAAACTATTTGAAGCCTCTTAAGGTCTGTTATGTCCCTGTGAAACTGTACCTTTTCTTTGGCATGTGGAATCATTTTGTAACAATGTTTTCTGCTTTTTCTATGGATATAGCTGTCTTCATATCGTCTAATGGCATCCATTATTTAGTCTTAGAAATATGTATTTTATTTTTAATAAACAGTAACAGATTTTTGATTTTTAATTCTGTCTATGTGCCATTTTTTTATTTGTATAATTATATAATCCACTTTTAAGCAAAATGTATTTAGTGGTGGTTCTCTCATTTTAAACGCATGTTATGTGTGACAATTAGACCAATTTTTTTCTATTATTTTTATAATTTATTGTTTTATTAATTAGGGTGAAATGTATTTTTTATTTGTCTTTTCTTTTCTTGTTTTTAGGCACAATTCTCAATGTTTCCCTCTTAGTTGTTCTTCCCTTTATCCTATGATAAATGCTCTATCAATATTTCATCAAATAAGTTGAAAGAGATTTTTAAAATGCACAAACCAACACAGTCTCCCTGAGCCCTGGTGTGACAGCTTTTCCTCTACTCACTTGCATGTGAGTCTCAAAGTCGACGACACCCAGATGCCCCCTCTGATGAAGTCTCCCGGCTCAGAGACTCCACTTGGGCTCAAGGAAGACCCTGTCCTCCCCGCAGGGCCACAGCAGTGAGCACCATGGCAGGCCTGGTCGATGCCGTTGTGGGAAATGCCCACCTAGGAGTAAATCCAGCCTCAGAGATGGGGGTTAGGGCAAAACTATGAAGAAACTACTATTCAAAGGTTGGAATATTGAGCTTTGTCATCTATTCATCCTAGAGTCCCACAGACACCAGGAGTCACTATAGGTTAAACCTCATCCTGGCGCTCACCAGGGTGAAGGGTGAACCAGTCCATGAGACGACTCTGGCACCTCCGTCAGCTACAGCCCTGTGCCAGCCCTCACTGTCGTCCCCTGGCCCTACTGCCCAGGTGAAGGAGACCCCTCTGAGACGGCTCAGACTTGAGGACTGTTCCTGACCACAATAACCATGGGGAAAGTCGCTGCAGGTGAGGAGACCGTGCACATGGTGCAGCCAGAACCCACACATGGAGGTGGGGACCCCTGGACAGTCCTCAGGCTCCTTATGCGCTTGCAGAAGCTCCCTGACGGCTTCTAGATCCATCAGTTCACACATGAAACCTCAACGGGGGCCCTGGGAACGCTGACCTTATCTTCTAAAAGCTTCTCTCCCCCACCAGCCCCTCCACCCCTAAGGCTGCTGTCTCTGCCTGTATCCTCCCCCTGGAACACCAGGGACATCGCCTCACAATGGGCATCCCTGGAATCTAAGCAGGGTGACAGGCCAGGCCGAGGTCAGGACTCTCAGAGTGACTGCCCTGTCCCCTGTTGTAGAAGGAGCGGTCATCACGGTGAGACGCTCGATGCCCACATTGACACTCAGGACATTCAGCTGCACAGGGAAGGGACCCCCTAAACTCCTCAGGTGGCCACACTGTCTCCTCTCTGACACTCAATGCCGCCTGTTCACAGGACTTCCCCCTCCTGTCACGGACCTATTGACCTTCATTAACACGGCCCAAAATGAAAGGAATGGAGAAGAAAAAGGTCCTTATGGTCCTACAGAAATGCCAGGTGGCTCAGGTCTGCGTCGGGAGGTCATGCACAGTCTCTGCCCATATGACCTGAAGTCGAGCTCGGAGCTTCATCCATCTGAACCCATTTTAAGAGTGAGTGGTTATGTGGGGTCACCGTGGTCATTCTCTTCAGTCACGTTTTTATTTCGATTGCTGATGAACTCCAAGTCCTACATCACGACAGGCTTCTCAGGCTGGAGAACGCACAGCCCCAGGCCTGTGCCAGGAGGATGCGAAACAACAACACATCCGTGCTCCCGCCTCCTGCAGCATCGACTTTCCTACCAGACTGTGAAGACTCAAGTTACTTCACAATAATCCCCTCCCCTCCCCACCACACACAAAGAAGAAGAGGTGAAGATTGAGGAAGGGGAGAAGCCCCGAGGAAACAGTCCAGTCTCTGAGGTGTCACCAGGTGGGGTGGACGGGCCAGTTGCATCAAGGATGGAAGCCTCTCTCGCCTCTTGTCTCTCAGATAACTCCTGACAGGTCTTAAAACTCCGTGGATGCTTTGGACATGATACTTTTGAAGTCCAAGGAGGGGCCAGGCAGCCTCTTCATCCATACGCTGTGGAGGGAACACCCAGCACGTCACACACCTCCCTCCTCCACGGCACAAGTCCTCTCCCTGCACGTGCTGGGCACGCAGGGCCGTGGGGACTTCTGGCCGAGCTCCCGCCACAGCTGGCCGGGCCTTGCACCTGCCCAGTCTCCTGCTCTGTCGCCCTGGGCTCCCTGGTGGTCCGGGAATCCCTGGTGCACGTAAAGCTCAGGGACTATGTTGTGACTCCCCATGTGTTTGACCTTTACATGGTCAATAGTGACCCCATGGATGAGTGACACATGCAGGTCAGTAGTTCGAGCATCAGATTGGCTCTACCACTTGGGATCCTGAGAGCTGGGCCATGAATCTGAGCACCTCGGCGTTTCCTTCTGATGAACTAGAATAGAAACACACCTGCGGGTGGAGGTGGCTGCGGGTTCTCTGAGTGAAGGGGTAGAAAGTGTGCAGGTGTGATGGGAGTGACTTCAGCGGGTTCACACCGACGTCTGTGTCGTGTGAGGGAAAATAACTCCTGGGGGAACACACGGTCTCACACACGCACCTCATAAGCGCACACGCACAGTCACAGCTCACAGGATGACACGAGACACCCCCACCCCAAGCACACGGCCCTACATCACCCAGAGGGAGTTCTGGCACCTTCAGCTGCCATACAAACGTATTTTCCCTCATCTGGAGAACCAGCTTTTTTCCTAACAAAGCCATTCCCTCCAAGGACCTGGAATCCTGTGGGAGCTCAGACTGACAGCAGCAGGGATGCCCACCTGTCTCATCTGCGTGTCTCCCTCGGCCAGTGAGGAGGTCCATGACGTGCTCCGTGTCCTCTTGCTCTGCCACCTCCTGTGATCACAGGAGCGAACTCTGTGAGGATCACATCAGGCCACAGTCTTGGGTTTTCTCTGTGAATATTGAAAACCAAGTGGAATCGTGGACACGTCAAGGCCCCCACAGCAGGCTCAGAGTGCCCCTGTGCCAACGCACGGACTTGTCCTGGACGCCGTCTCTGCCCCTTCGGGTGGGTGACCAGGACGTCCTTAATCCCAGGAGGAAGAGCTGCTTCTGAGCAAAGCCCCCACCACACAGCGGCCGGCTCACAGGTGACAGTGACAGCGGAAGGCAGACGCCCGTCACCTCATAACCCCCGCCACCGGCCATCGTAGAACTTTCAGATGACCTCGTGGGGTCCAACTGCCCTTATGTAGGAAACTGTGTTTTTAACATGTAACAACCTCTCATTTAGGAGGAGTTTGGTGTCTGTATCTATCACTTTACTGATCAGTGTCTCCGAACGTCACCGTGTGCTTGAAGCCCTGGCTCTTCACTGCGTAATTACGACAAAAAGCAATTCGCGTTCCCGAGTGCATTTCTGTAGGTAAATGGGACTGCAGGCGGGGTCCGCAGTGAGTTGTTAGACATGACATTCACAGCACCATCTAGAAGAGAAAATTTTCAGTATTTGGAACTTTTCAATAATAAAAAATTAGGTTCTATGAAAACCCTGTCAAGAGAAAGGAATGACGGTGCCAAACTCTGTGACCTTCAGCAGGACTATGTGCCCCAGTGTATGAAAGGGGACAACAGTCCTCCTCTGTCCAGAAATGTCCTGGGCCCGGGAAACTGGATCGGTTGGTGGAGAGACAGGGCCACGGTCTCTGGTTTAGATGTCATGATGGGAAACAGGAAACACACCACAGGCCCAGTGACTTTTGAAGAAATCCACGTCAGCGTCACTGTGGTCCTGGACAATCATCAGGATGAGAGAAGGGCATGAAGACAGTCACCAGATGCCAGGACACATGGACCCTAACGAGCAGGGAATCACATAATAGGAAAGAGCCAAGTGTCCTGCACAGAAGGGGACTCGCCCCCACGGGATGGACGCTGTTCTGACCTCATCCTGGGACAGGAGGGATTTGTACAGCAGACGCCACCTCAGTCCTGACCCCTGAACAGCCAAGGGAGCCGTGGACAGAGTGACCCTGAGGAGTCCGTTTGGAGCACAGAGACACCCTGAGGGGGTGGGGAGGCCACAAGAGGAGACACAGGTCCTGGCCCTAAGGACAGAGCAGCTGGGAGGCAGGAGCTGTCTCTGAAGGGCTCTGGTCACCATGTCACACAGTGGGGTGTCTGCGCCTGGACACCAGGGGGCGCGCAGTCCTGTTCCTGAAGGTCTGGGGGGTCAGAGCTGAGACCAGCCACCTGGCCCTGCCTGGTGTCCTCTGCTCAGGGCCCACAGCTGTGGTGTCCCCAATTCCTCGGGCCCCACACAGCTCCACCCCCATTCACCCCTGACACCCTCAGGCAGAGGGGCCTGGCCCATGTCCCAGTGAGGGACCAGAAAGCTCGGGTGTCATTTGCATGAGTGGACCCTCCCTCTGTCAGGGCTTGAAGAGGGGAGGGAGAGACCTGGGGGAAGCTCTGCTTCAGCTGTGGGAACACAGAGGACAGGACTCTGTGATCATCCCCACCATGGCCTGGTCCCCTCTCCTCCTCACCCTCCTCGCTCACTGCACAGGTGACTATGTATAGGGTTAGGGGAAGGGACCCTGGAAGGGCACTGGGGTCCTGTTCCCTCCTTTGTCTCTAGCCCCAGCATCACCATCTCTGTGTCTCTCCCTCTTCCAGGCTCCTGGGCCCAGTCTGTGCTGACCCAGCCGTCCTCAGTGTCTGGGGCCCTGGGACAGAGAGTCACCATCTCCTGCACTGGGAGCAGCTCCAACATCGGGGATGGTTACTATGTGCAGTGGTTCCAGCAGCACCCTGGAACAGCCCCCAAAACCCTCATCTATGCTACTAGCAGTCGACCCTCAGGGATCCCCGACCGATTCTCTGGCTCCAGGACTGGCAACAGGGCCACCCTGACCATCAGTGGGCTCCAGGCTGAGGACGAGGCCGACTATTACTGCCAGTCCTATGACAAGAGTCTTAAGGCTCCCACAGTGCTCCAGGTCGGTGGGGAAGTGAGACAAAAACCTGCTGCCCCACTGCAACGGGGCTTCCCTGTGCAGCACCCACGCCCCTGACAACACAGCCGAATCCTTCATTTGTTTGACCTAAAAGGGGTCCGAGTCCCACTACATGGAACCAAATCTAGAAAATCCGTCCCCATCCTTTAAATCCTGCCCCTCCCCGGCTGTTATCCATTGGCAGCTGCTCAGTGTATAATTTTCCCAAATTGAGCAGCAATTCCTGAATGCCAGGGGCAGGCTGCCATGCGGACAGCGTCCCTGACAGGTTGGGCTACAACTAGGAACACAGAATCCAGCTGCGTCTGAGCTAGGACACATCAGTAGTGTTCAACGTGTGTCCTGTACCAAATGCTTCCCAGAACCGCCCCGAACCCCTCATCTGCTGTGAGAGCATCGACCGGCAGGGTCCCCAGTGGATTCTCTGGCTCAAGTCTGGCATCTCAGGCTCCTCCACTCTCACTGGGCTGAGGCCTGAGGAGGAAGCAGTGACAGAATGTGACAGGGGCCTCAGGGCTCCCGCAGAGCTCAGACCTCGGGACACTGAACCAGAACCCCTTTCTCATCTTCTGGGGGGGAACACCCCAGCCTCTGCTGCCACTCAGGCCCAGACTGTGGCTAATGCTGCTGCTGCCGCTGCCACCAGGGGTCAGGGATCACCGAGGGGCAGGCCTGAGAGTGACGTTTCCTTCTCTTTCTGTCCTCAGAGTCACTCCCAGCCGCCCATTTCTAGACAACGTGTCTCAAAGGAAACCGAGTCCAGCTCCCCATCAGCTGGGGACACCGAGTGTCTGCAGGACCCTCAGGAGCTGAGGTGGGGGACCAGCTGGTGATCTTATACGTGAACTGTGACTGGGGGATCCTGCATCTTCACCATTGGTCACTTACCTATTTCCAGAAGTTCCCAGAGCTAAGTCGTCCTCTCATGGGTCCTCAGTGTGAAGTCCTGTTCTCTGCTCACGGGAATGTGTCTTCTGTCCCGGGCCCGGAGTGTCTCAGGCGGCAGCATCCGTTTTGGACTTTGGGAATGAGCGCGTGTCCATGCCCATCGATGGGAAGACCTAACCGTCCACTTCTTTTGGTTCAATTGCACAGTTTTCTACTTGAAGATAGATGAGGAATAATAGTGAGTTAAGTCACACTGACCTAGTCCTGGCCTGCATGGACATGTCGTCCTCCCCGCCCCATTAGCTCCGGTGCTGGCTGTAGGACTGAGTCCTGTGTGTGTGGGGGACGGTGGGGATATAACCGCTGCACCTGCATTGCACGAGAATTAGGAAATGGGTTTTTTCAATGTTTATATGAATGAAAGAATCAAATTGGAACCACGTGAACCCCCAAGTTTGCCCAGGTTCCCTACGAAATTATGTTTTGCCTTTTTGCAGACTTTTCCGTAATAACGTTTCCTATTTTTCCGAAGAAAATTGGTCTCCTTCATTTTCCTCCAGTGCAACGATTTCCTGTCTTTCTAGGGCCACGTGTGTTCCGTCTGTTTTCAGCCGATTTCCACACTGAGGTTTTGCCTTCCGTTCTCGTCCACATGCCGCTTCTTCCTCTGTGTTTCCGTGCATTGTCTATTTTCACTCAGTGTCAGTCGTTGGTCGATCTGTTCTGACGCTTAAAAAGGGGGTTCCTACGTGCCAATCGGACCTACTGCTTTTCTCCTCTCTCCCTGGTTTACTGTGACGTCCTTGTCCATTCTGACGCGCTGTTCCCTGCTGGTCCCTTTTCTGCCCCTGGCATCCCTCTCACGGTCCTCCTCTCGGTTGATTTTCTGTTCACCCTGTGGTTTCCACGGGGTTCTTCTTCTTTTATTTGTTCTGTCATCAGACTTATTTTTTTATAGAAATGTTCAGTCTGCTGTGATATTGAGCAGAAGATCCAGAGATTTCCCAGCGTTGGGAACAAAAGTATCCTCTGGAAGCACCAGAATCTCGGGCCCTGCCCAGCATCTTCCCAGATTCTTCAGTCTCAAGGGAGAACAAGGGCTCGGGAGTCCCAGGTGCTTATCTGGGTGCAGCGAAGCCTCCACGAAGCCAGGTCTTGGCTAAATTGTGTCCTTCTTGAGATTATAGTGACTTCCACCGCCAGATGCGGGGTGACAGGGCCACTGCTCTCACTGTGACCGAAGTCGCTGGGGAAGTGAAGCGACTCCACTGCGGGGGCTGCCTGTGTTCTCAGTGGGTCCTCGATGCCGGTGACAACAGCTGGCGTTCGGTGACAGCAGCAGGTGTCTGTGTCCCACTGCTGGACCCTGTGGCTCGGCCGTGGATTCATCAGCTAGAGGACGTCTGCACCAGCCCTATGCGATGGTCGGAGCCTCGAGTGCCTTGGGTTCTTGCTACGAGCACCTCGAATCCTTGTTGGCAACACAGAATCTCTCTAGGATGACAAATTTGTCTCTTACATGCGACAGGAGATTTAATCACATGAATGATTCTACGTGTGATCAGATACAGTTAAGAGATATTAACCAGGGATTACGTAGAAAATACCAGACTTCTCCCAAACAGCAGGATTTCATGACTATTTAACAGGAAGATACGTATTTATACGTGGGTGCAGCCTCCTGAAACCCCAGAGGGGAGTGAAAACCATGAGCTGCTGACAGTGGGATCACTGACGTCCCCACAGGAGGGGACAGGAGTAGGTGGGGATGAAGCTGACCACCTGGGGATCCCTCCAGGCGGTGGGGACTCCAGAGGAAGAGAACCTGGGATCCAACTGTCCCACCATCCCGCCTTCCCTCCCTAGATGTAGGAAAAGGTATGAGAAGCGCTCGGAGCCGCTCTCAGTGCCCGCTGTGGGATGTAAGTACTGGGCTGTGGTCCTGTGGTCACCAGAGGGCACTGGGGGTCTGGCTAGAGTGAGGGTGTCCGAGAGTGTGCACTTCATCTTCCCAGCTGGCCTCATACATCGTGAGCGTTAGATACTCAGAAATCCTTGTCTGCAGGGGCTGTGGAAGGTTCCAGTGTGTCCCAGTTAATTCTGGGGTCAAGGTCAGACCAGAAGCTGCTGACTGAGAAGGCGGGACAGATCTCCCGCCCCTCCTGAGGGGGCCTGGACCAACTTCCAACCACAGTGAGGGAGAAAGGCCTGGCTTTGAGGAGTTCCTAACCCACAGTCCCAGAAACTCCTTCGCACAGGAAGTCATTTTAAAGAGAGTTTGGAAGGAGGGTCAGTGAGGCCCTGGACGCAGACAGCAAGGCCCTCAGACTCCGGCCACCGAGCTTTCTTATTGTGAATCTTGAGTCTGTGGGTGAGGACATCCTAATGCCTTGTAACCCTGATTTCCTGCCCCTAAGTCTCTGAAATCCCAAGAATACAGAGTCGTTTCCTCACTGGAAGTTTTCTGGAGCTCACCCATCCTCCTGGAGGGCAGGACCCTTCCTTTCTCTCATCCCACTCGCTGATGTCCACCCCATGGGAGCCCTAGGCCTGGGATGTGGAATTGAGGCTGCACCACAGGGATGAGGCCTCGCTTTGTGCCTTTAGTGGGGAGGGCACTGTGGGCAATGTGTGAGGGAGGCTGAGTCCTCTCTGGGGAACCTTCACGTGGGGGAATCCCTGTCTGGGGCAGCCGGGGGCGCGGCAAGACTGCTCAGAGGAGGTTCAGCTGGGGATGCTGTCAGCTGGACCCCAGCTTCGGTCTGTAGTCTGGTTCACTCTGCCAGGTGCTCCCCAGGGTCCCTGGGGATCCCGGACCCAGGGTCCCGTCCCCCACCCCTCACCAGACCAACACTCAGGAGAGGGCAGACTCAGAATAGCAGGAGGGGCTGGGACAGTCAGTGGGAGGGACAGATCTTCATGAAAGAGCTCCCTCCCCTGCGGTGTAGGGAGGAATAGAGGAGGTCAGAGGTGCTCTGTGCTGAGCTGAGAGACGCAGAAGGCAGAGCCCCAGGAGTGACCCCACCATGGCCCGGACCCCTCTCTTCCTCACCCTCCTCACTCACTGCACAGGTGCCTGGATCCTGGGTCTGAGAATGTGGCCTCAGGAGGACACCGGGCTCTGCCCTTCCCCCTGGAGCCCAGGCCGTGTTGTTAGAACCCAGACTCACCTTCCCTGCGTCTTTCTTTCCCTCATTCCAGACACCTGATCTCAGTCTGGGCTGACACAGAAAGCCTCAGTCCCGGGGTCTCTGATCAGAAGGTCCCAGTCACTTGCAATGGAACCAGCAACAATGTCGGATGCTATGGGGCAGGCTGGTGCCAACAGCTCCTGGTTCTGCTCCCAGGTTTTACTGCTCCCAGAAAAGTGGTTTTGAGACACTTGCCGTTGAAATGAAAGATCCAGGACCCTGGAAATTTTTGCAGAGAATCCATTTCCAGGTTTCAGAATAGGAAGGTGTGACAGCACCAGCTGTGATCAGCTTTCCCTTCTGGTTTTACTGGGCAGGACCAGTCCCATGATGCAACACTCATGACTAAATCATTTGAATAAATAAATAAATAAGCAAGTGGTTCTAGGGGAACGTTGACAGTGACTACTACATGAATTCTTTAATCACTATCTTCAGAGCAAATTGAAAATCTAAGTCATTCCATCCTAGAACGTACTGAACTTATTGCACGTAGGTAAATGTCACAAACTGTTAATCAGCCACGGCCCCAGCAGACGCGTCCTGGGAGCTTGAGGACGGACTCCTAGGCGGGAATCTCTGCTCCCAGGATGCAGAGAACTTGCTGAGTGGAAGGAGATAGACAACAAGGACTCACACAGCATCGCCCATGGGGGATGCACAGAAGAGCATCCTTCCCATCCCCTCCCAGCCCCAGAGAGAAGAGCCCCTGCCTCTCAGGGTGATGGGCAATCCTCAGGTCAGAGAGCGCTGGGCACAAGGGAGGAGACACATGGTGACCAAACCTGCATCCTGCACAGAAGGCGACATGCCTCCATTGGGTGGATCCCTGCTCTGGACGTGATCCTGATCTGAGAGGACATTGTATGAGATGTGACCCCAGTTCTGACCACTGAAGAGCCAAGGTAGTGGGGGACAGTCATCCTGAGGAGTCGAGGGAAGCCTAAAGGGGCTCTGAAGTGATGCAGAGGCCACATAAGGGGACACAGGTCCAGGCCCTAGGCAAAGGCTGTGAACAGGTTAAAGAGGAGGCAAGAGTTACTTCTGATGAGCTCTGGTCAACAAGTCACACCCTGGTGTGTCTGCACTTGACAGCAGGGGGCACACAGGGCCTGTTCCTGAAGGTCTGGGGGTGAATAGAGCTGGGACCAGCCACCTGGCCCTGCCTGGTGCCCTCTGCTCAGGCCTCACAGCTGTGACCTCCACAAGCCTTAGGGCCCACATAGCCCCACCCCTGCCCACCCCTTAACTCCCTGGCAGAAGGGAATAAGCCCAGGCCCAGTGAGGGACCAGAAAGCTGGGGTGTCATTTGCATGAGTGGACCCTCCCTCTGTCAGGGCTTGAAGAGGGGAGGAAGAGACCTGGGGGAAGCTCTGCTCCAGCTGTGGGGATACAGAGGACAGGACTCGGTGATCATCCCCACCATGGCCTGGTCCCCTCTCCTCCTCACCCTCCTCGCTCACTGCACAGGTGACTGGATACGGGGACAGGAAAGGGCACCCTGGGAAGATGCAAGAGGTTCTACTCCCTCCTGTTGTCTCGAGCCTCAGCATCACCATCTGTGTGTCTCTCCCTCTTCCAGGCTCCTGGGCCCAGGCTGTGCTGACCCAGCCGTCCTCAGTGTCTGGGCCCCTGGGACAGAGTGTCACCATCTCCTGCACTGGAAGCAGCTCCAACATCGGGCGTGGCAATAACCTGCAGTGGTTCCAGCAGCTCCCGGGAACGGCCCCCAAACTCCTCATCTATCAATATAACAAACGACCCTCGGGGGTCCCGGACCGATTCTCTGGCTCCAGATCTGGCAACTCGGCCTCCCTGACCATCAGTGGGCTCCGGGCTGAGGACGAGGCCGATTATTACTGCTCAGCATGGGACAGCAGTCTCAGTGCTCGCACAGTGCTCCAGGCCCCTGGGGAAGTGAGACAAGAACCTGCTGATTCCTGTGCAATGAGGCTTCCCTGAGCAGACCCCACTGCTCTAACCAGGCACCTGCCTTTGTGTATGACCTTAAATGGGGTCTGAGATCCAACCCAAGGAACTTTTCTAGATAATGTGTCCCCCCCCTCTCTCAGTCTATCCCCAAAGCCCGTCCTTGTTGGCAACACATTGACTGATTTTCTCAAACGGAGCAGAAAGGCTCAAATGTGGGGCGGGCTGCCAGGGGACAGAGTACCTGAGGGGTGAGCTGGTGCCAGGGCTGCTGAAGCGTAATCCACAGACTGGGAGGCTGAACCAGCAGAAAAGTGTGTTCTCACAGGTGAGAGGGTGGGATGTCCGAGACAGAGGTGTGGGCAGGGGGTCTCTCCTGAGACCTCGCTCATTGGCTGACAGAGAGCTGCGTTCTCACTGAGTCCCCACGAGACATTTTCTGGGCCCTCCCTTCTGGTTTTTCTCCTTTTCTTAAAAAGACACCAACCCTACTGATTAGAACACCATGATACGACCTCGATCACCTCACTCATCTCCTTAGCGGCCCGATTTGCAGTCACATTGGGGGTTTGGACTCCACGCAGGATTTTGAAGGGACACAGTTCAGTCCGTACCCAGTTGTCAAAACAAAACCCAAGACACAGAATGCAGCTGCGTCTGGCTCGGGGGGGTCTACGTCCATTTGCTGTGCATCCACAGCCTTCCCTGAACACCTACTGTGCCTGACTTGGGTCTAGGGGTTCAGAATACACGGGAGACACACAGGGACTGTCCCCGTGCTCAGGGAGCTGACACACTCTGCTGGAAGAGGGAGGACATACAAGCCAAATACAGTGTCCCAGGCTGATTTCCCACCTGGGGACAAATGTCTCTGTGATCCCAGGCATCCGCCCACACAGCAGACCCTCCAGAATTAGAGATTCGCCCTCCCTGGTCCATTCACCAGGATCCCTGTTTTTCAGGATGACCAGACCCGATCACTCACAGTGTCTCCCCCGAGACCACCATGGCCAACACTAACAGGATGTTCTGATTTAGTTGAGACAACACAGTTCCCGACCCTGGATTGGAAATTGACACCACCACATATCTGGGGATTTAGGGTCCGGGTGGGATGGAAGAAGCACAAAAGTTTTTCCTAATTCATCCCCATCATGCGCCTCACTCTGCCCTCCACCCTGATTGTTACTGCTTATTGGGTGTTGTCCTGTGGATGCTGGGATCTGGGCAGGGGACATAGGCCAGGTGGTTCTTGTCACATGAAACCACACTTCTGCATTCATGACCTTGTTAATATCTTGTAAAAGATCAGTTTCAGGTAACATTGCACCCATTTCCATCCGTAGGCATCAATCTAAAACTGAATAGTCTCAAGACATGTAAAAAGCTGCAGAAATTATCTTCAGGGATGTCTGTTCCCTGGCAGAGTCAGAAAAGTGACGTAGTCTAAAGAGACCACCCTAGCACCACTGCCCCCCTTGACCAGGGTGCTTCTCCTCGGTTTAAGGCATTTCAGGGATGTTCTAGAGGCCCAGCTCATGAACCTCTCACCCGTTTACCCCATTCCAGTCCCTTCTGCTCCCATCCCCGAGACTCTGCCCTCTCAGGTCACTTTGTGGTCCCTGCTGAGGATCCCCACCAACAGGATCCTGATCACAGGTGGTGCCATCACAGTCACCTCCCTCTTCTGTGTCCTGGGAGCTGGCACCAGATGTCGTCTCACTCCAAAAGGACATGGTGTTTCTTTATGCGACGCTCACACATTCACCCCGTCTGCAACAACATCACAGTCTCACATTTATTTTTTAGTAAAATAAAGCAACGAAGAAGAAAGTCCAGCTCGGGGACATGTTTATTTAAAATGTGAGCCAATTGTGTGACACCTAAGACGAAATCCTGACAATAAACCTAGTAGAGATCCTGAAAACTACATGGGAGTCATTTTCTAAAATAGAGTCTTACACAACCCACAGGTAAAGGTGAAGCCTCAGCTATTGTTATTATTATTATTATTATTATTATTATTATTATTATTATTATTATTAAATTAATTATTATTTTACCAAGCAGGAATTCAAATGGGAATCCTATGAAACAGTTCACACATGACATGACAGAAACGTTTGCAGAACAGTCCTCTTTTGAAACTGCCACTGAGTGTTTTTCTGGAAAATTCTTTTCTCTACCATTTCCCTGGAGAGTCCTTTTAAGCTTTTCTAACCATGAAGCGTTCCCTCGGCTCTGACACTGGACCTGACGCACAATTGGGTCACTTAGCTTCTTCTAGAATGTTCTCTAAGTGCTCTGACACCTTGAATAGTTACATACGCACCCTACTCCCATGGACCTTCCTCTGGGAGTCATAAACTACAATATCAACTCAGTGCACCAGGATCGCGGCATCTAGGGACCAGACCAAGGAACATGAACAGAGACAGGGACCTGCTGAGCTGCACAGACCAGCTGGGCCCTCAGGGCTCTGGGCCACGGGGAGGGGTGTGTCCTGCCACCAGCAGGGGCCGCTGGGGGACTGCCCTGTGCTCCCTGCACAGCTGCTCAGTGAGGACCCTTCACTCAGAGGGACCTGGGCCTGGGGCTGTTCTCCGTGCTCCCTGAGGGGACTCAGCAGCTGGGTCCTCTCTGGCCTGGCAGAGTCCCCTGAGAGAGACCTCTGTGTGGCCTCAGCAGGTGCTTCCTCCCAGGGCTCTCCCAGGGGGTGAAGCCAACCTCCATCCTCCTCAGTCTGGCTGGGAGCTGAGCCCCCGCACCAAGGCTCAGGGAGGGGCTGGGCGGTCCCTGGAGGGACACACATTTGCATGCACAGACCCTCCTCTGGGGGAGGGTGGGGGAGAAAAGGAGGCCTGGGGCAGCCCAGCCCCACTGTGGGCTCAGGGGCTGCCTGCACCATGGCCTGGACCCCGGTCCTCCTCGTGCTCCTCTCTCAGTGCACAGGTGAGGAAAGGCCTCGGGGACCTGGGAAAGCCACACAGCTTTAATTTTTCCCTGCTGGTCCAGAGTACCGAGAAATTTTAAGCAGGTTCTTTTCCCATCACCCATGACTGTCTGTGTTTGCAGGTTCCCTCTCCCAGCCTGTGCTGACTCAGCCGCCCTCCCTCTCTGCATCTCCGGGAGCAACAGCCAGACTCACATGCACCCTGAGCAGTGACCTCAGTGTTGGTAGCTATACCATATACTGGTACCAGCAGAAGCCAGGGAGCCCGCCCCGGTATCTCCTGTACTACTACTCAGACTCCAATAAGCACCAGGGCTCCGGGGTCCCCAGCCGCTTCTCTGGATCCAAAGACACCTCGGCCAACGCAGGGCTCCTGCTCATCTCCGGGCTCCAGCCTGAGGACGAGGCCGACTATTACTGTGCAGTCTGGCCCAGTGGTGCTTGCACAGTGACAAAAGCAGATGGGGAAGTGGGACAAAAACCTCAGGCTGCTCAAGCCTTCGTGCCAAACAATTAAAGTCTTTTAAAAACTCGGGCCTTTGTAAGCTGCACATTGAACCCTCCCTGGTCATAATGTTTTACTATCAATTTTTTATTAATTATTTCCGAAATTTCAGGAAAAATAAAGCCAAACTAATCTGTGATGACACAGAAATTTTGACCAGTTGTTCACATGATAAAACCAGGGCCTTTGGAGCTGCCATTTTCCTCTGAAATAAGGAAAATGCATGTGTCCCAAATTTCACCTTCATCAGTCCCCAGAACATTCCGGCAGGTGGATCCTTTTCCACAGCATGGACTCTGCCCTCCCAGGGGTCACATCCCACCCAGGCTCCTGAGTTCAGAGCTGTCCGTGGGGCAGTGTGTTTGAGGCCCTGAGATGTGAGAAGATGGTGAGGACCCAGGCCCAGGAGGACTGACGTACAGAAAGCTGGCCCAACACCTGAGCATTCAGAGTGGGATTCAGGGTGGGGATCCGGCAAAGGGGAAAACAGAGGTCTGAGGTGCCATCTTTAAGAGCCGTGAGTAGTTGGGCTGTCACACACCCAATGAGAAAATGCTGAGTCTGCCCCAGGTTTGGGGGTAAATTTGGTCCAGAGATGACACACTCTTAAGGTGACACCACTGGGGGCCATGAGGACTCTTGTGAGTGGTTCTCCTGATCCCGCAAGCACTGACTGTGTCCTTCTGTCCACTCAGAGCCCACTGGAGGTTTTCAACAATCTAGGGTGTGGGTGGCCTCTGGGACAACAGGAGCAGCATCTCCCCACATGTGTCACTCCCACTGTGAGGCTCTTGATGATCTCAGATCCGAGGTCACCTTCTCCTGCACAGGGGTCAGCAGACAGATTGGGAGTCACCACGGCAATGGTCCTACAGGCTCCCAGGCCGAGCCTTCACCTAGGACAGCAGTGAGGAACCTTCCAGGGGTCTGAGCCTGATTCTCCTCACCCAGGTTTGCTACCAGAACCTCACTGACCACTCTGGGCTCTGGCCTGAAGAAAAGGCTGAGGATCACGGTTTCAGAGCTGAGCACGACCCCGATGCACGAGGATCTCCTGTTTGTGGGGACATGTGATAAGTCTGCCCTCCACCCCCAGTCACACTCATCACTGCCCTGTCCCTTCCTGGGACCTGCACCTGCTCTATATCCCCAACAATGCTGGGCGGAGATGACATGGAGAACGGACGTCCAGCCTGTGTGACCCAAGATACCTAGGTCCCTCCTGTATGTGTCCCATGAGTTCCACCCAGGTTTTGCGGATCGTTACCTGAGCTCTGGAACCTTTCTTAAGTGGGGTTGTTATTTTTTCTCAAGAATTTCCATCCAGGAGGAACTCCTGGAGTTGAAAGGACCCCTTCCCATGAAAGATGTGGCTCTCACACCCATCACCTGCTCTCCTTTCCAGTTTAATTTCACAGACCCTGATCATGTCCACACCTTTTTCATGTAGGAAGATGTCTGAATGCATCTCAGTCACTGGAGTCCAGATTGTACGACCCAATGTTTATGATGTCAGAGAACCCCAATATTAAAGGAAAGTTTCCAGAAAGCTCGGTTCTTCCTTCAGTGACAATATTGGTGTATTTACCATTAAAGTGAATCACTATGGGCCCGATGTGGGATGGGGAATAGACCTTGGAGGCCACTAAGTTAGGATGGGAAAACAAGTGTTCATACTAATGGCTTTGTTCTCCATCCTAAGAATAAAAAAAGTTCAAAATTAGGCTAAATAAGGAAAAAGAAACAAAAACTTATCACTGAATGAAAAGGCGACAGCGTGAATCTTCAGATTAACAATTAAAGACAAATGAAACCCAGAGTGGCAATCGGGAGGAGAGGACACGTTTTCTCTGACGTCGTTAAATTCCAGTGACCAGAGAGACATCCCACATCCATGTGTGAGGAATGGGGGTGGGGACCTAACAGGAATCCCTCAGAGCAACAAGGACAATGGCAACAGCATCCACAGCAAAATAAGGCGGCCTGGGAGGTAATCCATGGAGGATTTTGTCCGTAGGAACCGGCAGGGCACCCGGGAGAATTTTCAGCTTCGAACCCGATTGAAGATGGGCCTGTATCTGCGATGGCCCCACAGTCACGGCAGAAGCACAACAACCTGTCAGCTCACTCAGACGCACCTGGCCACATAAGAACTGTGACCACGTCCAACGTTCAGCAGCCTGGAGGCCACTCATTGTGTCGGGACAGTTAACCTCTCCATCCCCAACCCCCTGGAGGGCCTTGCTCATTCTCCTGCTGGGGGGAGTGGCCTCACAGAGGTCCCCATGCAAAGTCAGATGGCCCCTCCGGGGTGCGGGGTGTGGTCAGGGGGGTCTGGTCTGAGGGGAGAAGGTTCACGGGACAGGCCCGCATGGAAAGTGCCCCAGTCTCTCCCGGAGACTTGGACACTCAGTGTCCTTGCCGTGGTGTGGAGTTTACACATCCCTGTTGGTGTGTTTCTGTAGCCAAATCCAGATCTCACACTCACTTCGGGGAACATTGTTGAGAACATATCGCCCTGTCCTCTCAGTTTAGGCCATAAATCCTGTCTGTGGCAGCAACACAATCTGATTATCTCACACCCAGCAGACAGGCCCCAGTGTCAGGGGCAGGCTGCCCCGGGAAGTATCCGTGATGAGTCAGCACAGAACCAGGGACAGAGTCCAGCTCACTCAGCAGAGCTGACTAGTCAGGGCCCCCCCATCCACACCATTTATCGAGCACTTACTATGTGTTGGGCTCAGGTCAGGGCCAGGAACCATGAGATGATGTGACAAGAAACAGAATCTGATTAAGTCTCCGAAGTCCAGCTGCTGCTACAGGGGATGAATGAGGGGACGTGGGAGTATAGTCAGGGACCTTGAGTGTCCTGTGCATTTGGTACAAAGATGAAGCTAGAGTCCTCGGTAAGGGGTGGTGCAGGTGAGGTAGAGAGGAAAGGTCAGACTCTGGTGGTTTTGGAGGGAAGAGGGAAAGGGAGGCCACGATCTAAAGCTCAGGAGTCAGAGAAAAGGTCGAATGGGGCGTAACTTCCATGGCCGGCGGCCTCCTCCCACAGGGAGTGACATGGGTGCAGCAGGTCATCAGCTGCAGGGACAGCGTCGTCCACCCTCACCTGGGCACCTCTCCTCCAGCTGCCCCTCCCTCAGAGGAGACAGACCCAGAGGCCCAGCTCATAAATCCCTGGCCACACGTTCGGATCCTGGTCCCTTCCAGTCCCATCACCAAGTAAGTGCTCCTCCAGGTAACCTCGGGGTCATTCCCGAGAATCCCCACGGCGGGGGTCTCATTCCCAGGTGGTGCTGTCACGGGCCCCCTCCTCTTCTCTGTCCGGGAAACTGGGGCAGCTTGAACTGGGTTCAGAAATGCAGATACCTGACTCTGATGCACATACGGCACAGGCCCGAGTGCCATGTTTCATTCAGTTCAGACTCTGACAAGGAGACCGGTGGCCTGGTGACGCTTGGTCAGGGAGCAGGTGTACAACGAAGTGCTGCGAGTCCCCCGGGAGGACACGGAACCAGCCGTTCGTGTGTTGGAGACACACGGCTCGATCTCACAAGGAGGGATCCCACAGAAGAAAAGAACCGCGTCCCACCCAGAAGGGGACACGCTCCAAGGGGACGGTCACTGCTCTGTGAGGAGTTTTTACAGGAGACACCACCTCTGACCTGACCACCGAACAGCCAAGGAACCTGGGCTCAGATTCACCCTGAGGCCTCTGAGTGGAGCATAGAGACTGCCCTCAGGTGATGGGAGGCCACATAAGGGGACACATGGCCTGGCCCTTACTCAGGGGGAGGTGGGCAGAGCCTTAGGGAGCAGGACCTGTTTCTGATGGGGTCTAGTCACCTTGTCACAGAATGAAGTTCTGGGACTGGGCCCCAGGTGGCACACTGTGACCTTTTATGTGGTGTCTGGGGTGAGGACAGCAGGGAGACACCACCTGGCACTGCTTGGAGCCACTTTTCAACTCTCACAGCTGTGCAACCCCAGACTCAGGCCCCACACAGCCCTGCCCCTACCCACCCCTCACACCCTCAGTGAGAGGGGCCTGACCCTGGTTCCAGTGAGCAGTCACAGAGAGCTGGGGTGTCATTTGCATGAGTGGACCCTCCCTCTGTCAGGGCTTGAAGAGAGGAGGGAGAGACCTGGGGGAAGCTCTGCTCCAGCT
Source organism: Cynopterus sphinx (assembly GCA_030015415.1). Lineage (NCBI taxonomy): Eukaryota > Metazoa > Chordata > Mammalia > Chiroptera > Pteropodidae > Cynopterus > Cynopterus sphinx. Next base: position 956,234 of record CM057390.1, read on the forward strand.
GTGGGGACACAGAGGACAGGTCTCAGTGATCATCTCACCATGGCCTGGTCCCTTCTCCTCCTCACCCTCCTCGCTCACTGCACAGGTGACTGGATACAGGAACAGGATAAGGGACTCTGGGAGGCCATATGGGGCCCTGCTCCCACCTCTTGTCTCTAGCCCCAGCATCACCATGTCTGTGTCTCTCCCTCTTCCAGGCTCCTGGGCCCAGTCTGTGCTGACCCAGCCATCCTCCGTGTCTGGGGCCCCGGGACAGAGTGTCACCATCTCCTGCACTGGAAGCAGCTCCAACGTCGGGGGTGGCAATAGTGTGTACTGGTACCAACAACTCCCTGGAGCAGCCCCCAAACTCCTCATCTATGGTAGTATCAGTCGACCCTCGGGTGTCCCCGACCGATTCTATGGCTCTAAGTCTGGCAACTCAGCCTCCCTGACCATCAGTGACCTCCAGGCTGGGGACGAGGCCACTTATTACTGCTCAGCATGGGACAATAGTCTCAAAGCTCCCACAGTGCTCCAGGCCCGTGGGGAAGTGAGACAAGAACCTGCTGTTTCCTGTGCAATGGGGCTTCCCTGAGCAGACCCCACTGCTCTGACCAGACAGCTGCCCTCTTTGTGTGTTTGACCTTAATGTGAAGTCTGAGACCCACCCCAGGGAAATGTTATCTAGAGAATGTGTCCACATCCTTTGAATTCTGCCCCTAAGTCTGTCCTTGTTGGCACCAGATTGAGTAATTTCTCACGTTGAACAGTTTCTGGATACCAGGTGTCGGCTGCCCTAGGGACAGACTCTGTGACAGGTTAGGGCACAACTAGGTACACAGAAACCAGCCCCATCTGATTCAGGACACATCACTCATGTCCAGTACAGGTAACAAGTGTTGCAGGGAACAGGTCCCTAATCCCGCATCTATCATCATAGGAGGCGACCTTCAGGGTCCTGTCTGATCACCTGGCTCAGATCTGGCTCCTCTGGCTCTTTCGGCATCACTGAGCTGAGGACTTAAGTTGCGGCTGATACTCAGTGCAGCTCTGTGACAGCAGCCTCGGTGTTCCCACAGAGCTCCAGGCCTGTGGGGAACTGAGACCAGATCCCCTTTTTCACCTGCCAGGAGTGGGAATGCCCAGCAGTGCCCTCTCAGGCTGCACCTGTGGTCTCTGTTCCTTCCGATCTGCTGCTGCCTCCATGGGCCCAGGCTCATCCAGGGTCAGAGCCTGGGAGTGAAGGCTCCTCATCTCTCTGTGTCCTCAGAGTCACTCAAAGCAGCAAAGGGTCTCGAGGACACAAAGGCCAGCTCCTCATCAGATGTGGACACCGAGTCTCTGCTCTAATCATCAGGGGCTGAGGTGGGGGGTCCAGGCGTGGTTGTCTCAAACCTGACCTGAGACTGGGAAATCCTGCATCTTCATCACTGGTCTTTTACCTATTTCTAGAAGTTTCCAAAGCTAAGTTGTCCTCTCATGCGTCCTCAGTGTGAAGGCCTGTTCTTTCTGCTCATGGGGAGGTGTCTTCTGTCCCCGCTGTCCGGGCCTGGTGTGTCTCAGGCTGCAGCATCCATTTGGGGCTTTGGGAATGAGCACGTGTCCATGTGTCATTGAAGAAGATCCAACTGTCCGTGTCTCTTGCTGAATTGCACGGTTTGATACTTGCAGACAGATGGTGAATAATAATGAGGTAAAGTCACACTGACCTACTCCTGGTGTCTGTGGACATGTCGTCCTCCCCGCCCCATGAGCTCAGGTGCTGGCTGCAGGACTGAGTCCTGTGTGGGGGGGAAACGGTGTGAATTACCACATCAGAAATGTACCTCTCTGTGTCTGTGTGTGTGTTTACTAGGAATTTTTTGTAATTGCCAAAAGCCTCAGGATCCATGAAGATCACATAATTTACCCTATGATCTATGGAAATGATGTGTCACATTAAAGGTTGATGAATACGGAGCTCAACGTGTGTGCCTAGAATAATCCCATGTGTTAATGTTGCATCCACGTAGTAACCTGATACTGACAGACCTGGTAATATTTTATTTAGAACATTTGCTTCAACAATTTTTAGTACCGGTTTATAAATTTTTAAATAAATTTTATTGTCATTTATAGGTATCTTTGTTATATCTACTTTCAAGAAGATTTGGGAAATTTTTTATTTTTCTCATTACAATAATTTCTGTACACACACCAATAATGGGAAACTATTTGAAGCCTCTGAAGGTCTGTTATGTCCCTGTGAAACTAACTGTAACTTTTATTTTTGGCATCTGGAATAATTTTATAACAATGTTTTCTGTTGTTTTTCTATGAATATAGCTGTCTTCATTTCTTTTACAAAATCAATTTTTTCATTCTTAGGAAATATGTATTTTATTTTGATAAACAGCAACAGATTTCTGATTTTTAATTTTATCTGTGTGTCTTTTTCTTATTTCTATAATTGCATGGAATCCAAATTTAAGCAAAATTTAGTTAGTGCTGGCTCTTTCACTTTAAACGTGTTTTATATGTGATGATTAGAACAAATTTTTCTATTATCTCTATAATTTGTTATTTTATTAATTATGGTGGAATGTACTTTTTATTTGTCTTTTCTTTTCTTGTTTTAGGCACAATTCTCAATGTCTCCCTCTTAGTTGTTCTTCCCTTTATCCTATGATAAATGCTCTATCAATATTTCATCAAATAAGTTGAAAGAGATTTTAAAAATGCACAAACCAACACAGTCTCCCTGAGCCCGGGTGTGACGGCTTTTCCTCTACTCACTTGCATGTGAGTCTCAAAGTCGACGACACCCAGATGCCCCCTCTGATGAAGTCTCCTGGCTCAGAGACGCCATTTGGGCCCAAGGAAGACCCTGTCCTCCCCCCAAGGCCACAGCAGTGAGCACCAGGGCAGGCCTGGTCGATGCCGTTGTGGGAAATGCCCACCTAGGAGTAAATCCAGCCTCAGAGATGGGTGTGGAGGCAAAACTATGAAGAAACTACTATTCAAAGGTTGGAATAGTCAGCTTTGTCATCTATTCATCCTAGAGTCCCACAGACACCAGGAGTCACTATAGGTTAAACCTCACCCTGGCGCTCACCTAGGTAAAGGGTGAACCAGTCCATGAGACGACTCTGGCACCTCCGTCGGCTGCAGCCCTGTGCCAGCCCTCACTGTCGTCCCCTGGCCCTACTGCCCAGGTGAAGGAGACTCCTTCGTGACTGCTCTGACTCCAGGACCATCCCTGTCCACGATCACCTGTGGGCAAGTCACTGCAGGTGAGGAGACCGTGCATGTGGTGCGGCCAGAACCCACACATGGAGGTGGAGACCCCTAGACAGTCCTCAGGCTCCTTAGGCACTTGCAGAAGCTCCCTGATGGCCTCTGAATCCATCAGTTCATACATAAAACTTGAACGGGGGCCCTGGGAACGCTGACCTTATCTTCTAAAAGCCCCTCCCCCACCAGCCCCTCCACCCCTAAAGCTGCTGTCTCTGCCTGCATCCTCCCCTTGGAACCCCAGTGACATCACCTCACAATGGGCACCCCTGGAATCTAAGCAGGGTGACAGGCCTGGCCGAGGTCAGTACTTGCAGAGTGACTGCCCTGTCCCCTGTTGTAGAAGGAGCGGTCATCACGGTGAGGCCTGGTGCCCACATTCACATTCAGGCCATTCAGTTGCACAGTGAAGGGACCCCCTAAACTCCTTAGGTGGCCACACCCTCCCCTCTCTGACACCCAAGGCCACCTGTTCACAGGACTTACCCCTCCCGTCATGGACCTATTGGCCTTCAGTAACACGGCCCAAAAAGAAAAAAAAGAAGGGGGATGAAAAGGTCCTTATGGTCCTACAGAACTGCCAGGTGGCTCAGGTCTGCGTCGGGAGGTCATGCACAGTTTCTGCCCATGTGACCTGAAGTCGAGCTCGGAGCCTCATCCATTTGAACCCATTTTAAGAGTGAGTGGTTATGTGGGGTCACCGTGATCATTCTCTTCAGTCACGTTTTTATTTCGATTGCTGATGAACTCCAAGCGCTACATCACGACAGGCTTCTCAGGCTGGAGAACGCACAGCCCCAGGCCTGTGCCAGGAGGATGCGAAGCAACAACACATCCGTGCTCCCGCCTCCTGCAGCATCGACTTTCCTACCAGACTGTGAAGACTCAAGTTAATTCCCAATAATCCCCTCCCCTCCCCACCACACACACAGAAGAAGAGATGAAGATTGAGGAAGGGGAGACGCCCCGAAGAAACAGTCCAGTCTCTGAGGTGTCAGCAGGTGGGGTGGACGGGCCAGTTGCATCAAGGATGGAAGCCTCTCTCGCCTCTTGTCTCTCAGATAACTCCTGACAGGTCTTAAAACTCCGTGGATGCTTTGGACATGATACTTTTGAAGGCCATGGAGGGGCCAGGTGGCCTCTTCATCCATACGCTGTGGAGGGAACACCCAGCACGTCACACACCTCCCTCCTCCACGGCACAAGTCCTCTCCCTGCACGTGCTGAGCACGCAGGGCCATGGGGACTTCTGGCCGAGCTCCCGCCACTGCTGGCCGGGCCTGGCACCTGCCCAGTCTCCTGCTCTGTCGCCCCGGGCTCCCTGGTGGTCCGGGAATCCCTGCTGCACGTAAAGCTCAGGGACTATGTTGTGACTCCCCATGTGTTTGACCTTTACATGGTCAATAGTGACCCCATGGATGAGTGACACATGCAGGGCAGTAGCTCGAGCATCAGATTGGCTCTGCCACTTGGGATCCTGAGAGCTGGGCCATGAGTCTGAGCACCTCGGCGTTTCCTTCTGATGAACTAGAATAGAAACACACCTGCGGGTGGAGCTGGCTGCGGGTTCTCTGAGTGAAGGGGTAGGAAGTGTGCAGCTGTGATGGAAGTGACTTCAGTGGGTTCACACCGACATCTGTGTCGTGTGAGTGGAAAATAACTCCTGGGGGAACACACAGTCTCACACACGTACCTCATAAGCGCACACGCACAGTCACAGCTCACAGGATGACACGAGACTCCCCCGCCCCAAGCACACGGTCCTACATCACCCAGAGGGGGTTCTGTCACCTCCAGCTGCCATACAAACGTATTTTCCCTCATCTGGAGAATCAGCTTTTTTCTAACAAAGCCATTCCCTCCAAGGACCTGGAATCCTGTGTGAGCTCAGACTGACAGTAGCAGGGATGCCCACCTGTCTCCTCTGCGTGTCTCCCTCGGCCAGTGAGGAGGTCCATGACGTGCTCCGTGTCCTCTTGCTCTGCCACCTCCTGTGATCACAGAAGCGAACTCTGTGAGGGTCACCTCAGGCCACAGTCTTGGGTTTTCTCTGTGAATATTGAAAACCAGATGGAATCGTGGACACGTCAAGGCCCCCACAGCAGGCTCAGAGTGCCCCTGTGCCAACGCACGGACTTGTCCTGGACGCCGTCTCTGCCTCTTCGGGTTGGTGACCAGGACGTCCTTAATCCCAGGAGGAAGAGCTGCCTTTGAGCAAAGTCCCCACCACACAGCGGCCGGCTCACAGGTGACAGTTACAGGGAAGGCAGACGCCCGTCACCTCCTAACCCCCGCCACCGGCCATCGTAGAACTTTCAGATGACCTCGTGGGGTCCAACTGCCCTTATGTAGGAAACTGTGTTTTTAACATGTAACAACCTCTCATTTAGGAGGAGTTTGGTGTCTATATCTATCACTTTACTGATCAGTGTCTCCGAACGTCACCGTGTGCTTGAAGCCCTGGCTCTTCACTGCGTAATTACGACAAAAAGCAATTCGCGTTCCCGAGTGCATTTCTGTAGGGAAATGGGACTGGAGGCGGGGTCCGCAGTGAGTTGTTAGATATGACATTCACAGCACCATCTAGAAGAGAAAATTTTCATTATTTGGAACTTTTCAATATTAAAAAATTAGGTTCTATGAAAACCCTGTCAAGAGAAAGGAATGACGGTGCCAAACTCTGTGACCTTCAGCAGGACTATGTGCCACAGTGTATGAAAGGGGACAACAGTCCTCCTCTGTCCAGAAATGTCCTGGGCCCGGGAAACTGGATCAGTTGGTGGAGAGACCAGGGCCACAGGCCCTGGTGGCTCAGTCAGGGAGGCCTAGGGCACCCCTTGTAGGAGGTAGGACGGGTGGGTGGGGCAGGGACCTGGGATAGGCTTCAAGGCCTCCCCGGGGCTGAAGACCCCGGGCCACATGACAGGTTCAGGAGACCCGCACTCTGCTCCCAAGAGGAGCCTCGAGAGCAGCTGGTGGTTCATGTTCTTTGCTTGTTGTGTCCAGAGTTCTGTCAGACGGCCGCCCTTTTCTCGCTGTCCCACCAGGCCTCGTAGGACGCCTTCCTCCTACTCCAGGGACACACACATCTCAGCCCTTTGTTACCAGTTCCTTCCAGTTTGAGATACGTTTCTCTTGGGTCCGCCCTCAGGGCTGTGTCTCCCAGCACCGTCCTGGGAAGCTTTGGGACCTCCCATCCCTGAGGAGGGAAGGGACGTCTCCAGGAGAAGCTGGACACTCTGGGTCACACGGTCACCCCTCCCTGAAGAACCTCATTCTGATGACATGGCCACACAAGGCCTCCCCCCACCAGGAATGGTAGGAACCACAGGGAAGTTCCTGGACAGAGCCCCTCATTCATTCGCAGAGACTTGAGGACATAGGATCGAACGAGGCTTCAGTGTCTCCCAAATCATGCTGCTGTAGTCGAGCTGGCTCTGCCCTCGTCCTTCTCCATGGACACGGGACATGCCTTTCTGAGTGGATCTCCTAACCCAGGTGATCCCTGGGGGTCCCTGTGTTCCCAACTCCAGTACGCAGAGCCATGGACCCAGCAGGGGTTGCTGTGGGGTTGTCTGAACAGCAAGGGTTCTGGACTCTCCAAGACTGGACATCTCTCAGGACTTGGCTTTGCATGAGTTTATTTATCTCCAACAACAATTATACATCTCCTATTTTTTAAAAAATTGTAAACTTTTCCCTTATAGCTTCATTTCTGCTTGGTGTTACTGAACCCCGAAGTTCTCCTATGAGAGGAGAGCTAAAGAGCGGAACAGGAGCACCCATGGAGTCGGTGCCCCTATTGGTGTGGGGTTGAGGGTGGGTGGGGTTGGGCCATTGAGGCCTAACCAATAGGAACGGCAGCTCATGTGGCCTCCGCTACCTAAGAAGGGTCTTGCCAGGACGAGTGGGGATCTGAATGTTCTACCAGGAGCACATACTAACACTGGGATCGAGGTCTCAGGTGAACCAGCAAACGTGTGCCTCTCTGTGGATTGGGTTCCTGGGTGGGAGAGGGTTCCAGGAGGAGCCGCTGACATGGGATGAGCTGGGATCGCTGGAGAGGCAGGTGGAGGCCGATGGTCATGAAGACAGAGGTGTTGGCTCAGTGGCCCTGCAGACGGTGCTGGGAGGTGCAGAGATGGCGAATGGAAGGGAGACTCGGACAGGGAGGCGTGTGGAGGACGCTGTCATGATCCAGGGCAGGGTGACGGAGTCGGGGCCAAGGCCACACAGAGCGGGGATGAGAGGAGAGAGCAGAGGCAGGTATGACTTGGTTCTAGAATATGTGGGAGGAGGTTTGCTGGATGCTTGGTCAGGTATGTGGGTGTCTCTCGGGGGACTCCATGTGATCGATAGGGTCAGGGAGTGCGATCCCAACGCGTTCACTGTAACTGTCATAGTGTCTTCTCAGAGCTTCACCCGTCTGTCGTGGAGGATGGGGCACATTTTTTTTATACTGAGTCTTGATAATAATGATTTACTTCTTCTGAAACATAGTTTTAATGTTGTTTGGGAATGTTTTAAAGGAGACTTTTGTTTCTGAAATACTTTTTACTCGGTACTAGGTGTCAGCATCTCCGGGGATTGAATGCCGCAGCCGTGACCAGCACTGTCAAGGCCATGGACGTCCTTTGAGTGTTGTTCTGAGTCAGGGTTAGGGAAATCGAGCTGACGTTGTCGGGGAAACACACGGTCAAAACCACGAAGTGGAAACAGGAATGGAGCACGGAGTCTGGTGTTCAGAGTCAAGCACTTGGCTACGTAGACGTGTCTCCTGCTGACTGCGGTTTACTGAGGCCATTGTGACTGCATCGTAGATGAGGGCGCCGGGTTAAATAAATACGGTAATATTCACAGAGCAAGTGGAATAACATCGAGCACACAGCGCGTCCCTCAGAAGGATCTGTACAGCAGTTAGAAGAATTTCTGGAGTGTGAGGCGCTGGTTCAGGCAAGACATCCATGTGCGTCACCCCCCTTGTTCCTTTCCCTGCACGTTCACCCCTCTGCAGTTGCCCAAACTTCCAACCCCTTCCTGCAGCACAGACACATCTTGTGTGGAGGCCCCACTCTCTGGTGCCCACGTCTGGGCTGTGGGTTCCCGGCTGCATCTGGGGTGGGGGGTGGGGGGTCTGGTGCCCTTGATCATCTTCCTCGGGGTGGAAGAGCAGCAAAGGGATCTGTTCCTCTTCTAAATAACAAGGTCTCTTCTTGAAGAATTCCTCGGTCGTTTTTTAAATGGATCGGCCCCTTCAGGTGAGAAGATCAGGGCACGTGCAGAGCGTGAAGGACACTGGCCTCTGTGCTGGGAGTGGCGTGTGGGGAGTGGGAGAGAGGGGCCGGTCAGCACGGGCCCTCAGCCACAGGGTGTGGCGGGCTGTACGTGTCCTCTGCCCTTCTGCTCACTAGGCTCAGGACAAGTTATCTCTGAGCGTCAGTCATGTGTGGCCCCTAGAACATCATGGTTTAAAGATAGAAGGAGCAAAGGTGACCTCATGCTGAAGATGCCAAGTGTGTGAAGTGAGGAGTGAGGTGTGGGGACTCCTGTCACAGGATAAACATCCTCTGCCCCGTGTGGGGAGGGTGGAGTGTCAGGCAGCACTGATGTCTGGATTCTCTCTCTCTCTCTCTCTCTCTCTCTCTCTCTCTCTCTCTCTCTCTCTCTTTCTCTCTCTGCTCAGCCCCAGATGAAACCAGCCCAGAAATAAGTGGGTCAGGACTCTGAGACAGCAGGGGGTGCTGTGGGCCTGTCCCTGAAGGTCTGTTGGGGACCTCAGTGGGAAACCAGCCTGGGGCCCTGCCTAGTCCCTCTGCTCTGTGCTCATTGGTACCAGCAGCTGTGAGGCCAAGGGTCCCAGGAGAGTGTCACTCATCCCCGCCTTTTTCTCAGCTTTCACAAAATTTAGCCCCCAAAAACCAGGGGGAGGAACAATTTGCATGAGCGATTTCTCCCTGCCCTACATGAGGGGAGAGGAGAAGAGGGACTTTGTGCAGTTCTCTACTTGTGGGGCTCAGAAGCAGAGTCGGGGCATCTCCACCATGGCCTGGACCCCTCTCTTCCTCACCCTCCTCGCTCACTGCTCAGGTGACTGGTGGGGGCTACGTGTTTTCTCACTTGATCAGCACATGCTACGCTCAGTGGCCCCCATCTCACTCTCTGCATCTCTGCTCCTCTGTTCCAGGGACCTGGGCGCAGTCTGGCCTGAGGCAGGAAGCCTCGATGTCGGGGTCTGTGGGACAGAAGGTCACTTTGTCCTGCACCGGAAGCAGCAACAACATCTGGAGCTACGGTGCAGGCTGGTACCAGCAGATCCCTGGTGCTGCCCCCAAAGCCGTGATGCTCACGAGGTCTCGGCTCTCAGGGGTCCCAGATCGGTTCTCCGGCTCCAGGTCGGGCAACATGGCCTATCTGAGCATCACGGGCCTCCAGCCTGAGGATGAGGCTGATTATTACTGTTCAGCTTGGGACTATAGCATCAGCAATACCACAGTGCTCCAGCCCCATGGGGATCTGAGACAAAAACCTGCATGTGTTTCCCTGATCACCACCTCGACTGCCTCTGACAAATAAAGGGGGTGACGGTGGCCAGATCTATAGTGTCCGCGTCTGACTCTGAGCACAGACACACTTTAAAGGGTCAATGAGAGTCGATCTCTCTCATAGCCATTTCACATATATATATATCTCTGTGCTTCTTGAGCAGTAACGTGCACACTATCAACTGCTTCCTTTTGAAATGTACAACTTAGCGTTTAGAATATTCACGAGGCTGGTAAACCATCCCCCAGATCTAACTTTGGAACATTTCCATTATCCCTCAGACGAAGGCCCCACACGCCTGCATCCCTCCTCATCAGGTTTCTACTCTACCCTGGGTGACAACTGGTCCACTTCCTGTCTCAATAGATTGGCCTGTTCTGGTCATTTCATGCAGATGGAACCAGAGAACGGGTGGTTTTGGGACTTTCGTTTGTTTGTTCTTTGCAAATATTTCTGAATCTAATGTTGTCCCATCGGAAAGTCATCCGTTTCTGTGGCAGACCACATGCCACTGTTTGGACATCATTCTGTTCACTGCCCGTTCGTCCACTGTTGGGCATCAGGTTAGTTTCCATCTTCTGTCTGTCATGCACGTATCTGCTAGGGACATTTGAGTATGTGCTGGAAACTTATGTGTACAGGCTTTGGACGTAGCTTTTGTGTGTATTTGTTTTCACTTCTTGAACAGACACCCAGAATTGTGACTGCTGAGTCATCTGGGAACCACACATGAGATTCCTCAGGCACCGACCAGAAGTTTTCTCGGTGCCGCACTGTCATTTCTGCCAACAATAGGCTATGGTTCCAGTTTCTCCTCATCATCACACACGCAAAAAAGACTTATTATTTCTAATTTTTTAACAGCCCTTCTGGTCTGGAAAACGTGATTAATCACTTTAGGTTTGACTTGCAATTCCCGAATAATCAGTGACACTGAGCATCTCCTCTGTGCTGTGTGTTCCTCAGTGATGAGCCGCTGAGGCTCTGGGCTGCCTCAGGAATCACTGACTTTGACAAACCTTAAACTGAGCTATTGTGAGATCCCACCCTCAGCCTGTGCTCACCTCAACACAGCAGAACCCTCTTCAGAAACAGGATTCTTCTCAGAAACAGGGGAATGGGCAGGGGGAGGCCACCATTGCCACGCAGGGACCACAGCACAGGGAAGTCCTGGGCACATGCACGGCAGCTTCAGGACCCAAACATTTTCCTGGGGCTGATCCTGCGTCTCCATTCTAACCACGTCTCTGCTTCAGTCCCCAGGTCAGTGAAACAGTAGGACCAGCCTGTGTCATCTGATGCCCCAGCAGAGGCTGTCCCACTGGGGACAAGGACACGGATGGAGCTTGAGTGCAGGTCCTTCTGCCCTCACCCCACACGGTGTCACCACAAGGACTCCTGACAGTCACCTGCCAAGGAATGCCTGAGGACACTGTAAGACGAAATAAAAATTACAGAAACAGAGAAAAAGAGAAACTTTGAACGAACATAGAAATAGATGTGTTGATACAGAGGATCAATTAATATCAATAAATATCTAAAAACAATGATTGGTTTATCAACATTATAACTTTAATCTTTCAAATACCAGTCATGCTTATTGGGAAAAGATACATTTGTCCTACATTTATGTTAAATGCTAAGTCGAAGAGTGTCTATAATATTTCCAAATTAACTAAAACGTGTGAGAAATACAATACGGCAAGACATATTTTTTATAAAGAACAATTGCAAGGTAGTAAGGTTGCTGCAGAAACGATAAAGTACAAATAAATAAAAATTTATGTACAGTGTATCCGAATCCCTTTACTGGGACTTAGCCCCTGGGTGTGTGACTAGAGATAGGGACCTGTGAACTGCCCAAACCAGCCGGCCATTCAGAAATTTGGTCCATGGGGAAGTACGTGCCCTGTGACCAGCAGGGGCCGCTGGGGGCCTGCCCTGTGCTCCCTGCACAGCTGCTCAGTGAGGACCCTTCACTCAGAGGGGCCTGGGCCTGGGGCTGTTCTCTGTGCTCCCTGAGGGGACTCAGCAGCTGGGTCCTCTCTAGCCTGGCAGAGTCCCCTGAGCAGGGACCTCTGTGTGGCCTCAGCAGGTGCTTCCTCCCAGGGCCCTCCCAGGGGGTGAAGCCAACCTCCATCCTCCTCAGTCTGGCTGGGAGCTGAGCCCCAGCACCAGGGCTCAGGGAAGGACTGGGCGGTCCCTGGATGGACACACATTTGCATGCACAGCCCCTCCTCTGGGGGAGGGTGGAGGAGAAAAGGAGGCCTGGGGCAGCCCAGCCCCACTGTGGGCTCAGGGGCTGCCTGCACCATGGCCTGGATCTCCATCCTCCTCGTGCTCCTCTCTCAGTGCACAGGTACAGACAGGCCTCTGGACCAGACCTTGGTTCTAATTTCATTCCCTTCAGGCTCAGTCTCCCCAGAAACTTTATCTTCGTCCCAAAACCAAGCCTGACAACTGTCTGTGTTTGCAGGTTCCCTCTCCCAGCCTGTGCTGACTCAGCCGCCCTCCCTCTCTGCATCTCCGGGAACATCAGCCAGACTCACCTGCACCCTGAGCAGTGGCTTCAATGTTGGCAGCTATGCAATATACTGGCACCAGCAGAAGTCAGGAAGCCCGCCCCGGTATCTCCTGAGTTTCTACTCAGACTCCAGTAAACACCAGGGCTCCGGGGTCCCCAGTCGCTTCTCTGGGTCCAAAGACGCCTCGGCCAACGCAGGGCTCCTGCTCATCTCGGGCCTCCAGCCTGAGGACGAGGCCGACTATTACTGTGCAGTCGGGCACAGTAATGCTCGCACAGTGACACGCACAGATGGGGAAGTGGGACAAAAACCTCGGGCTGCTCAGGTCTTTGTTCTGAACAATTAAACATCTTCCTTTAAAAACTCGGGACTTTATAGACTGTACATGGACCCCTTCCTGGTCATACTGTTTTACTATCTATTTTTAGTCTATATTTTTATTTCAGGAGAAATTAAACAAGCAAAAATCTGTGATTTTGTAGAAATGTTGACTGGCTTTTCAGGTGACAAAACCAATGCCTCAGGAGTGGTCTTTTCCCCCAGAAATAAAGAAAATGCCCCTGTCCCTACTTTCTCCTCCATCAGAGCCTGGAAACATCTCAGAAGGTGGGTCCTTTTCCATAGCATGGACTCTGCTCTCCCAGGGGTCCCAGCAGAGATGTCCCCCTCCCACCCAGGCTCCTCAGTTCAGGCTTAACCGAGGAGGAGTATGTTTGAGCCACTGAGATGTGAGAAGATGGTGAGGACCCTGGCCCAGGAGGATCGACATGCAGAAAGCTGGCCCAGAATCTGAGCAATCAGAGTGGGGTTCAGGGTGGGGAGCTGGCAAAGGCGAAAACTGGGGTCTGAGGACACCTCTCAATGGGCCATGAGTGGGTGGGCTGCCACAGAGCCACTGAGAAAGTCCTGAGTCTGCTCCAGGGATAGGGGTGAAGTTGGTCCATGGATGAGACCGTCTTCAGGTGACACCAAGGGTGACCATGAGGACTCCCAAGTGTGGTCTCCTGATCTTATAGGCACTGACCGTGTCCTTTAATCCCCAGGTCCCATGGGGCTTTACAACAAATAGGGTATGAGGTGGCCTCTGGGACAAGATGAGCAGGAATTCACCACATGTGTCACTCCCACTGTGAGGCTCTTGATGATCTCAGATCCACGGTCACCTTCTCCTGCACAGGGGTCAGCAGACATATCGGGAGTCACCGCGGCAATGGTCCCACAGGCTCCCAGGCAGAGCCTTTACATTTCTGTCCTCAGACAGCACTGAGGGACCTTCCAAGGGTCTGAGCCTGATTCTCCTCACCCAGGTTTGCTACCAGAACCTCACTGACCACTATGGGCTCCAGCCTGAGGATGAGGCTGAGGATCACGGTTTCAGAGCTGAGCACGACCCCGATGCTTGAGGATCTCCTTTTTTTGGGGACATGTGATAAGTCTGCCCTCCATTCCCCGGTCATACCCATCACTCCCCTGTCCCTTCCTGGGACCTGCACCTGCTCTATATCCCCAACAATGCTGGGCGGAGATGACATGCAGAACGGACGTCCAGCCTGTGTGACCCAAGACACCTAGGTCCCTTCTGCTCCTTCCTCACGTGTCCCATGAGTTCCACCCAGGGTCTGCTGATCGTTACCTGAGCTCTGGAACTTTTCCTAAGTAGGGATTATTTTTTTTGTCAGTATTTCCATCCGAGAAGAACTCCAGGTGTTGAAAGGACCCCTTCCCCTTCAGGATGCGGCTCTCACGCCCATCACCTGTTCGCTTCCCCCTGGTTAATACCACAGACCCTGATCATGTTCACACCTTTTTCATGTAGGAAGATGTCTGAATGCATCTCAGTCACTGGAGTCCAGATTGTACGACCCAATGCTTATGATGTCAGAGAATGTAAATATTAAAGGAAAGTTTCCAGAAAACTCAGGTCTGCCTTCAGTGACAATGTTGGTGTATTTACCATTAAAGTGAATCACTGTGGGCCCGATGTGGGATGGGGAATAGACCTTGGAGGCCACTAAGTTAGGATGGGAAAACAAAATGTTTATACTAATTGTTTAGTTCTCCATCCTAAGGAAAAAAAAAAACAGTTACAATTAGAATAAATAAGGAAAAAGAAACAAAAACTTATCATTGATTCAAAAGGCGACAGCGTGAATCTTCAGATTAACAATTAAAGACAAATGAAACCCAGAGTGGCAATCGGGAGGAGAGGACACGTTTTCTCTGACGTCGTTAAATTCCAGTGACCAGAGAGACATCCCACATCCATGTGTGAGGAATGGGGGTGGGGACCTAACAGGAATCCCTCAGAGCAACAAGGACAATGGCAACAGCATCCACAGCAAAATAAGGCGGCCTGAGAGGTAATCCATGGAGGATTTTGTCCGTAGGAACCGGCAGGGCACCCGGGAGAATTTTCAGCTTCGAACCTGATTGAAGATGGGCCTGTATCTGCGATGGCCCCACAGTCACGGCAGAAGCACAACAACCTGTCAGCTCACTCAGACGCACCTGGCCACATAAGAACTGTGACCGCGACCTACGTTTAGCCGTCTGGAGGCCACTCATTGTGTCGGGACAGTTAACATCTCTGTCCCCAACCCCCTGGAGGGCCTTGCTCATTCTCCTGCTGGGGGTCGTGGCCTCACAGGGGTCCCCGTGCATAGTCAGATGGCCCCTCCGGGGTGCGGGGTGTGGTCAGGGGGGTCTGGTCTGAGGGGAGAAGGTTCACGGGACAGGCCCGCATGGAAAGTGCTCCCGGAGACTTGGACACTCAGTGTCCTTGCCGTGGTGTGGAGTTTACACATCCCTGTTGGTGTGTTTCTTTAGCCAAATCCAGATCTCACACTCACTTCAGGGAACATTGTTGAGAACATATAGCCCTGTCCTCTCGATTTAGTCCCCCATATTCTGTTCTGGCAGCAACATGTGAGCTGATTGTCTCACACCCAGCAGACAGTCCCCAGTGTCAGGGGCAGGCTGCCTTGGGAACTATGCTTGATGGGTCAGGACAGAACCACGGACAGAGTCCAGCTCACTCAGCAGAGCTGACTAGTCAGGGCCCCCCCCCATCCACACCATTTATCGAGCACTTACTATGTGTTGGGCTCAGGTCAGGGCCAGGAACCATGAGATGATGTGACAAGAAAGACACAGAGTCTGATTAAGTCCCTGAAGTCCAGCTGCTGCTACAGGGGATGAATGAGGGGACGTGGGAGTATAGTCAGGGACCTTGAGTGTCCTGTGCATTTGGTACAAAGATGAAGCTAGAGTCCTCGGTAAGGGGTGGTGCAGGTGAGGTAGAGAGGAAAGGTCAGACCCTGCATGGTTTTGGAGGGAAGAGGGAAAGGGAGGCCACGATCTAAAGTTCAGGAGTCAGAGAAAAGGTCGAATGGGGCGTAACTTCCATGTTCGGTGGCCTCCTCCCTCAGGGAGTGACATGGGTGCAGCAGGTCATCAGCTGCAGGGACAGCGTCGTCCACCCTCACCTGGGCACCTCTCCCCCAGCTGCCCCTCCCTCAGAGGAGACAGACCCAGAGGCCCAGCTCATAAATCCCTGGCCACACGTGCGGATCCTGGTCCCTTCCAGTCCCATCACCAAGTAAGTGCTCCCCAGGGAACCTCGGGGTCATCGCTGAGAATCCCCATGGCGGGGGTCTCACAACCAGGTGGTGCTGTCACGGGCCCCCTCCTCTTCTCTGTCTGGGAAACTGGGGTCAGCTTGAACTGGATTCAGAAATGCAGATACCTGACTCTGATGCACATACGGCACAGGCCCGTGTGCCTTGTTTCCTTCTGTTCAGACTCTGACAAGGAGACCGGTGGCCAGGTGACGGTTGGTCAGGGAGCAGGTGTACAACAAAGTGCTGCGAGTCCCCCAGGAGGACACAGAACCAGCCGTTCGTGTGTGGGAAACACACGGCTCGATCTCACAAGGAGGGATCCCACAGAAGAAAAGAACCGCGTCCCACCCAGAAGGGGACACGCCTCCAAGGGGACGGTCACTGCTCTGTGAGGAGTTTTTACAGGAGACACCACCTCTGTCCTGACCACCGAACAGCCAAGGAACCTGTGCTCAGATTCACCCTGAGGCCTCTGAGTGGAGCATAGAGACTGCCCTCAGGTGATGGGAGGCCACTTAAGGGGACACATGGCCTGGCCCTTAGTCAGGGGGAGGCGGACAGAGCCTTGGGGAGCAGGACCTGTTTCTCATGGGCTCTAGTCACCTTGTCACAGAATGATGCTTCAGGGACTGGGCACCAGGTGGCACACTGTGACCGTTTCTGTGGTGTCTGGGGGAGGACAGCTGGGAGACACCACCTGGCACTGCTTGGAGCCACTTTTCAACTCTCACAGCTGTGCAAACCCCAGACTCAGGCCCCACACAGCCCCGCCCCTACCCACCCCTCACTCCCTCAGTGATGGGGGTCCGAACTGGGACCCAGGGAGGGATCAGAAAGCTGGGGTCACATTTGCATGAGTGGACCCTCCCTCTGTCAGGGCTTGAAGAGGGGAGGAGAGACCTGGGGGAAGCTCTGCTCCAGCTGTGGGGACACAGAGGACAGGATTCAGTGATCATCTCACCATGGCCTGGTCCCCTCTCCTCCTCACCCTCCTCGCTCACTACACAGGTGACTGGATACGGGGACAGGAGAGGGCACCCGGGGAAGATGCAAGAGGTCCTACTCCCTCCTGTTGTCTCCAGCCCCAGCATCACCCTCTCTGTGTCTCTCCCTCTTCCAGGCTCCTGGGCCCAATCTGTGCTAACCCAGCCGTCCTCAGTGTCTGGGGCCCTGGGACAGAGTGTCACCATCTCCTGCACTGGAAGCAGCTCCAACATCGGGGGTGGCAATAGTGTGAACTGGTTCCAACAGCTCCCTGGAGCAGCCCCCAAAACCCTCATCTATGGTAGTAATACTCGACCCTCGGGTGTCCCCGACCGATTCTCTGGCTCTAAGTCTGGCAACTCGGGCTCCCTGACCATCAGTGACCTCCAGGCTGAGGACGAGGCCGATTATTACTGCTCAGCATGGGACGACAGTCTCAATGCTCCCACAGTGCTCCAGGCCCGTGGGGAAGTGAGACGAGAACCTGCTGTTTCCTGTGCAATGGGGCTTCCCTGAGCAGACCCCACTGCTCTGACCAGGCAGCTGCCTTCTTTGTGTGTTTGACCTAAATGTGAAGTCTGAGACCCACCCCAGGGTAATGTTGTCTAGAGAATGTGTCCACATCCTTTGAATTCCGCTCCCAAGTCTGTCCTTGTTGGCAATAGATTGAGTAATTCTCCAAAGCTGAGAATACCAGGCGTCGGCAGCCAAAGAGACAGATTCTGTGACAAGTAAGGGTACAACTATTTGTACAGAATCCAGCCCCAGCTGAATCGGGAAATATCAGTCATGTCAAGTACGGGATCTGGTTGCAAGTGCTGCAGGGAATGGGCCCCTAATCCCGC
This sequence comes from Cynopterus sphinx, assembly GCA_030015415.1. Taxonomy (NCBI): domain Eukaryota; kingdom Metazoa; phylum Chordata; class Mammalia; order Chiroptera; family Pteropodidae; genus Cynopterus; species Cynopterus sphinx. The sequence goes on from CM057390.1 coordinate 974,006, forward strand.
ATCTATCATCATAGGAGTTGACCTTCAGGGTCTTGTCTGATCACCTGGCTCAGATCTGGCACCTCAGGCTCTTTAACCATCACTGGGCTGAGGACTTGGGTCGAGGCTGATACTCAGTGCCCCTCTGTGACAGCAGCCTCGGTGTTCCCTCAGAGCTCCAGGGCTGTGGGGAACTGAGACCGGATCCCCAGCAGCACCAACTCAGACTACGCTCAGATATAATTGTCCCCATCTCTTGTTGAATCGCACAGTGTGATACTTGCAGACAGATGGTGAATAATAATGAGGTAAAGTCACACTGACCTACTCCTGGTGTCTGTGGACATGTCGTCCTCCCCGCCCCATTAGCTCAGGTGCTGGCTGCAGGACTGAGTCCTGTGTGTGGGGGAGACAGTGTGAATTACCACATCAGAAATGAACCTCTCTGAGTCTACTTGTGTGTGTTTATTAGGATTTTTGTTTTCAATTTGGTGAGAGACTTTCAGAATCCATCGAGATCACGTAATTTACCCTATGGTCTAAGGAAACGATGTGTCACATTAAAAGCTGAGGATTATGCAGCCCAACGTGTGTGCCTGGAATAAATCCCATGTGGACGTGTTGCGTCCACTTGGTGACCTGATACTGACGTATCTGTTGTTATTGTATTTAGAACATTTGCATCAACACTTTTTAGTCCTGGTTCATACTTTTCTTTTAACGTATTTTATTGTAATTTGTAGGTATCTTTGTTATTTGTTATATCTCCCTTCAAGAAGGTTTGGAAAAGTTTTCATTTTTCTCAATACTGCAATTTCTGTACACACACCAATAATGGGAAACTATTTGAAGTCTCTGAAGGTCTGTTATGTCCCTGTGAAACTGTACCTTTTTTTTGGCATGTGGAATAATTTTGTAACAATGTTTTCTGCTTTTTCTATGGATATAGCTGTCTTCATATCTTCTAATGGCATCAATTATTTAGTCTTAGAAATATGTATTTTATTTTTAATAGACAGAAACAGATTTTTGATTTTTCATTCTCTCTATGTGCCATTTTATTACTTGTATAATTATATATAATCCACTTTTAAGCAAAATGTATTTAGTGGTGGTTCTTTCATTTTAAACGCATTTTATGTGTGACAATTAGACCAATTTTTTCTATTATCTCTATAATTTATTGTTTTATTAATTAGGGTGAAATATATTTTTTATTTGTCTGTTCTTGTTTTTAGGCACAATTCTCAATGTCTCCCTCTTAGTTGTTCTTCCCTTTATCCTATGATAAATGCTCTATCAATATTTCATCAAATAAGTTGAAAGAGATTTTAAAAATGCACAAACCAACACAATCTCTCTGAGCCCGGGTGTGACAGCCTTTCCTCTATTCACTTGCATGTGAGTCTCAAAGTCGACGACACCCAGATGCCCCCTCTGATGAAGTCTCCTGGCTCAGAGACTCCACTCGGGCCCGAGGAAGACCCTGTCCTCCCCGCAGGGCCACAGCAGTGAGCACCAGGGCAGGCCTGGTCGATGCCGTTATGGGAAATGCCCACCTAGGAGTAAATCCAGCCTCAGAAATGGGTGTGGAGGCAAAACTGTGAAGAAACTACTATTCAAAGGTTGGAATAGTGAGCTTTGTCATCTATTCATCCTAGAGTCCCACAGACACCAGGAGTCACTATAGGTTAAACCTCACCCTGGCGCTCACCAAGGTGAAGGGTGAACCAGTCCATGAGACGACTCTGGCACCTCCATCAACTGCAGCCCTGTGCCAGCCCTCACTGTCGTCCCCTGGGCCTGTTCCCCAGGTGAAGGAGACCCCTCTGAGACTGCTCAGCCTTCAGGACTGTTCCTGACCACGATAACCATGGGGAAAGTCGCTGCAGGTGAGGAGACCGTGCACATGGTGCAGCCGGAACCCACACATGGAGGTGGGGACCCCTGGACAGTCCTCAGGCTCCTTAGGCGCTTGCAGAAGCTCCCTGATGGCTTCTAGATCCATCAGTTCACACATGAAACCTCAACGGGAGCCCTGGGAACGCTGACCTTATCTTCTAAAAGCTTCTCTCCCCCACCAGCCCCTGCACCCCTAAGGCTGCTGTCTCTGCCTGTATCCTCCCCCTGGAACACCAGGGACATCACCTCACAATGGGCATCCCTGGAATCTAAGCAGGGTGACAGGCCTGGCCGAGGTCAGTACTTGCAGAGTGACTGCCCTGTCCCCTGTTGTAGAAGGAGCGGTCATCACGGTGAGACGCTCGATGCCCACATTGACACTCAGGACATTCACTGCACAGTGAAGGGACCCCCTGAACTCCTCAGGTGGCCACACCGTCTCCTCTCTGACACCCAATGCCGCCTGTTCACAGGACTTGCCCCTCCTGTCACGGACCTATTGACCTTCATTAACACGGCCCAGAATGAAAGGAAAGGAGAAGGTCAAGGTCCGTATGGTCCTACAGAACTGCCAGGTGGCTCAGGTCTGCGTCGGGACGTCACGCACAGTTTCTGCCCATATGACCTGAAGTCGAGCTCGGAGCTTCGTCCATTTGAACCCATTTTAAGAGTGAGTGGTTATGTGGGGTCACCGTGGTCATTCTCTTCAGTCACGTTTTTATTTCGATTGCTGATGAACTCCAAGCACTACATCACGACAGGCTTCTCAGGCTGGAGAACGCACAGCCCCAGGCCTGTGCCAGGAGGATGCGAAACAACAACACATCCGAGCTCCCGCCTCCTGCAGCATCGATTTTCCTACCAGACTGTGAAGACTCAAGTTAATTCACAATAATCCCCTCCCCTCCCCACCACACACACAGAAGAAGAGATGAAGATTGAGGAAGGGGAGACGCCCCGAAGAAACAGTCCAGTCTCTGAGGTGTCACCAGGTGGGGTGGACGGGCCAGTTGCATCAAGGAGGGAAGCCTCTCTCTCCTCTTGTCTCTCAGATAACTCCTGACAGGTCTTAAAACTCCATGGATGCTTTGGACATGATACTTTTGAAGGCCAAGGAGGGACCAGGCGTCCTCTTCATCCATACGCTGTGGAGGGAACACCCGACACGTCACACACCTCCCTCCTCCACGGCACAGTCCTCTCCCTGCACGTCTGTGCACGCAGGGCCATGGGGACTTCTGGCCGAGCTCCCGCCACAGCTGGCCGGGCCTTGCACCTGCCCAGTCTCCTGCTCTGTCGCCCTGGGCTCCCTGGTGGTCCGGGAATCCCTGCTGCACGTAAAGCTCAGGGACTATGTTGTGACTCCCCATGTGTTTGACCTTTACATGGTCCATAGTGACCCCATGGATGAGTGACACATGCAGGGCAGTAGCTCGAGCATCAGATTGGCTCTACCACTTGGGATCCTGAGAGCTGGGCCATGAGTCTGAGCACCTCGGCGTTTCCTTCTGATGAACTAGATAGAAACACACCTGCGGGTGGAGCTGGCTGCAGGTTCTCTGAGTGAAGGGGTAGAAAGTGTACAGCTGTGATGGAAGTGACTTCAGCGGGGTCACACCGACATCTGTGTCGTGTGAGGGAAAATAACTCCTGGGGGAACACACGGTCTCACACACGCACCTCATAAGCGCACACGCACAGTCACAGCTCACAGGATGACACGAGACACCCCCACCCCAAGCACATGGCCCTACATCACCCAGAGGGAGTTCTGTCACCTCCAGCTGCCATACAAACGTATTTTCCCTCATCTGGAGAATCAGCTTTTTTCTAACAAAGCCATTCCCTCCAAGGCCCTGGAACCCTGTGTGAGCTCAGACTGACAGCAGCAGGGATGCCCACCTGTCCCATCTGCGTGTCTCCCTCGACCAGTGAGGAGGTCCATGACGTGCTCCGCGTCCTCTTGCTCTGCCACCTCCTGTGATCACAGACGCGAACTCTGTGAGGGTCACATCAGGCCACAGTCTTGGGTTTTCTCTGTGAATATTGAAAACCAGATGGAATCGTGGACACGTCAAGGCCCCCACAGCAGGCTCAGAGTGCCCCTGTGCCAACGCTTGGACTTGTCCTGGACGCCGTCTCTGCCCCTTCGGGTTGGTGACCAGGACGTCCTTAATCCCAGGAGGAAGAGCTGCCTCTGAGCAAAGCCCCCACCTCACAGCGGCCGGCTCACAGGTGACAGTGACAGCGGAAGGCAGACGCCCGTCACCTCATAACCCCCGCCACCGGCCGTCGTAGAACTTTCAGATGACCTCGTGGGGTCCAACTGCCCTTATGTAGGAAACTGTGTTTTTAACGTGTAACAACCTCTCATTTAGGAGGAGTTTGGTGTCTATATCTATCACTTTACTGATCAGTGTCTCTGAACGTCACCGTGTGCTTGAAGCCCTGGCTCTTCACTGCGTAATTACGACAAAAAGCAATTCGCGTTCCCGAGTGCATTTCTGTAGGCAAATGGGACTGGAGGCGGGGTCCGCAGTGAGTTGTTAGACATGACACTCACAGCACCATCTAGAAGAGAAAATTTTCATTACTTGGAACTTTTCAATATTAAAAAATTAGGTTCTATGAAAACCCTGTCAAGAGAAAGGAATGACGGTGCCAAACTCTGTGACCTTCAGCAGGACTATGTGCCACAGTGTATGAAAGGGGACAACAGTCCTCCTCTGTCCAGAAATGTCCTGGGCCCGGGAAACTGGATCAGTTGGTGGAGGGATCAGGGCCACGGTCTCTGGTTTAGATGTCATGATGCGTAGACAGAAAGCGGCAACCACAGACACTGTCACATCCCAATAAAGCCACGTTCAGCGTCACTGTGGTCCTGGACAATCATCAGGATGAGAGAACGGCGTGAAGACAGTCACCAGATGCCAGGACACATGGACCCTAACGAACAGGGAATCACATAAGAGGAAAGAGCCAAGTGTCCTGCACAGAAGGGGATTTGCCCCCACGGGATGGACGCTGTTCTGACCTCATCCTGGGACAGGAGGGATTTGTACAGCAGACGCCACCTCAGTCCTGACCCCTGAACAGCCAAGGGAGCCGTGGACAGGGTGACCCTGAGGAGTCCGAGTGGAGCACAGAGACACCCTGAGGGGGTGGGGAGGCCACAAGAGGAGACACAGGTCCTGGCCCTAAGGACAGAGCAGCTGGGAGGCAGGAGCTGTCTCTGAAGGGCTCTGGTCACCATGTCACACAGTGGGGTGTCTGCGCCTGGACACCGGGGGGCGCTGGGTCCTGCTCCTGAAGGTCTGGGGGGTCAGAGCTGAGACCAGCCACCTGCCTGGTGCCCTCTTCTCTGGGCCCACAGGTGTAAACTTCCCACCTCCCAGGCCACACCCAAACCCGCCCTTGTTGAACCCCTAATTCCCTCAAGCAGAAGGGCCTGACCCAGGGCCCAGTGAGGGACCAGAAAGCTGGGGTCTCATTTGCATGAGTGGACCCTCCCTCTGTCAGAGCTTGAAGAGGGGAGGGAGAGACCTGGGGGAAGCTCTGCTCCAGCTGTGGGGACAGGACTCAGTGATCATCCCCACCATGGCCTGGTCCCCTCTCCTCCTCATCCTCCTCGCTCATTGCACAGGTGACTGGATATTGGGAAGGGAAAGGGACCCAGAGGGGACACACAGTAACTACTCCCTCCTCTTATCTAGCCCCAGCATCACCATCTCCGTGTCTCTCCCTCTTCCAGGCTCCTGGGCCCAGTCTGTGCTGAACCAGCCGTCCTCCGTGTCAAGGGCCCCGGGACAGAGTGTCACCATCTCCTGCACTGGAAGCAGCTCCAACGTTGGGGGTAACTATGTGCAGTGGTTCCAGCAGCTCCCGGAAACAGCCCCCAAACTCCTCATCTATGGAAATAGCAATCGAGCCTCGGGTGTCCCCGACCGATTCTCTGGCTCCAAGTCTGGCAACTCAGCCTCCCTGACCATCAGTGGGCTCCAGGCTGAGGACGAAGCCGATTATTACTGCTCAGCATGGGACAATAGTCTCAGTGCTCGCACAGTGGTCCAGGCCCGTGGGGAAGTGAGACAAAAACCTGCTGTTTGCTGTGCAATGGGGCTTCCCTGAGCAGACCCCTCTCCTCTGACCAGGCAGCTGCTTTCATGTTTGACCTTAAATGGGGTCTGAGATCCACCCCAAGGAACTTTTCTAGATAATGTGTCCCCGTCCTCTCTCAGTCTATCCCCAGAGTCTGTCCTTGTTGGCAACACATTGACTGATTTTCTCAAACTGAGCAGAAAGGCTCAAATGTGGGGCGGGCTGCCAGGGGACAGAGTACCTGAGGGGTGAGCTGGTGCCAGGGCTGCTGAAGCGTAATCCACAGACTGGGGGGCTGAACCTGCAGAAAAGTGTGTTCTCACAGGTGAGAGGGTGGGATGTCCGAGACAGAGGTGTGGGCAGGGGGGTCTCTCCTGAGACCTCGCTCGTGGGCTGGCAGAGAGCTGCGTTCTCACTGAGTCCCCACAAGACATTATCCGGGCCCCCCCTTCTGGTTTTCCTCCTTTTCTTAAAAAGACACCAACCCTACTGATTAGAACACCACGATACGACCTCGATCACCTCACTTACCTCCTTAGGGGCCCGATTTCCAGTCACATTGGGGGTTTGGACTCCACGCAGGATTTTGAAGGGACACAGTTCAGTCCGTGTCAAGTTGTCAAAACAAAACCCAAGACACAGAATGCAGCTGCGTCTGGCTCAGGGGAGTCTACGTCCATTTGCTGTGCATCCACAACCTTCCCTGAACCCCTACTGTGTCTGACTTGGGTCTAGGGGTTCAGAGTACACAGCAGACACACAGGGACTGTCCCCGTGCTCAGGGAGCTGACACACTCTGGTGGAAGAGGGAGGACATACAAGCTAAAATATAGCATCCTGGGCTGATGTCTCCCTTGAGGACAGAATGTCTCTTTTGGTCGCAGGCATCCGTCCACACAGCAATCCCTCCAGAATTAGCGATTCGCCCTCCCTGGGCAATAGGTCAGGAACCCCAGCTTTCAGGATGACCAGACCCCATCACTCACACCATCTCCCCTGACACCGCCATGGCAAACAAGGACAGGGTGGTCTGATTTGGTTTAGACAACACAGGCCCTGCCTCTGGACTTGGAAATTGGTCGATCTCATGCCAAACACGTGGCTGGGGGTTTCAGGGTCCAGGTGGGAGGGGAGAAGCACAAAAGTTTTCCTAATTCATCTCCATCATGTGCCTCACTGTGCCCTCCACCCTGACTGTTACTGCTTATTGGGTGTTTTCCTGTGGTTGCTGGGACCTGGGCAGGGGACATAGGCCAGGTGGTTCCTGTCACACAAAACCACACTTCTGCATTCATGACCTTGTTAATATCTTGTAAAAGATCAATTTCAGGTAACATCGCATCCACTTCCATCCATAGGCATCAATCTGAAAGAGAATAGTCTTGAGACACGTAAAAAGCTGCAGAAATTATCTTCAGGGTTGTCTGTTCCCTGGCAGAATCAGAAGAGTGACGTAGTCTCCAGAGACCACCCTAGCACCAGTGCCCCCATTACCAGGGTGCTTCTCCTCGGTTTAATGCATTTCAGGGATGTTCCAGAGGCCCAGCTCAGGAACCTCTCACCCCTACACCTCATCCCAGTCCCTTCTGCTCCCATCCCCGAGACTCTGCCCTCTCAGGTCACCTTGGGGTCCCTGCTGAGGACCCCCACCTCACAGGATCCTGATCACAGGTTGCGCCATCACAGTCACCTCCCTCCTCTGTGTCCTGGGAGCTGGCACCAGATGTCGTCTCACTCCAAAAGGACGTGGTGTTTCTTTATGCGACCGCTCACACGTTCACCCCGTCTGCAACGACATCACAGTCTCACATTTAGCTTTTTAGTCCAGCTCGGGGGAAGGTTTATTTAAAATGTGAGCCAATTGTATGACACCTAAGATGAAATCCTGACAATAAACCTGTGAAGTAAAGATCCTGAAAACTACATGGGAGTCAGTTCCTAAAACAGACTGTTACTCATTCCACAGGTAAAGGTCAAGCCGAAGCCATTTATTATTATTATTATTATTATTATTATTATTATTATTATTATTTATTGTTTAACAGAGCACTAATTTAAATGGAATCTCAACGAAACAGTTCACACATGACGTGACTGAAATGTTTGCAGAACGGTTCTCTTTAGAAAATGTCACTGAGTGTTTTTCTGGAAAATTCTTTTTATACCATTTCCCTGGAGAGTCCTTTTAAGCCTTTCTAACCATCAACTGTCCCCTCGGCTCTGACACCGGAGCTGATGCCCACCACTTTAGTGAGATGATAACTTCTGACTGTGCATCTGATGCCTCAGCAGAGGTCGCTCCACTGAGGACAAGGACGGGGATGGAGCTTGACCACAGCCCCTTCTTCCCGCGCCCCACAGGGACTCACCACAAGGACTCCTGACAGCCACCTGCCAAGGCATGATTGAGGATGTTGTAATACAAGATAATTATCTAACAAAGGGGAAAAATACTTAAATAAACATTGAAATGAATGTGTTCATAGAGAGGATAGATTAAATCAAAAATCAGAAAATAAAGATTATTTGATTATCAATGTTATAAATTAAATCTTACAATTACCATTCATCATCATTGGGGAATGTGATCTTTTTCTCATTTTTATGTGAAAAAAAAAAAACAACAGTAAATCCCAGAGTAGCCTAGAATGTTTCTGTAGTAGTTATTATTTACGCCTACAGCACCGGGTCTTCCTAGGGGGTCTCCCATCCAAGTACTCACCAGGCTCGACCCTGTTTAGCTTCCGAGAGCAGACGTCCGGGTTGTTCAGGGTGGCATTGTAGACGATGGACTGTGGCTTCACAGGGCAGAAGCCAGGACCTTCTGCAGCTAAAGCAGACGTGCCAACCACTGCACTACAGAACCACATCCGAACGTTTTCAAATTAACAAAAAGACATGGGAAATACAGATTTGTAATCAAGATGCATTTTTGTAGAAAAACAACTGAAAAAGAACGAGGTTGTTGCAGACTCAAAAAGTACAAACAGATAAAATCAGTGGACAGCGTGTGGGGATCACATTCCCTAGGAATCAGCCCACGGGTGTGTGACTGGAGACAGGGACCTGCTGAGCTGCACAACCCAGCTGGGCCCTCAGGGCTCTGGGCCACAGGGAGGCCTGTGTCCTGCCACCAGCAGGGGCCGCTGGGGGACTGCCCTGTGCTCCCTGCACAGCTGCTCAGTGAGGACCCTTCACTCAGAGGGGCCTGGGCCTGGGGCTGTTCTCTGTGCTCCCTGAGGGGACTCAGCAGCTGGGTCCTCTCTGGCCTGGCAGAGTCCCCTGAGCAGGGACCTCTGTGTGGCCTCAGCAGGTGCTTCCTCCCAGGGCTCTCCCAGGGGGTGAAGCCAACCTCCACCCTCCTCAGTCTGGCTGGGAGCTGAGCCCCAGCACCAGGGCTCAGGGAGGGGCTGGGCGGTCCCTGGAGGGACACACATTTGCATGCACAGCCCCTCCTCTGGGGGAGGGTGGAGGAGAAAAGGAGGCCTGGGGCAGCCCAGCCCCACTGTGGGCTCAGGGGCTGCCTGCACCATGGCCTGGACCCCCGTGCTCCTTGTGCTCCTCTCTCAGTGCTCAGGTGGGGACACGTGAATACCGGGGAGACCCCAGCTTGCTTCTGTCATTTTTTTTGTTCAAAGAAATTTTGCCCATTCCCTGACCTATGACCCGTGATTTTCTGCGTTTGCAGGTTCCTTCTCCCAGGCTGTGCTGACTCAGCCGCCCTCCCTGTCCACGTCTCTGGGATCAACTGCCAGACTCACCTGCACCCTGATCAGTGGCTTCGAAGTTGGCAACTATGTCATAAGCTGGTACCAGCAGAGGCCAGGGAGCCCGCCCCGGTATCTCCTGTGGTTTAAGTCAGACTCCGATAAGCACCAGGGCTCCGGGGTCCCCAGCCGCTTCTCTGGATCCAGAGACACCTCGGCCAACGCAGGGCTCCTGCTCATCTCGGGGCTCCAGCCCGAGGACGAGGCCGACTATTACTGTGCCACATGGCACGACAACACTGAAAGTTGCACAGTGCTGTAGAGTCACAGGGAAATGATGCTGAAACCTCCCTGTGCTCTCTCTGCCTTGGTTAGTCTCTCCTGCACTGCCCGGGGCCATGGCCAACTCACAGGTGACAGCTGTTGTCACTCTTCATTCAGCATCACTTTCCCTTGGCCCCGTCCATGTGCAGATGTCTTCTCGTTTTCCTGAGTTAAACAGCTCATCTGATCCCCTGCGAATATCTTCTCAACCTGATCACGTGTGCAAAGGCACACATCAGGTTCGGACTCCGCACCTTTCCAAGGGGTTCATAACTGAGGAAGAAGTGGTTGACCCCACCCACTCCCAGCCCAGGGTCTAGGCCTGACTCACATCACAATCCTAGTACAAAATAAGGTTAAATACATCAGAGTCAAAATTCAAGTCCTGTCAGGGTCATTTCCAGGGCACCTGAGAACCTACAGGAGTCATCAAGGAAAAAGACACGTTTTCTCTGAGAACATGTTGCTCTCATTGCAAAGACACATGTAATGAGAGTGGGAACCTGTCAGGTGCCCTTTACGACAATGAGAACAACAGTAACAACAACAACAACAACTACCACTATCACCAAATATTTCCCCCTCTCAGGGTCACCCAGGAAGAATTATGACCAGGTATGAGCTAGCAGGTTCCTGGGTAACTTTAAGTCTGGCCTTTGATTCAAGGTCATCATGAGCTCGGATTAAACCACGGACAAGGCAGAAGCAAAACCAAGTATCAGGGACATCCTGAAACATCTGGAAACAGATGCATCCACGTACCTAACTGGAGGTCGTTAGGGACCTGAGAACCCAATGTCTTCCCCCCAGACTGCACCCGGTGGTCCTTCCCCTCCTACTGCCCTGGGAAGCGACCTGAGAAAGATGCACCTGCAGGAACCAGAAGCCCTTCCAGGGGAGCAGGTGGGGGAATGGGCTGAGGACTGAGTGTGGGGACCCGCGGGGGGCGAAGGGGGACCTGTCCTGAGAGCTCAGGACCTGGGCCAGGCAGGCTGGGAGGATGCTCCCCTGGCTCCTGCTCACTTGGGCAGGCCGTGTCCCAGCTGAGCTGTGACTTTCCTGCACCTGGGCCACCAGGAGCCACACGGGCACTTGGCTCTGACACTCACATTTGCCTCATGGGTCATCCTCCTCTCACGCAGTCACTGTCCAGACTCAATTTATAGGTAAAAGTTGATGGACACTCAAAGAAAATAAATTAGTTTCTTGGAGAAATTGGATGTATAATACTACCTGGGCACAGGATAGGAGACACCAGAGGAAAGAGAGTCTCAATGCCAACAATTAGGCCTGAGCTAGCAGATCTGTGAGGCTTCTCCTCATGACCTGCTGCTGACAGGACTCCCCGTGTCTTCACGGGGAGATGTGCAGTGAGTGTGTCAGTCCTGTCCGTGCCACTGTGTCAGTTGTCACTTCTTTCTCATCTGTAAGTTGTCACTGATTTCAGATTTAGAGTGACCAACCTGAACTGACACTGTGTGTTTTCAGTTCTGTGGTTATTTCTTTTCCTCGTGTCTTCATAGTCCTCATCCCCACAGCTGAGAGTGTGAACAGACCCGTGTGTCTCTCCGCGCTCAGGTTATGCACTTGTATCACAGGAAAAGCCATTCACAATGGACATTATTCTACGAACTGAGCTGCAGCTCTTGAACCCTATAAGAGAAGAAAAACAACAATTCGGGTTTTAACACACAGAGAATTTCCCAGCGATTCCAGAAGGAACACCATGAGTCCCAGGTTCATTTCCCATCGGAGGAACAGCAATTGCGTGTCTCATCGTCACCAGTGACTAGAGACATTTTATCCTCCTGCCAGTCCCCCTCTCATCCCAAACGCCTTCTCTGCCCTTCCCATTCCTTCTGCTCCACGGCAGGAGGTGAAGAGAAGTGGGTTCTAGAACGTTCTATGGTGTTCTCACACCTCGTTCGTACTCAGTGCTGTTCCCATCTCTCTTAGTGAGATGTGGGCTCCTGTTTTGTTGTAGCTGATGCTGCGAAGACAATCCTAACGTGATGGCCACACTCTGATCCCTTCCTCTCCAAACCCATCTAAGTTGAAGCTCGTCCATAGGATAAATGGTTCCTTAGAGCAAAGGACATTTGCCTTCGTCAGCCTAACAGGGCAGCTCCTGGTGACAGGACCCTCAGCTCTGGTCCCTTTAAAATGCCACGAGAGGGAGCCCCTGTCCCTTCACACGGGGACATAAACGCTGTGATTCCCCAGTGGACTCACTGCTGGGGGGAGGAGTGACTGCTAAGTTCTGTGTATAACAGGGAGAGAGAGAGAGAGAGAGAGAGAGAGAGAGAGAGAGAGAGAGAGAGAGAGAGAGAGAGGGAATTGCTCTGAGAAGGAAGAAATGTTCCCAGGAATGGGGTTCAATCTGGCATGAGCTAAGTCGATGGGGCCAGGAGGGGAACACACCCATCTCATCACTCAGCCTTTCGTTTCCAGATACAAAATTTGGGACTGATGTCACCAGGGACACGAGGAAGCTGATTTGGGGAAAAAACCTCAACCAGTCCTTGTCCGTGTCTCAGTCTCCATTCAGTCATTGGTCATTGTGAGGTGCCAGCCCCTGACTCATTCAAGATACGCCCCAGGGGACCTCAGGGTGACACTGGGGCTGGGAGATAGAAGTTGATTTGCATGAGGCACCTTCTCCTCCTAATGAGACTCGGGGGCATAAAAAGGCCTGAGGACACCACACTCCAGCCCAGGAGCCTGAGGAGGCCTCGTCCTGTGAGTGTCCCCACCATGGCCTGGACGGTGCTTCTGCTGGGGCTCCTCGCTTATGGCTCAGGTCAGGGGAAGGGACTCTGCATCCTTGGGGGCCACATAAAAGGAGGATCAGAGGCTGATCACATTCTTCATGACACATGTGTCTCTCCTTTTGGTTTTAGGGGCGAATTCTCAGACTGTGGTGACCCAGGAGCCATCGCTGTCAGTGTCTCCAGGAGGGACGGTCACACTCACCTGTGGCCTTAGCTCTGGGTCAGTCTCCAGCAGTAACAACCCCAGCTGGTACCAGCAGACCCCAGGCCAGCCTCCCCGCCTGCTCATCTACCTCACAAACAGCCGCCCCTCAGGGATCCCTGGTCGCTTCTCCGGATCCATCTCTGGGAACAAAGCCGCCCTCACCATCACGGGGGCCCAGCCTGAGGACGAGGCCGACTACTACTGTGCTCTGTACATGGGCAGTGGCATTCACACGGTGATGCGAACCCACGGGGAAGTGCAACCAAAACCTCCCCATGTGCTCAGAATGGCTCAGCCTCAAGGCAGAAGGGAAGGGAGAGGGTGGAAATGGCCAGCACGCCATGGGGAGGGCCTGCACGGCCCCTCTCTCCATTCACGGGTTCATGGCCATGTGCCTCCTCCAGTCTCTCCAGAAAGACTCTGTGAGACAGGGCTTCCTCTCCCCCTGTCTGTCTGTAACAATGGGGAGGGGGCTCGGATCCCAAATACGTCAACCGCACTGAGACTCAGAGACCCCACTGCTCCCTCTGAGGCTCCTCTGATTCAAAGAACATTAGGCCAATATTGTGTGTCTTTAACTTTCCTGTGGAAAAGAAGCTCCTGTGTGATTTGGCATTGAAGTGGGAGCATGGCCTTGAGCGGGAGAGAAATGTGTTCGCCCCTATCAGACCTACTGAGTTAAACAATCGTGTTGTTCCAGAATCTCTGTTCACTGAGTCCTCCCGGAGAGTTTTAAGCTTAAATTTGGAGAAGCATCTCAACGTCAATCACTATGGAAGTGTTGCTGGGCATGTTGTTTACAATGCAGTCGGAGTGACAGTCCATGACCCAGTCACTGCCCAGTTACCACTCGAAACCTTAGGGACACTCAGAAACAGATTTTCAATCGATGTGACCTGATTGAATTAAATCTAGGAAATGTGACTATTACAGTTTCTTTAGAAATTTTACTCCTTGTCCCTTGCATGTATTGTGGAATTTGCGTGGATTCAGGCCTCTCTTCTTAGTTGTTTCCGGAGCTGACATCACAATAAGTCCTCGTCCCTGAAGTGACCACACAGTATCATCTTTAATGTAATTGTTGTGACCGTTGTCCAGCATTTTAAAAATTAAAATATACATGAATTAGTAGCATGTCACCTTACACACTTAGAGTCTTTTCAGACGTGATAAGCTTCTCTCAGCATCAACAGCTGTAACTTCAGCACAAGGGGTGCCCTGGAAGATGGGGCGTCAGTGCTGAAACCGGGAGGCTCCAGCACACTCCTGAACACGTAAATGACGTCATTACGTTTTCCTACAACTGATGCGCTCATCCAGCCTCTAGGCATTTGCACATGGAATCTCTTGATATCGTTCTCGTCCTCCAGACACAAGGTGAATCTCCGGATCATCCACAGAGAAAGGATCAGCTGCGCATTTTGGGATACGTCACTGTTTCCCTCACGCCCCAGCATCTCTGCTTCCTAAGCACCTGCAGGACAGTGTCTCCACCACAGAATCATTTCCCTCGGGTCCCTGACTCTCATGCTGTAGCCTTTTCTGCACAAAACGTGTGCACTGTCTCCTGGTCACCCCCAAGTAGACATCTGAGAGTCACAGGAGGGACATAGCTGTGGTGTCAGGAGCATGAAGGAGCAAGCCATGTGGCCGTCCTCTGCCCTGTGCTTCTTGAGACCAGAAGGCCCCACACTGTGGGTCCAGGGCCTGCAGGATGAGGAAGGACAGATTTCCATCACGGCACAGGCCCTGGACTTCTCCTTCAGTGGGTGGTTAACAGGTCTGCCCCGCAGCGAGTCCTCCCTGCCTGACACACATCCTGCTCCCAGAAAAGTCTTCGAGACACTTGCTGTTTTAAATGACAGATCCAGGACCCTGGGAATTTTTGCAGACGATCGGCTTCCAGGATTCAGGAGAAGAAGGGGTGACAGCACCAGCTGTGATCAGGATGTTCCTCTTGGGCTTTCACTGGGCAGGACCAGTCCCATGATGCAACACTCATGACTAAATAATATAAACAAATAAACAAACAAACAAACAAGCCAGTGATTCCGAGGAAAACTTCATATGCCCCTGTTCACCTGAGAACAGTGTCTCTATCCCTGCTTTCCCAGCCATATTCCTTACCAGAATTTCCATCGACTTTCTCCTAACTCTGAGCACAGGATTTTTTTAAATGCACTTCTGACTGTACTTGAACCTCAGAACAACATTATTTTTATTTTTAAAATTTATTCTTTGATCTGAATTTTATGTAAAACGACAAACATCCTATTCTAGTGCACAGGTGGGTGGGAGTGATGAACATATGATCGTTTTCAGTCAATATCCATCAGAGCAACTGGAAAACTTAAGTCGTTCCATCCTAGAACTTTCTGTGCATTTGTCCTTAGTGGACTTAGGTAAATGTCACAAACGATGTCATTCAGCCACTGCCCCAGCAGATGTGTGACTGGGAGCTTGAGGACAGACTCCTAGGCAGGAATCTCTGCTCCCAGCACGTAGAGAACTTGCTGAGCGGGAGGAAATACAGACGACAAGGACTCACACAGCCTCACCCATGGGGAATGCATGGAGGGCATCCTCCCCAAACCCTCCAAGGCCGCAGAGAAAGCCCCCAGGGGTGAGACATTAGAGGAGAATGAAGCAGGGGACTGAGGTGGGTCCCATCTCCTCAGCTTGCCACCACTGCCCCATCCCCTTCCCACCACACCCCAGGCTCTGTGAAGTGCAGTTTGTCTTCTCCACCCAGGACACCAGCAGAGCAGGGGTCCCCCTGCCCCGTCCCGGTCCTCGATCCCAACCCCCTTCCAACAACCACTGGCTCCAACTGACTCTGGTCTTGGGAGGCCAGGCTTCCCAGCTACCAAGATACTTTAAAAAAATTGAACAATAAAATCAGGAGTCAAAAAAAAAAAAAAAAAAAAAAAAGCCCCAGAGAGAAGAGTCTCTGCTCCTGAGGGTGGTGGCGATCTACAGGTCAGAGAGCTCTGGAAGCCTGGGACGGGACACGCGGTGACTGAACCTGCATCTGGCACAGAAGGGGACATGGCTCCATGGGGACGGTCGCTGCTCTGGACTTGATTCTGACCTGAGAGGACTTTGTGTGAGACGCCACCTCAGTCCTGACCACTGAATGGCCAAGGGAGTGGGGGACAGTCACCCTGAGGAGTTCGAGTTAAACCTAACGGTGCCTTGAGGGGATGTGGAGGCCACATAAGAGGATACAGCTCCTGCCCTGTGCAAGGGCCATGAACGTTTTAAAGGGGAGGCAGGAGTGACTTCTGTTGAGCTTTGGTCACCAAGTCAAGGGAGGGTGTGTCCGCACTTGAGCAGCAGGGGGCACACAGGGCCTGTTCCTGAAGGACTGGGGGTGAATAGAGCTGGGACCAGCCTGCCATCTGGCACTGCCTGGTGCCTTCTGCTCAGTCTTCATAGCTGTGACCTCCCCAACCCCCAGGGCCCACACACCACCGCACCTACACACCCTTAAACTCCCTCAAGCAGAAGGGCCTGACCCTGGTCCCAGGGAGCAGTCCCAGAAAGCTGGGGTCTCATTTGCATGAGTGGCCCCTCCCTCTGTCAGGGCTTGAAGAGGGGAGGGAGAGACCTGGGGGAAGCTCTGCTCCAGCTGTGGGGACACAGAGGACAGGACTCGGTGATCATCCCCATCATGGCCTGGTCCCCTCTCCTCCTCACCCTCCTAGCTCACTGCACAGGTGACTGGATACGGGGACAGGACAAGGGACCCTTGGAGGGCACACGGGGCCCTGTTCCCTCCTCTGTCTCGAGCCCCAGCATCACCATGTCTGTGTCTCTCCCTCTTCCAGGCTCCTGGGCCCAGTCTGTGCTGACCCAGCCGTCCTCCGTGTCTGGGGCCCTGGGACAGAGTGTCACCCTCTCCTGCACTGGAAGCAGCTCCAACATTGGGGGTGGATATACGCTTTGGTTACAACAGCTCCCAGGAATGGCCCCCAAACGCCTCATCTATGCTGGTAACACGCTACCCTCGGGGGTCCCTGACCGATTCTCTGGCTCCACATCCGGCAACTCAATCTCCTTGACCATCAGTTTGCTCCAGGCTGGGGACGAGGCCACTTATTACTGCTCAGCATGGGACGATAGTCTCAGTGCTTACACAGTGATCCAGGCCCGTGGGGAAGTGAGACAAAAACCTGCTGTTTCCTGTGCAATGGGGCTTCCCTGAGCAGACCCCACTGCTCTGACCAGACAGTTATCTTCTTTGTGTGTTTGACCTAAATGTGAGGTCTGAGACCACAGGACTTTGTCCAGATAATGTCCCCTCCTCCTCTCTAAATCTGTCCCCTGTTCCCTCTTCGTTTCCAACTCACTGACTGATTGTCTCAAACTGAGCAGAAATTCTTGGCTAAGGGGCGGGCTGCCAGGGGACAGAGTCCATGAGGGGTGTGCTGGCGCCAGGGCTCCTGAAGAGTAATCCACAGACTGCGAGGCTGAACCAGCAGAAATGTGTGTCTCACAGGTCTGAGGTGGGAAGTTTAAGAAGTGTTGGCAGTGAGTCTCTCCTGAGGCCCCGCTCCTTGGCCGGCACATGGCTGCATTCTCCCCGAGTCCTCACATGGCCTCCTCTCTGTGTCCGCTCACCCCTCCTTTCTCCTCCTCTCCTCAGAGGACACCTAATTAGACCAACACCTGCATTAGCTCCTTGACCTTAGTGACCTCCTCATGGCCTGGTCTCCAGAGACTATCACATTGGGAGTTAGGGTTTCCATGTAGGAGTTTGAGGGGACACAGTTTAGTCTGTACCAAGGGGTCAAAACAGAAGAAAACCCAGGACCCCGAGTCCACCTGTGTCTGACTCAGGAGAGTCTCTGTGTAGATGATGTGCACCCACACCAGTTACTGTACACCTACTGTGTGCCTGACTTGGGTCTAGGGGCTCAGGAGACAGTCCGGAAGGCTCAGGAAGTATCCCGTTCTCATGGAGAAGACAGTGTCTGGGAGAAGAGAGAACAAAGAAACCGAAACATGGAGTCCCGGCCTGATTTCCCACCTTGGGAGAAAATGCTTCTGCAGGCCCAGGCCTCCATCCACACAGCAAACCCTCCAGGATTAGAGACTCGCTGTTCCAGGCCCATTGGTCAGGAGCCCCGGCGTTCAGGATGACCAGACCCCATCACTCACACCGTGTAACCGGCACCACCATGGCAGGCAGAGACAGGGTGGTCTGATTTGGTTTAGACAACACAGGCCCCGACCCTGGACTTGGAAATCGGTCAGTTGCATGTCAACCCCATGACTGGGGATTCAAGGTCCGATAGGGAGGAAAGACACAAAATTTCCCCCTAATTCATCCCATCATGAGCATCATCTGCCCTCCACCCTCACTATTCCTCTTGTTGGGTGTTGTTGTGTGGATGCTGGGACCTGGGAGGGGACAATGGCCAGGGGACTCCTGTCACATAAATCTTCATTCTGCCTCCATGACCTTTTTAATTCCTTGTAAAGAATTGATTTCAGGGAACATCACACCCACTTCCATCTGTGAGCATCAGTGTAAATACTGAATAACTTCAGACACGTAGAAAGCTGCTCAAAAGTCGCTTCAAGGTCTTCTGTTCCCTGGTGGAGTCAGAAGAGTCAAGGATCCTCAAGAGACCACAGCAGTGCTAGTGCCCCCCATGACCTGGGTGCCTCTCCTCAGTTTAATGCATTTGAGGAATGTTCCAGAGGCCCAGCTCGGGAACCTCTCACCCCTACACCTCAGTCTGGGTCCCTTCTGCTCCCATCCCCGAGACTCTGCCCTCTCAGGTCTCCTTGGGGTCCTTTCTGAGGATCCCCACCTCACAGGATCCTGATCACAGGTGCTGCCATCACAGTCACCTCCCTCTTCTGTGTCCTGGGGGCTGGCACCAGATGTCGTCTCACTCCAAAAGGACGTGGTGTTTCTTTATGCGACCGCTCACACCTTCACCCCGTCTGCAACGACATCACAGTCTCACATTTAGCTTTTTAGTGAAACAAGGCCACGAGGAAGAAAGTCCAGCTCGGGGGAAGGTTTATTGACAACGTCGGCCGCGCCACGACCCAGAGCCCCTGAGCAGGTCGGATCCCCTCCCGCTGCCTCACTCCGCTTCCTCCGCATCCACGTCTGACCAACCCGACGTGGTCGAGGTTGAGACATCCGATCAGCCACATTGAAGGAGATAAAACGTGAGAGAAACACTCCCTGTCGCCATAGAAACGCCTGAACAGGAGAAGCAGGCAGGGGGTTCGGAAGGAGACGGGCACCGCCCGCCTGCACTGTCCATCCCCCCAGCATCCCCTTCCTCTCTGACGCCTTTTAGCTGTTTCACTTTGTGAGACATAAAGAGGTGAGACCGAGTCTACACGTCTGTGCTGCCCCTTTTCACACCCAAGAACCACTGACAGCGAAGGCCGCACCTGCCTCCCCCGCCTGCCTGTCTGACCTGCAGGGAAGGGGAGGGACTTGCGTGTTGGTGACGGCAGAAGCCGGGTGGGACGACAGGGAATCGAGAGTGAAAACCACGCTGGTCCCAGGTGTCCTGCAGGCTGTGACAGGCAGGTTGACCAGAGTGCCGCTTTGTTTCTTCAAATGACTTTAATTATTGGAAGGCAGGATGTTTTAAATATGCAAATAAAATGTTTTAAAACCTGAAAAAAGCAATCACATAAATTTTTTTAAATGTGAGCCAATTGTACGACACCTAAAAACATCCTGTCCTGACACCTGTGAAGCAGAGATCCTGAGAACTACGTGTCAGACTAGAAAGTCAGTTCCCAAAGCAAAGAAAGGGGTCACACTCCACAGGTAAAGGTGTGCTCCAACCAAGCCATATTATTATTATTATTAATATTCCAAGCACTAACTCCAACGCAGTCCCTATGAAACAGCTCACACACGACACGACTCTGAAATGTTTGCTAAATGGTCTTCTCTGGGAAATGCCACTGAGTGTTTTCCTGGAAAATTCTCTTCTCTGGAATTTCCCTGGAGAGACCCTTCAAGCCTTTCAAATCATCAACCGTCCCCTCGGCTCTGACACCGGACCTGATGCACACCTGGGTCTTTTAGCTTCTTCTAGAATATTCTCTAAGGGCTCTGACACCTTACATAGTTACATACGCACCCTACTCCCATGGACCTTCTTCTGGGAGTCATAAACCACAATATCAACACAGTGCACCAGGATCGCGGCCTCTAGGGACCAGACCAAGGAACATGAACAGAGACAGGGACCTGCTGAGCTGCACAACCCAGCTGGGCCCTCAGGGCTCTGGGCCACGGGGAGGGGTGTGTCCTGCCACCAGCAGGGGCCGCTGGGGGACTGCCCTGTGCTCCCTGCACAGCTGCTCAGTGAGGACCCTTCACTCAGAGGGGCCTGGGCCTGGGGCTGTTCTCTGTGCTCCCTGAGGGGACTCAGCAGCTGGGTCCTCTCTGGCCTGGCAGAGTCCCCTGAGCAGGGACCTCTGTGTGGCCTCAGCAGGTGCTTCCTCCCAGGGCTCTCCCAGGGGGTGAAGCCAACCTCCATCCTCCTCAGTCTGGCTGGGAGCTGAGCCCCAGCACCAGGGCTCAGGGAGGGGCTGGGCGGTCCCTGGAGGGACACACATTTGCATGCACAGCCCCTCCTTGGGGGAGGGTGGAGGAGAAAAGGAGGCCTGGGGCAGCCCAGCCCCACTGTGGGCTCAGGGGCTGCCTGCACCATGGCCTGGACCCCCGTGCTCCTCGTGCTCCTCTCTCAGTGCACAGGTGGGGACAGGCATCCTTGAACACCACTGCCCTCTTCCTCGAAATCCTGAGAAATGTTCTCTTTTTCTTGTGCCAACGACCATGAGTGTCTGTGTTTGCAGGTTCCCTCTCCCAGCCTGTGCTGACTCAGCCGCCCTCCCTCTCTGCATCTCCGGGAGCATCAGCCAGACTCACCTGCACCCTGAGCAGTGGCTTCAATGTTGGCAGCTATACCATATACTGGTACCAGCAGAAGCCAGGGAGCCCGCCCCGGTATCTCCTGTACTACTACTCAGACTCCAGTAAGCACCAGGGCTCCGGGGTCCCCAGCCGCTTCTCTGGATCCAAAGACGCCTCGGCCAACGCAGGGCTCCTGCTCATCTCCGGGCTCCAGCCTGAGGACGAGGCCGACTATTACTGTGACATATGGGACAGCAGCTCTAAGACTCACACAGTGATCCAGTCCCAGAAGGAAGTGAGACAAAAACCTCTGTGCTCTCCTGGCCTGTCGCAGTCTCCCCGGCTGGGGTCTGTGACCAAGTCCAGCTCCGTGGTGATGTGTGTTGTCAGGTCTCATGCGGCACCTGCTGTCCTTGGGCCAGTGGTTCTGACAATGTCACGTTCTCCTCTTCAACTTTTAGATTGACTCTTTCACGTATTCTCACAGTGTTCACGTTTTCACGGGCAAAAATTCCTTCCTCAGAGTTAAACATCTCCCAGCGGACGGAGTTGAGGACATCAAATCAGGTAGATTCTGGCCAGGCCCAGCTCAGGGTCCAGGAGGCACGAAAATTTGCTTTCGGCCTGAGACCTTCAAGAAATGCCATGATACAACCGTCCAGCAGAGTGAAGTGTGTTCCATACACCATGAGCAAATTATAAAAAATAAAAGGATAAAACAATCCCATGGAAAACTTTCTCCCATGAATTATTTAAGAATAAATCTGAGAAAATGAAAATCTTGAACTCTTAAAAGTACAAACTATCATAAGGCGATTAAATAAAACTGAAACAGATCTTTCTAGTTTGTGCCTTGAAATGCTCAATATCGTTAAGGTAACAATTTTTCCCAAACTGAATGAAATCTGTCTGCAAGAGCATCGGGATAATTGTCCCCTCAATGAATGAGGGAGTGGGAAAGGTCAGGATGAAAGGGAAATAGTACAAAAAAAAGGGAACATTCCTGCATTAGTTTCATGAGATCTGACCCAGAAGAGGCACAGACCAGGAGGGGAGACGCTGCCCTGAGGGGTGACACGCAGTGTGGGTGCAGCCAGCCCGGGCTCGGTGCCACTGGGCACTAAATCTGTGCTGTCACCTGCACTGTGGGCCTGTGGTGACACGGTTGTGATTGTCACCTCAACCCAATGAAGGACCCTGTGACTGTACCTTGTTTGTGGAGAACCAGGACCACAGAGGCTCTGTAGGGAAGAGGGCACCATGTGACTTCAGGGGCTCTGACTCCGACTGTGTTTCCAGGGGTGAGAAATGGAACCTGCGTCCGTAATTCCTGAGGAGAAACGTGAAGAGCCTTCTCAGATGATGGGTGTCCTCCGATAGCTGCCTCCCGCTGTACCAGAAAGCCTGTGGGGCAGTCCTGGCCACACACAGGGGGTCTCTTGCCTGACCTTGTGGGTGTGGATGTCGTGGGAAGCCAGGCCTGCTGGGGAATCCCAGACTCCCTGACCTCCACTTTCTGAGACGAGGCCCTCGGAGGACCTTGCTGGAACCCGGTCACAGACTCCCCCTCCTCCAACACTGACCTAAATGGTTCCCCAGGACGGGACCCAGGAAGGAGCCAGAAAGTCAAAGGCCAATGTGGGTAGGAGCAGAGGAAGAGATGTGAGGCGGCTGGGCCTCGGCTCTGAGGCCCAAGAAATAGGGGTGTGGGTTGTCCACACCACGCGATGGACACCCCTTTCTTCTGTGATCTGAGTCACACGGGTGAAGACTCCTGACATTCAAGCTCATGCAGCTCCTTCCCCGGCTCTACCCCTCCCTGCTGTGTGGACCCTGCCCTGCGCTCCCAGGTCTCTGCCTCTCTCCCTGTTGATCCACCTTCCATAGGGGGCTGGGGCCCAGGACAGAGGGAGAACACCTACTGCTCTGGGGGCTAGAGCCGTGAGATTCTGACACATCAGCATCAGGGCTGTTCACATCATCAAAATTATGCACGCGTTGAAACTGCCACGTCCTCTGGGAACTCTGGTTCTCTGTGTTGCTGCCATGTCACCTACAGCAGAAGCTCCGGGTACAGCTTGAGGATGGAGTCAAACTCCACTGACCAGCACCGTGCAAGGTCCCCGTCCTCCTCAACCGCACCAGGCCTGGGAGATGGGAGTCAGCACCCCGGGCCGCACAGTCCATCTCACCCTGCAGCAGTGCTAGTGGGAGCACCGAGGGTTTGCTCATGTGATCAAGTGCGGACGTGAGAAATGGGGGTGCAGGTCTGTTCCTAACAGTCTCCCCACCGCACCTCACACAGGGAACACAGAGCATCCTTCTCAGTTTGTACTCAGATGCCGGGTATCCCACACCTAGTGGCTTTCTCCTTTTACAACTCCCCCTCCTTTACCAACTTCTCTGACAATCCCACAATCTGTGCTCTGGATGCTCGAGTCTGGTAGACTGAGGACAAGTGAGCAGGAACAGGAATCTCACCCTCCTGGACCTTTGGGATCATTTAGCCTCCTGCCCCCAGGCTGCGCTGACACATCCGTTCACAGTGTGAGGTCAGGCCTCGGGAATAACGTCGTCTATAGCGCAAAAAAGCAGCTTCGTGGAGATGCACTCTATGTCCCAGCATCAGCACATCCAGGGACGAGCCCCCGAGACGTGGTACCTGGAGTTCTGCCTCAGAGTCACTCACGCAAAATGAATCCACTGGCAAGACATGGATCCCGAGGGGTCAGAGATCGTGTCCTCAGAAGAGGCTGTTCAATAGGACCAGACATGGGTGCTCCTGGCACAGGCTCCAGACCCCAGAGGACGGGAGACTCCGTCCTTCCTCTCCCCCTGTGGGAACATCACACTCTGGTCCCTTCATGCATCTAACCTCACGTCAGGGCTGACTCTCCTGCCAAAGTGGTCACTGACCCCTGAAGATTGAAAGACTGTCCAAGGGCCTGAGGCTCTGAGGAAGGCCGAACTATATTTCACCACATGTTCTCAGCCTGGTCACCTCTACCCAGGTGAAAACTCTCTCCAGACAGCACAGATTCCTTCTGGAGAATCAATGGAAGGGTCAACAGGAGGCTGATGCCAAAGGACCCAGCTCAGGATCTGACCACAAGGCCCCCATGTAATTCAATCCCATGTCTTTGTCAGGAACTCAAAGTGATGACGACTTTTCCAGGCCTTCACCCAACCCATGCACAGTGGCCATCTTCCTGGCCTCCTAAGTCCAGAATTTCCCTCCGACTTGCTGGGGAGGGTGACAAGGAAAGCAGAGTGTGAGCATCTGAACCTAGGAGTCCCCTGTGGCCCTCCCAAGCCCTGCAGGTCCCTCCCTGCTCCTGGCCAGGCTTTGGTGCTCATTCCCTGAGCCCTGACATGTCAGGAAAGGCAGAGTCTCTCTCTCTCTCTTGAGATCACCCTCTGAGGGGATCCTGGCCCCCAGGACACGGGAGTCACTCCCCATTGAGGACGTGGCTCTCAGACCCTCACCGGCTCACTCTCCCCACTTTAACCCCGGGACTTCTCCTACTTCTCCAGCCTCCCTGGTGCTTTGTCTGGGATGACATGTAACAGCCGTCAGTACTGTGGACCTCATCCTTATCGATCCAACCTCCTTTTAGTCCACTGAGTCCTTATCAAGTAAACTTGATCAGGCCCGAGGCAGACTGGGAACGTGCTCTGAGGCTTTCTCAGGCCAGAAGTGGAGGAAGAACCTCTACAAGGTGGAGAGATCCGTCCGTAGTAATGTGCTGTTTGTGTGAATTCCCAGGTGAGAAAAATCACAATCCTCGAGTACTAGAAGCTTAAATACATCAGAGTCAAAATACAAAGTCCTGTCAGGGCCATTTTCAAGTTCACTTGAGGACCTACAGGAGCAATCAAGGGAAAGACACCGTTTCCCTGAGGACAAGTTGCTCTCATTGCAAAGACACGTGTAAAGTGAGTGGGAACCTGTCAGGGTCCCCTTAGGACAAGGGCAACAACAAAAACAACAACAACCGCCACCAAATATTTCCCCCTGTCAGGGTCACCCAAGAAGAACATGACCAGGTATAATCTAGCGGGGTTCCCGGGTAACTTTAAACCTGGCCTTTGATTCAAGGTCATCTTGTGCTCGTGATGGATCAGGGCCAAAGCAGAGGAAATCCTGAATCGTCCGATAACAGATCCATCCACGTACCTGTCTGGAGGTCGTTAGGAACCTGAGAACTCACTGTCTTCCCCCCAGACTGCACACGGTGGTCCTTCTCCTCCTACTGCCCTGGGAAGCGACCTGAGGGAGATGCACCTGCAGGAACCAGAAGCCCTTCCAGGGGAGCCAGGTGGAGGGAATGGGCTGAGGACTGAGTGTGGGGATCAGCGGGGGGCGCAGGGGGACCTGTCCTGAGAGCTCAGGGTCTGGGCCAGGCAGGCTGGGAGGATGCTCCCCTGGCTCCTGCTCACTTGGGCAGGCCCTGTCCCTGCTGAGCTGTGACTTTCCTGCACCTGGGCCACCAGGAGCCACACGGGCACTCGGCTCTGACACTCACATTTGCCTCATGGGTCATCGTCCTCTCACGAAGTCACTGTCCAGGCCTGATTCACAGGCAAAGGTCG
Organism: Cynopterus sphinx; assembly: GCA_030015415.1. Classification (NCBI taxonomy): domain Eukaryota; kingdom Metazoa; phylum Chordata; class Mammalia; order Chiroptera; family Pteropodidae; genus Cynopterus; species Cynopterus sphinx. Next base: position 999,494 of record CM057390.1, read on the forward strand.
ATGGACACTCACACGACAGAAGGAAATTTTCTCGAGAAACTGGACCTACAGAGCTACCCGAGCACAGGATAGGAGCCACCTGGGGAGGGAGCGTCTCAATCCCACAATCAGGCCTCAGCAAGCAGAGCTCTGGGGCTTCTTCCCATAGCCCAGATGCCTCCCTTCTCACTTATTGGTAGGAGTTTCCTTTAGGGACATGAGAAGGATACTGGGGAGGAAGGGCATTTGCATGGCCTTTTGCTCCTGGCGTCTGGGCACAGGTGGTCGTTATCTATTCTCTCCACCACGTGCTAATTCCCAACCGATTCAAAAATGAAAACCATTAATCACATTTTATTTCACGTTTGGGGAACACCAATTGCCTGTCTCATCATCACCGATAACTAGAGACATTGTATCCTCCTGCCTGTTCCCGTTCCATCCCAAACCCCTTCTCCACCCTTCCCATTCCTTCTGCTCCACGGCAGGAGGTGAAGGGAAGGGGAGTTTTAGAACGTTCTATGGTGTTCTCACCACCTCGTTGGTACACAGTTTCCATTTCTCATACTGAGATAATGTGTTCCTATTCTGTTACAGCTGACGTTGCTTAGAAACCATAATTTTCCGTTGACATTCTGAGCCATTCTCCTCAAAACTCATCTATGTTGAAGCTCATCCACATAATAATGGTTTCTTAGAGCAAAGACATTTGTCTTCCTAAGCCTGATGGTGCAGCTCTTCGTGCCAGCACACTGAGGTCTGGTCGCCTTTAAAATGCCACCAGGGGGAGACCTCTGTCCCTTCACACAGGGATGTAAACCCTGTGATTCCCCAGTGGACTCACTGCTGGGGGGAGGGGTGACTGCTCATCTCTGTCAAAGATGAGAAGGAATTTCACGGAGGAGGATGAAATGTTCCCAGGAATGAAGGTAGATTTGGCAAGTGGTAGATTGATGGGGCCAGGATTGAACACGCCCATCTCATCGTTGAGACTTTGGGTTTCCAGAGACAAAATCTAGAACCTATATCACCAGGGACAGGAGGAAGCTGATTTGGTGAAAAAACCTCAACCAGTCCTTGTCCGTGTCCCAGTCTCCATTCAGTCATTGGTCATTGTGAGGTCCCAGCCCCTGACTCATTCAAGATATGCCCCAGGGGATTTCAGGGTGGCACTGGGGCTGGAGGAAAGAAAAAGCTGATTTGCATGAGGCACCTTCTCCTCCTAATGTGACTCGGGGACATAAAAAGGCCCGAGGACACCATACTCCAGCCCAGGAGCCTGAGGAGGCCTCGTCCTGTGAGTGTCCCCACCATGGCCTGGACGGTGCTTCTGCTGGGGCTCCTCGCTTATGGCTCAGGTCAGCGGAAGGGACTCTGCATCCTCGAGGGGAGGGAGTGGAGCACATAAAAGGACGGTCCGAGGCTGATCGCATCTTTCCTGTTGTTTTTAGGGGTAAATTCTCAGACTGTGGTGACCCAGGAGCCATCGCTGTCAGTGTCTCCAGGAGGGACGGTCAAACTCACCTGTGCTCTTAGCTCTGGGTCAGTCTCCAGCGGTAACTACCCCAGCTGGTACCAGCAGACCCCAGGCCAGCCTCCCCGCACGCTTATCTACAGCACAAACAGCCGCCCCTCTGGGGTCCCTGGTCGCTTCTCCGGATCCATCTCTGGGAACAAAGCCGCCCTCACCATCACGGGGGCCCAGCCCGAGGACGAGGCCGACTACTACTGTGCAATCTGGCAGAGTGGTGCTCGCACAGTGACACACGCAGATGGGGAAGTGGGACAAAAACCTCAGGCTGCTCAGGCCTTTGTTCTCAACAATTAAAAGTCTGAATAACTTGGGTCTTTGTAGCCTGTACTTTGAACCCTTCCTGGTCATAATGTTCTATATCCATTTTTCATTAAATATTTCTCATTTTTCAGGAAAAGTGAAACCCAGATAATCTGTGGTGACACAGAAATGTTGACCAGTTGTTCATGTGACAAAACCAAGGCCTTTGGAGCTGCCCTTTTCTCCCTGAAATAAGGAAAATGCACCTGCCCCAACGTTCACCTTCATCAGAGCCCAGGAACATCCCAGCAGGTGGATCCTTTTCCACAGCATGGACTCTGCCCTCCCAGGGGTCACAGCAGAGACGTCCCCATCCCACCCAGGCTCATGAGTTCAGGGCTGACTGTGTTCGAGGCCCTGAGATGTGAGAAGATGGTGAGGACCCAGTCCCAGGAGGACTGACGTACAGAAAGCTGGCCCGACCCCTGAGCATTCAGAGTGGGATTCAGGGTGGGGATCCGGCAAAGGGGAAAACTGGGGTCTGAGGAACCCTTTTTAGGGCTGCGAGTGGGTGGGGTGCCACATAGCCCCTGGGAAACAGCTGGTAAGTCTGCTCCAGGGAAGGGGTGAAGTTGGTCCATGGATGACGCGCTCCTACAGAGACACCACTGGGGACTAAGGGGACTCCCGTGAGTGGTTCTCCTGAGCCCACAGACACTGACTGTGTCCTCCTGTCCCCTCAGATCCCACTGGAGCTTTCCAACAACATACGTTGTGCGGTGGCCTCTGGAGCAACAGGAGCAGCAACTCCCCGCAAGAGTCTCCTGTTAGGAGGACAAGGCTGAGCATGACTGTGTTCTGTGGTGCAGAGACCATGTCCACAGTGACAGGTGCAGGAGGGTACGTGAGACACAGACCACCGGGCTCTGCACACCGTCGGCCCCTAACATACCCGTCTTGTGTTGGCAGATGCGGGGGTGGCCTCAGGGGACTTGTTGTCCGCGGCCCCAGAGGACATGGTCACGTGCGTTGTGGTCAGACCCCAAAAGATTGATTTCTAACACCCACTTCATGGAAACATGGGATCTGAAGTGCAAGAGCTGAGAGAACCAGTGATCACACAGAAAATGGACAAGATTGGGAAAGGAAAAGGTTCACTCCCACATGCACACACATTCGAGTCTGAATCCAGCTTGGCCGGCATTTAGTCACCGAGACAAGACTCTGTAATATATGGATATTTTAAGCTCAATTTTGTATGTAAAGATAAACACAGAAGCAGATTAACTTTAGGTGGAAACTTACAGGGACATAGTGGAAATAGAAAAAAATGCTTCTTATTTTGATGACGTTGGTGGAAACCTGAACGAAGGAACATGAGAAAGGAGAATCCAAAAGGACCAGGACCGTGTCCCACCCCTGACAGCCCAGGGAACACTGTGCGCGGGTCAGACTATTCACCCTGCAGACGAGGGTGTTCCCTTCCCGCGTCTCAACCCCACGGGCCTGAGGGAGCCTCCCTGGGTGTGTCCCTGAGGACAAGCTCAGGGTCACAGAAGCAGAACAGCCGGGTCCCCCTGTCCTCAGAGCGTGTTCCCCACAGAGACTCCTCGTGACTCCCCAGGGTTCCCTGCAGGGGTGACGGGCAGGCAGGGGGCTGGGAGGGGGCTCGACAGAGGACACAAATCTGCAGGGAGGACGCGTCAGAGAGACAAGGGTCACAGCTCTCTAATCCAGCCTGTGTCTCTGTTTCTCAAAACAACAACAATAACAAGAAACCTCTATAAGCAATTTAAGGGGATATCAAACACTGAAAAAGTAAAGAAGTCTAAGTCTCTTCTAGAGGAAAAAATTGAAGAAAGAAGAATTTTAGCATATTTTATTGTTGGAGCCAGAAAAACCATGCCCAATTTCTTCAAAACTAAGGCGAGAAGAAATTTTGAAACCTTCATACGTGTCCATGGGGGTGTCCATGAGCTGAGACTCCGTGTCCCCTGCAGCTCCTCGGAATAGAGCAGGGTCCAGTGTGTCATGTGAGGTTCATAAGTAACTGGGGACCTTAGGAGGAAATCACACACAGCAACCAAACCTTCGAATTCCATACCTGGGTGATAAATTCTAGTGGTTGCTCCTCCCACACCCAAGTGGGGAGGATTGGCCCTGCTGTCAGGAAGCCTCAGTGGACAGTCTCAAGCTGTCAGCAACTAAAGGGTGACACTCGGCTGCAGAGAGGGGCATTAACTAGACGTGTGTGTCTTAGATGAGCCCGAATCCACTGAGAGACAGGAGGGGATAAAGGTCAGGCTGGTGGAAAGGGCCCGGGAGATACCGACACAGGGTGACACCTGGTAGGAAGGGAGAGCCACCCCTGAGCCTGTGGTACGTGCCCTGAGTCACAACTCGGGTGAACGATCTGTCCTGAATTGCACAGCTACACGGGCCCTGGTGTTACAGGGGTGAGTGGGGGAATTTCTCCATCCATCTCACCCAGAGTACCATTTGGGGGATTGATGACTCCATTTTCCCTAAGTCTTGGCCTCATGGGTTTGGATGTCCTGATGCCTAGACAGGCAGCTCTCACACCACAGACACAGTCGCATCCCAATAAACCCACGTTCAGCGTCACTGTGGTCCTGGACAATCATCAGGATGAGAGAACGGCATGAAGACAGTCACCAGGTGCCAGGACACATGGACCCTAACGAGCAGGGAATCACATAATAGGAAAGAGCCAAGTGTCCCGCACAGAAGGGGACTCGCCCCCACGGGATGGACGCTGTTCTGACCTCATCCTGGGACAGGAGGGATTTGTACAGCAGACGCCACCTCAGTCCTGACCCCTGAACAGCCAGGGGAGCCGTGGACAGGGTGACCCTGAGGAGTCTGGGTGGAGCACAGAGACACCCTGAGGGGGTGGGGAGGCCACAAGAGGAGACACATGTCCTGGCCCTAAGGACAGAGCAGCTGGGAGGCAGGAGCTGACTCTGAAGGGCTCTGGTCACCATGTCACACAGTGGGGTGTCTGCGCCTAGACACCAGGGGTGCTCGGTCCTTCTCCTGAAGGTCTGGTAGGTCAGAGTGAGACCAGCCACCTGGCCCTGCCTGGTGCCCTCTGCTCAGGGCCCACAGCTGTGACTTCTCTGACCCCAGGGCCCACACAGCCCCACCCCAATTCACTTCTCACACCCTCAAAGGGATCCCACCCAGGGCCCAGTGAGGGACCAGAAAGCTGGGGTGTCATTTGCATGAGTGGACCCTCCCTCTCTCAGGGCTTGAAGAGGGTAGGGAGAGACCTGGGGGAAGCTCTGCTCCAGCTGTGGGGACACAGAGGACAGGACTCGGTGATCATCCCCACCATGGCCTGGTCCCCTCTCCTCCTCACCCTCCTCGTTCACTGCACCGGTGACTGGATACGGGGACAGGAGAGGGCACCCGGGGAACATGCAAGAGGCCCTACTTCCTCCTGTTGTCTCTAGCCCCAGCATCACCATGTCTGTGTCTCTCCCTCTTCCAGGCTCCTGGGCCCAGTCTGTGCTGACCCAGCCATCCTCAGTGTCTGGGGCCCCGGGACAGAGTGTCACCATCTCCTGCACTGGAAGCAGCTCCAACGTTGGGCGTGGATATGTGCAGTGGCTTCAGCAGCTCCCGGGCACGGCCCCCAAACTCCTCATCTACGATAGTAGCACTCGACCCTCGGGGGTCCCCGACCGATTCTCTGGCTCCAGATCTGGCAACTCAGCCTCCCTGACCATCCGTGACCTCCAGGCTGGGGACGAGGCCGATTATTACTGCTCAGCATGGGACAGCAGTCTCAGTGCTCGCACAGTGCTCCAGGCCCGTGGGGAAGTGAGACAAGAACCTGCTGTTTCCTGTGCAATGGGGCTTCCCTGGGCCGACCCCACTGCTCTGACCAGGCAGCTGCCTTCTTTGTATTTTTGACCAAAAATTGAGGTCTGAGACCACAGGACTTTGTCCAGATAATGTGCCCTCCTCCTCTCTAAACCTGTTTCCTGTTCCTTCTTCGTTTCCAACTCACTGACTGATTGTCTCAAACTGAGCAGAAATTCTTGGCTAAGGGGCAGGCTGCCCTGGGGACAGAGTCCCTGAGGGGTGTGCTGGCGCCTGGGCTGCTGAAGAGTAATCCACAGACTGGGAGGCTGAACCAGCAGAAATGTGTGCTCTCACAGGTCTGAGGTGGGAAGTTTAAGAAGTGTTGGCAGTGAGTCTCTCCTGAGGCTCCGCTCCTTGGCCGGCACATGGCTGCATTCTCCCCGAGTCCTCACATGGCCTTCTCTCTGTGTCCGCTCACCCCTCGTTTCTCCTCCTCTCCTCAGAGGACACCTCATTAGACCAACACCTGCATTAGCTCCTTGACCTTAGTGACCTCCTCCTGGCCTGGTCACATTGGGAGTTAGGGTTTCCATGTAGGAGTTTGAGGGGACACAGTTTAGTCTGTCCCAAGGGGTCAAAACAAAACCAAACCCAGAACCCAGAGTCCACCTGTGTCTGACTCAGGAGAGTCTCTGTGCAGATGATGTGCACCCACACCAGTTACTGTACACCTACTGGGTGCCCGACTTCGGTCTAGGGGCTCAGGAGACAGTCCGGAAGGCTCAGGAAGTATCCCGTTCTCATGGAGATGATACTGTATGGGAGAGGAGAGGACAAACAAATAAAAATATGATGTCTTGGCATGATTTCCCACCTTGGAAGAAAATGCCTCTGCAGTCCCAGGCATCTACTCAGCAAACCCTCTAAGATTAGAGACTCACCCTCCCTGTCCTATTGGTCAGAACCCCTGGCGTTCAGGTTGACCAGACGTGATTACTCAAACCTTCTCCCCCAACACGACCATGGCAAACAGAAACAATATATTCTGATTTGGTTTAGACAACACGGGCCCTGACCCTGGACTTGGAAATTGGTCAGTTGCATGCCAACCCCATGACTGGGTATTCAAGGTCCGATAGGGAGGAAAGAAACAAAATTTTCCCCTAATTCATCCCATCATGAGCATTGTCTGCCCTCCACCCTCACTGTTCCTCTTGTTGGGTGTTGTTGTGTGGATGCTGGGACCTGGGAGGGGACAATGGCCAGGGGACTCCTGTCACATAAAACTTCATTCTGCCTCCATGACCCTTTTAATATCTTTAAAAGATCGATTTCAGGGAACATCACACCCACTTCCATATGTGAGCATCAATGTAAATACTGAATAACTTCAGACACGTAGAAACCTGCTCAAAAGCCCTTCAAGGTCTTCTGTTCCCTGGTGGAGTCAGAAGACTCAAGGATCCTCAAGTGCTAGTGCCCCCCATGACCTGGGTGCCTCTCCTCTGTTTAATGCGTTTGAGGAATGTTCCAGAGGCCCAGCTCGGGAACCTCTCACCCCTACACCTCAGGCCAGGCCCCTTCTGCTCCCATCCCTGAGACTCTGCCCTCTCAGGTCACCTTGGGGTCCTGGCTGAGGATCCCCACCTCACAGGATCCTGATCACAGGTGGTGCCATCACAGTCACCTCCCTCTTCTGTGTCCTGGGAGCTGGCACCAGATGTCGTCTCACTCCAAAAGGACGTGGTGTTTCTTTATGCGACCGCTCACACACTCACCCCGTCTGCAACGACATCACAGTCTCACATTTAGCTTTTTAGTAAAATAAAGCAACGAGGAAGAAAGTCCAGCTCGGGGACAAGTTTATTTAAAATGTGAGCCAATTGTGTGACACCTAAAATGCAATCCTGACAAGAAAACTGTGAAGTAAAGATCCTGGAAACTACCATGGGAGTCAGTTCCTAAAACAGAGTGTTACTCATTCCACAGGTAAAGGTCAAGCCGAAGCCATTTTTTTAATTATTATTATTGTTATTATTATTATTATTAATTATTATTTTACCAAGCACTAATTCAAATGGGAATCCTATGAAACAGTTCACACATGATGTGAATCTGAAATGTTTTCTGAACGATCTGCTTTTGAAAATGCCACTGAGTGTTTTTCTGGAAAATTCTTTTCTATACCATTTCCCTGGAGAGCCCCTTCAAACCTTTCTAACCATCAACTGTCCCCTCTGCTCTGACACCGGACCTGATGCACACCTGGATCATTCAGCTTCTTCTAGAATGTTCTCTAAGTGCTCTGAAGCCATGAATAGTTATATGTGGACATGTTTGCAAGTCCCGTGGACCTTCCTCTGGGAGTCATAAACTACAATATCAACTCAGTGCACCAGGATCGCGGCATCTAGGGACCAGACCAAGGAACATGAACAGAGACAGGGACCTGCTGAGCTGTACAAACCAGCTGGGCCCTCAGGGCTCTGGGCCAAGGGGAGGGGTGTGTCCTGCCACCAGCAGGGGCCACTGGGGGACTGCCCTGTGCTCCCTGCACAGCTGCTCAGTGAGGATCCTTCACTCAGAGGGGCCTGGGCCTGGGGCTGTTCTCTCTGCTCCCTGAGGGGACTCAGCAGCTGGGTCTTCTCTGGCCTGGCAGAGTCCCCTGAGAGGGACCTCTGTGTGGCCTCAGCAGGTGCTTCCTCCCAGGGCCCTCCCAGGGGGTGAAGCCAACCTCCATCCTCCTCAGTCTGGCTGGGAGCTGAGCCCCAGCACCAGGGCTCAGGGAGGGGCTGGTGGTCCCTGGATGGACACACATTTGCATGCACAGCCCCTCCTCTGGGGGAGGGGGGAGGAGAAAAGGAGGCCTGGGGCAGCCCAGCCCCACTGTGGGCTCAGGGGCTGCCTGCACCATGGCCTGGACCCCCGTGCTCCTCCTGCTCCTCTCTCAGTGCTAAGGTGGGGACAGGTGAATACCGGGGAGACCCCATCTTGCTTCTGTCATTTTTTTTGTTCAAAGATATTTTGCCCATTTCCTGACCTATGAACCGTGATTTTCTGTGTTTGCAGGTTCCTTCTCCCAGGCTGTGCTGACTCAGCCACCCTCACTGTCCACGTCTCTGGGTTCAACTGCCAGACTCACCTGCACTCTGATCAGTGGCTTCGAAGTTGGCAACTATGTCATAAGGTGGTACCAGCAGAGGCCAGGGAGCCCGCCCCGGTATCTCCTGTGGTTTAAGTCAGACTCTGATAAGCACCAGGGCTCCGGGGTCCCCAGCCGCTTCTCTGGATCCAGAGACACCTCGGCCAACGCAGGCTCCTGCTCATCTCGGGGCTCCAGCCTGAGGACAAGGCCGACTATTACTGTGCCACATGGCACGACAACACTAAAAGTTGCACAGTGCTGTAGAGTCACAGGGAAATGATGCTGAAACCTCCCTGTGCTCTCCCTGCCTTGGTTAGTCACTCCTGCACTGCCCGGGGCCATGGCCAGCTCACAGGTGACAGCTGTTGTCACTCTTCATTCAGCATCACTTTCCCTTGGCCCCGTCCATGTGCAGATGTCTTCTCGTCTTCCTGAGTTAAACAGCTCATCTGATCCCCTGCGAATATCTTCTCAACCTGATCACCTGTGCAAAGGCACACATCAGGTTCGGACTCCGCACCTTTCCAAGGGGTTCATAACTGAGGAAGAAGTTGGTTGACCCCACCCACTCCCAGCCCAGGGTCTAGGCCTGACTCAGATCACAGTCCTAGTACAAAATAAGGTTAAATATATCAGAGTCAAAATGAAAGTCCTGTCAGTGTCATTTCAGGGCACCTGAGAACCTACAGGAATCATCAAGGAAAAAGACACGTTTTCTCTGAGAACATGTTGCTCTCATTGCCAAGACACGTGTATGTGAGTGGGAACCTGTCAGGAGCCCCTTACAACATCGACTACAGCAACAAGTGACTCCACCAATGTTTCCACTTATACGAGTCACCCAAAGAGATGTGTGACCAGAAATGAGTTAGTGGAGTTCCTGGCTCTTGGATCAGGGCCAAGGAGGAAGCAAAACCAAGTATCAGGGAATCCAGAAGCATCTGGGAACAGATGCATCCGCTTATCTGTCTGGAGGTCGTTAGGGACCTGAGAACTCAATGTCTTCCCCCCAGACTGCACCCGGTGGTCCTTCTCCTTCTACTGCCCTGGGAAGCCACCTGAGGGAGATGCACCTGCAGGAACCAGAAGCCCTTCCAGGGGAGCCAGGTGGAGGGAATGGGCTGAGGACTGAGTGTGGGTCCAGCAGGGGGCACGGGGGGACCTGTCCTGAGAGCGCAGGGTCTGGGCCAGGCAGGCTGGGAGGATGCTCCCCTGGCTCCTGCTCACTTGGGCAGGCCGTGTCCCAGCTGAGCTGTGACTTTCCTGCACCTGGGCCACCAGGAGCCACACGGGCACTCGGCTCTGACACTCACATTTGCCTCATGGGTCATCCTCCTCTCACGAAGTCACTGTCCAGGCCTGATTCACAGGCAAAGGTCGATGGACGATCACACGACGGAGATAAATTTGCTTGAGAAACTGGACCTACAGAGCTACCCGAGCACAGGATAGGAGACACCTGGGGAGGGACAGTCTCAATCCCAACAATCAGGCCTCAGCAAGCAGAGCTCTGGGGCTACTTCCCATAGCCCAGATGCCTCCCTTCTCACTTATTGGTAGGAGTTTCCTTTAGGGGACAGGAGAAGGATACTGGGAGGAAGGGCATTTGCATGGCCTTTTGCCTCTGGCGTCTGGGCACAGGTGGTCGTCATCTATTCTCTCCACCACGTGCTAATTCCCAAAATGGGTCCAGGGAAAGAGGGTGCTGGCTCTGCCAACAGCAATGCCTAAGTCTTTGGTTAAAAATGATTTAAAATACATATCAGATTAGGGGCATGTAGCCTGAACTCCCTTTCTTATTTTAGAAGAAACATGGAGTCCATACCCTTATGAACAGTATCAGGATTAAAAATTATAATGTAATCATATTATATTCATAGTTGATCATTGCACAAAGGAATCAACGTAAGAGCAAGAAGAATCCACTGAATCAAAAGAAAAATTCACCTTGGCCCCAGGGAGGATTTGGGCTGAGGCTGGGGTGTGTGCCCCGAATCTGGGTGACGATGCACCTGGACCCTGGGGGACAGCAGGCGTGAAGAGGGGGCGGTCAGCCTGCACCAGCCTGTCCCCTCAGAGAGAAAAGCTCCTCCCAGGGGAAGCTCCTCCCTGAGTCAGGCAGGTCCCTCAGGACCCCCAGGGGCCCTGCTCTGTCTCCTTCCTGCATGGGATGGGCTCCTGGGGCCTGGCTGTGTCTCCCTCATCCAGCCTGTCACCCCCTCCACTCCACACGGGCTCCTGATCCCCACCCAGGCCTGCCCCAGGGAGACACTGATGGGACCCACGGTGCCTAGAGAACGCCTGAGACAGGGTGTGCGGTGGCCGACCTCAGGGCGCCCTGCGGCTGACAGGACTCCCCGTGTCTTCACGGGGAGATGTGCAGTGAGTGTGTCAGTCCTGTCCGTGCCACCGTGTCAGTTGTCATTTCTTTCTCATCTGTAAGTTGTCACTGATTTCAGATTTAGAGTGACCAACCTGAACTGACACTGTGTGTTTTCAGTTCTGTGGTTATTTCTTTTCCTCGTGTCTTCATAGTCCTCATCCCCACAGCTGAGAGTGTGAACAGACCCGTGTGTCTCTCCGCGCTCAGGTTATGCACTTGTATCACAGGAAAAGCAATTCACAATGGACGTTATTCTACGAAATGAGCTGCAGCTGTTGAATCCTATAAGAGAAGGAAAATGACAATTCGAGTTTTAACACAGAGAATTTCCCAGCGATTCCAGAAGGAACACCATGAGTCCCAGTTTCCTTTCCCATCGGAGGAACAGCTATTGCGTGTCTCATCGTCACCAATGACTAGAGACATTTTATCCTCCTGCCAGTCCCCCTCTCCTCCCAAACGCCGTCTCTGCCCTTCCCATTCCTTCTGCTCCACGGCAGGAGGTGAAGGGAAAGGGAGTTCTAGAACGTTCTATGGTGTTCTCACCACCTCGTTGGTACTCAGTGCTGTTCCCATCTCTCTTAGTGAGATGTGGGCTCCTGCTTTGTTGTAGCTGATGCTGCGAAGACAATCCTAATGTGATGGCCACACTCTGATCCGTTCCTCTCCAAACCCATTGATGTTGAAGCTCATCCATAGGATAATGGTTTCTTAGAGCAAAGGACATTTGTCTTCGTCATCCTGACAGGGCAGCTCCTGGTGACAGCACCCTCAGCTCTGGTCCCTTTAAAATGCCACGAGGGGGGAGCCCCTGTCCCTTCACACGGGGACATAAACCCTGTGATTCCCCAGTGGACTCACTGCTGGAGGGAGGAGTGACTGCTAAGTTCTGTATATAACAGGGAGAGAGAGAGAGATTGAGAGAGAGAGAGAGAGAGAGAGAGAAAGAGAAGGAATTGCTCTGAGAAGGAAGAAATGTTACCAGGAATGGGGTTCAATCTGGCATGAGCTAAGTCGATGGGGCCAGGAGAGGAACACGCCCATCTCATCACTCAGCCCTTCGTTTCCAGATACAAAATTTGGAACCGAAGTCACCAGGGACATGAGGGAGCTGATTTGGTGAAAAAACCTCAACCAGTCCTTGTCCGTGTCTCAGTCACCATTCAGTCATTGGTCATTGTGAGGTCCCAGCCCCTGACTCCTTCAAGATACGCCCCAGGAGACCCTAGGGTGACACTGGGGCTGGAGGAAAGAAAAAGCTGATTTGCATGAGGCACCTTCTCCTCCTAATGAGACTCGGGGGCATAAAAAGGCCTGAGGACACCATACTCCAGCCCAGGAGCCAGAGGAGGCCTCGTCCTGTGCGTGTCCCCACCATGGCCTGGACGGTGCTTCTGCTGGGGCTCCTCGCTTATGGCTCAGGTCAGCGGAAGGGACTCTGGATCCTTGGGGGCCACAAAAAAGGAGGATCAGAGGCTGATCACATTCCTCATGACACATGTGTCTCTCCTTTCGGTTTTAGGGGCTGATTCTCAGACTGTGGTGACCCAGGAGCCATCGCTGTCAGTGTCTCCAGGAGGGACGGTCACACTCACCTGTGGCCTTAGCTCTGGGTCAGTCTCCAGCGGTAACTACCCCGGCTGGTACCAGCAGACCCCAGGCCAGCCTCCCCGCACGCTTATCTATGAAACAAACAGCCGCCCCTCAGGGATCCCTGGTCGCTTCTCCGGATCCATCTCTGGGAACAAAGCCGCCCTCACCATCATGGAGGCCCAGCCTGAGGACGAGGCCGACTATTACTGTGCAATCTGGCACAGTGCTGCTTACACAGTGACACATGCAGGTGGGGAAGTGGGACAAAAACCTCAGGCTGCTCAGGCCTTTGTTCTCAACAATTAAAAGTCTGAATAACTTGGGCCTTTGTAGCCTGTACTTTGAACCCTTCCTGGTCATAATGTTCTATATCCAAGTTTCACTCAACATTTCTCATTTTTCTGGAAAAGTGAAACCCAGGTAATCTGTGATGACACAGAAATGCTGACCAGTTGTTCATGTGACAAAACCAGGGCCTGTGGAGCTGCCGTTTTCCTCTGAAATAAGGAAAATCCGTGTGTCCCAAATTATACCTTCATCAGAGTCCAGGAACATCCCAACAGGTGGACCCTTTTCCTCAGCATGGACTCTGCCCTCCCAGGGGTCACAGCAGAGACGTCCCCATCCCGCCCAGCCTCCTGAGTTCAGGGCTGACCGTGGGGCAGTGTGTTCGAGGCCTGGAGATGTGAGAAGATGGTGAGCACCCAGGCCCAGGAGGACTGACGTACAGAAAGCTGGCCCGACACCTGAGCATTCAGAGTGGGATTCAGGGTGGGGATCCGGCAAAGGGGAAAACTGAGGTCTGAGGAACCCTCTTTATGGGCCGCGAGTCGGTGGGGTGCCACATAGTCACTGGGAAACAGCTGCTAAGTCTGCTCCGGGGAAGGGGTGAAGTTGGTCCATGGATGACGCGCTCCTACAGAGACACCACTGGGGACTAAGGGGACTCCTGTGAGTGGTTCTCCTGAGCCCACAGACACTGACTGTGTCCTCCTGTCCCCTCAGATCCCACTGGAGCTTTCCAACAACATACGGTGTGCGGTGGCCTCTGGAGCAACAGGAGCAACAACTCCCCGCATGTGTCTCCTGTTAGGAGGACGAGGCTGAGGATGACTGTGTCCTGTGGTGCAGAGACCATGTCCACAGTGACAGGTGCAGGAGGGGACGTGAGACACAGACCACCGGGCTCTGCACACCGTCGGCCCCTAACATACCCGTCTTGTGTTGGCAGATGCGGGGTTGGCCTCAGGGGACTTGTTGTCCATGGCCCCAGAGGACATGGTCACGTGCGTTGTGGTCAGACCCCAAAAGATTGATTTCTAACACCCACTTTATGAACACATGGGATCTGAAGTCAAGAGCTGAGAGAACCAGTGATCACACAGAAAACGGACAAGATTGGCAAAGGGAAAGGTTCACTCCCACATGCACACACATTCGAGTCTGAATCCAGCTTGGCCGGCATTTAGTCACCGAGACAAGACTTTGTAACATTTTAAGCTCAATTTTGTATGTAAAGATAAACACAGAAGCAGATTAACCTTAAGTGGGAAACTTACAGAGACATAGTGGAAATAGAAAAAAAATTCTTCGTTATTTAGATGACGTTGGTGGAAACCTGAACGAAAGGAACATGAGAAAGGAGAATCCAAAAGGACCAGGACCGTCTCCCACCCCTGACAGCCCAGGGAACACTGTGCGCGGGTCAGACTATTCACCCTGCAGAGGAGGGTGTTCCCTTCCCGCGTCTCAACCCCACGGGCCAGAGGGAGCCTCCCTGGGTGTGTCCCTGAGGACAAGCTCAGAGTCACAGAAGCAGGACAGCCGGGTCCCCCTGTCCTCAGAGCGTGTTCCCCACAGAGACTCCTCGTGACTCCCCAGGGTTCCCTGCAGGGGGGACGGGCAGGCAGGGGGCTGGGAGGGGGCTCGACAGAGGACACGAGTCTGCAGGGAGGACGCGTCAGAGAGACAAGGGTCACAACCTAATCCAGCCCATTTCATGCAGCCTGTGTCTAGTCATTTTCAAAACAACAACAACAACAAGAAACCACTATAAGCACTTTAAGGGGATATTGAAAATTGAAAAAGTAAAGAAGTCTAAGTCTCTTCTAGAGGAAAAAATTGCAGAAGGAAGGTTTCAGCATATTTGAAATGTTGGAGACAGAGAATCCTGCCCTCATTTCTTCATAGCTAAGCTGAGAAGAAATTTTGAAACCTCCACATCTGTCCATGTGGGTGTCCCTGAGCGGAGACCCGGTGTCCCCTGCAGCTTCTCAGAGGAGAGCAGGGTCCAGTGTGTCATGTGAGGTTCCTAAGTCCACAGGGTCCCTGAGGAGGAGATCACACACAGCGATCGGACCCTGGGATTCCATACCTGGGCTGATAAATTGTAGTGATTTTTGCCTCCACATCCAAGTGGGGGACACCGGGAGGTGTCATCCAGGACCCTGCGAGAAAGGAGTGTCAGCCCTGCTGACAGGAAGCCTCAGTGGACAGACTCAAGCTGTCAGCAACTAAAGGGTGACCCTCGGCTGCAGAGAGTGGCCTTAACTAGACGTGTGTGTCTTAGATGAGCCCGAGTCCACTGAGAGACAGGAGGGGATAAAGGTCAGGCTGGTGGAAAGGGCCCGGGAGATACTGACACAGGGTGACACCTGGTAGGAAGGGAGAGCCACCCCTGAGCCTGTGGTACGTGCCCTGAGTCACAACTAGGGTGAACGATCCGTCCTGAATGATCAGCTATGGGGGCCCTGGTGTTACGGGGCTGAGTGGAGGGGGACACATGGTGGCTGAATTGAATTCTGCACTGAAGGGGACATGCTTCCCTGGGGATAGTCACTGCTCTGGACTCGATCCTGACCTGAGAGGACTTTGTGTGAGACACCACCTCAGTCCTGACCACTGAACAGTCAAGAGAACC
Organism: Cynopterus sphinx; assembly: GCA_030015415.1. Taxonomy (NCBI): domain Eukaryota; kingdom Metazoa; phylum Chordata; class Mammalia; order Chiroptera; family Pteropodidae; genus Cynopterus; species Cynopterus sphinx. The sequence continues at coordinate 1,015,119 of CM057390.1, forward strand.
GGGGACAGACAGCCTGAGGAGTCCGAGGGAAGCCTAAAGATGCCCTGAAGTGATGCGGAGGCCACAAAAGGGGACACAGGTCCTGGACCTATCCAAGGGCCATGAATAGATTAATGTGGAGGCAGGAGGTATTTCTGATGGGCTCTGGTCACCGTGTCACACAGTGGGGTGTCTGGGCCTGGACACCAGGGGGCACACACGGCCTGTTTCTGAAGATTCGGTGATCAGAGATGGGACCAGCCACCTGGTACCCTCTGCTCAGGAGCCCTCTGCTCAGGGCTCCCAGCTGTGACCTCCCCACCCCACACTGAGCCTCCCTGGCCCGAGCTCAAACTCCCTTAGGCAGAGGAGCCTGACAAGTGAGGGACCAGAAAGCTGGGGTCACATTTGCATGAGTGGACCCTCCCTCTACCAGGGCTTGAAGAGGGGAGGGAGAGACCTGGGGGAAGCTCTGCTCCAGCTGTGGGGACACAGAGGACAGGACTCGGTGATCATCCCCACCATGGCCTGGTCCCCTCTCCTCCTCACCCTCCTCGCTCACTGCACAGGTGACTGGATACGGGGACAGGACAGGGCACCCAGGGAAGATGCAAGAGGTCCTACTCCCTCCTGTTGTCTCGAACCCCAGCATCACCATGTCTGTGTCTCTCCCTCTTCAAGGCTCCTGGGCCCAGTCTGTGCTGACCCAGCCGTCCTCAGTGTCTGGGGCCCCGGGACAGAGTGTCACCATCTCCTGCACTGGAAGCAGCTCCAACGTCGGGGGTAGATATGTGCAGTGGTTCCAGCAGCTCCCAGGAATGGCCCCCAAATCCCTCATCTATGGTACTAGCAATCGACCCTCAGGGATCCCCGACCGATTCTCTGGCTCCAGATCTGGCAACACGGCCTCTCTGAGCATCCGTGGGCTCCAGGCTGAGGACGAGGCCGATTATTACTGCTCAGCATGGGACAGCAGTCTCAGTGCTCGCACAGTGCTCCAGGCCCGTGGGGAAGTGAGACAAGAACCTGCTGTTTCCTGTGCAATGGGGCTTCCCTGAGCAGACCCCACTGCTCTGACCAGGCAGCTGCTTTCTTGTTTGACCTAAAGTAAGGTCTGAGATCCACCCCAAGGAACTTTTCTAGATAATGTATCCCTGTCCTCTCTCAGTCTATCCCCAAAGCCCATCCTTGTTGGCAACACATTGACTGATTTTCTCAAACGGAGCAGAAAGACTCAAATGTGCGGCGGGCTGCCAGGGGACAGAGTACCTGAGGGGTGAGCTGGTGCCAGGGCTGCTGAGGCGTAATCCACAGACTGGGAGGCTGAACCTGCAGAAAAGTGTGTTCTCACAGGTGAGAGGGTGGGATGTCCGAGACAGAGGTGTGGGCAGGGGGGTCTCTCCTGAGACCTTGCTCGTGGGCTGGCAGAGAGCTGCGTTCTCACTGAGTCCCCACAAGACATTTTCTGGGCCCTCCCTTCTGGTTTTCCTCCTTTTCTTAAAAAGACACCAACCCTACTGATTAGAACACCATGATATGAGCTCGGTCACCTCACTTACCTCCTTAGGGGCCCGATTTCCAGTCACATTGGGGGTTTGGACTCCACGCAGGATTTTGAAGGGACACAGTTCAGTCCGTGTCAAGTTGTCAAAACAAAACCCAAGACACAGAATGCAGCTGCGTCTGGCTCGGGGGAGTCTACGTCCATTTGCTGTGCATCCACAGCCTTCCCTGAACACCTACTGTGCCTGACTTGGGTCTAGGGGTTCAGAGTACACGGCAGACACACAGTGACTGTCCCCGTGCTCAGGGAGCTGACACACTCTGTTGGAAGAGGGAGGACATACAAGCCAAAATACAGTGTCCCAGGCTGATTTCCCACCTGGGGACGAATGTCTCTGTGGTCCCAGGCATCCACCCACACAGCAGACCCTCCAGAATTAGAGATTCGCCCTCCCTGGTCCATTCACCAGGATCCCTGACTTTCAGGATGACCAGACCTGATCACTCACAGGGTCTCCCCCGAGACCACCATGGCCAACACTAACAGGATGTTCTGATTTAGTTGAGACAACACAGTTCCCGACCCTGGACATGGAAATTGGAACCACCACATATCTGGGGATTTAGGATCCGGGTGGGATGGAAGAAGCACAAAACTTTTTCCTAATTCATTCCCATCATGCGCCTCACTGTGCCCTCCACCCTGATTGTTACTCCTTATTGGGTGTTGTCCTGTGGTTGCTGGGACCTGGGCAGGGGACATAGGCCAGGTGGTTCCTGTCACATCAAACCACACTTCTGCATTCATGACCTTGTCAATATCTTGTAAAAGATCAGTTTCAGGGAACATCACACCCACTTCGATCTGTAGGGATCAATCTGAAACTGAATAGTCTCAGGACACGTAAAAAGCTGCAAAAATTTTCTTCAGGGATGTCTGTTCCCTGGCAGAGTCAGACGAGTGATGTAGTCTCCAGAGACCACCCTAGCGCCTTTACCCACCATAACCTGGGTGTTTCTCCTCGGTTTAATGCATTTGAGGAATGTTCCAGAGGCCCAGCCGGGAACCTCTCACCCCTACACCTCAGTCTGGGTCCCTTCTGCTCCCATCCCTGAGACTCTGCCCTCTCAGGTCACCTTAGGGTCCCTGCTGAGTATCCCCACCTCACAGGATCCTGATCACAGGTGGTGCCATCACAGTCACCTCCCTCTTCTGTGTCCTGGGAGCTGGCACCAGATGTCGTCTCACTCCAAAAGGACATGGTGTTTCTTTATGCGACGCTCACACATTCACCCCGTCTGCAACGACATCACAGTCTCACATTTAGCTTTTTAGTAAAATAAAGCAACGAGAAAGAAAGCGCAGCTCGGGGGCATGTTTATTTAAAATGTGAGCCAATTGTGTGACACTTAAGATGAAATCCTGACAAGAAAACTGTGAAGTTAAGATCCTGGAAACTACATGGAGTCATTTTCTAAAATAGAGTGTTACACAACCCACAGGTAAAGGTGAAGCCTCAGCCATTATTATTATTATTATTATTATTATTATTATTATTATTAATTAATATTTTACCAAGCAGTAATTCAAATGGGAATCCTATGAAACAGTTCACAAATGACATGACGGAAACGTTTGCAGAACTGTCCTTTTTTGAAAATGCCACTGAGTGTTTTTCTGGAAAATTCTTTTCTATACCATTTCCCTGGAGAGTCTTTTTAAGCTTTTCTAACCATGAAGTGTCCCCTCGGCTCTGACACTGGACCTGACGCACACCTGGGTCACTTAGCTTCTTCTAGAATGTTCTCTAAGTGCTCTGATACCTTGAATAGTTACATACGTACCCTACTCCCATGGACCTTCCTCTGGGAGTCATAAACTACAATATCAACTCAGTGCACCAGGATCGCGGCATCTAGGGACCAGACCAAGGAACATGAACAGAGACAGGGACCTGCTGAGCTGCACAACCCAGCTGGGCCCTCAGGGCTCTGGGCCACGGGGAGGGGTGTGTCCTGCCACCAGCAGGGGCCGCTGGGGGACTGCCCTGTGCTCCCTGCACAGCTGCTCAGTGAGGACCCTTCACTCAGAGGGACCTGGGCCTGGGGCTGTTCTCCGTGCTCCCTGAGGGGACTCAGCAGCTGGGTCCTCTCTGGCCTGGCAGAGTCCCTTGAGAGGGACCTTTGTGTGGCTTCAGCAGGTGCTTCCTCCCAGGGCTCTCCCAGGGGGTGAAGCCAACCTCCACCCTCCTCAGTCTGGCTGGGAGCTGAGCCCCAGCTCCAGGGCTCAGGGAGGGGCTGGGCGGTCCCTGGAGGGACACATATTTGCATGCACAGCCCCTCCTCTGGGGGAGGGTGGAGGAGAAAAGGAGGCCTGGGGCAGCCCAGCCCCACTGTGGGCTCAGGGGCTGCCTGCACCATGGCCTGGACCCCCATCTTCCTCGTGCTCCTCTCTCAGTGCACAGGTGAGGAAAGGCCTCCGGGACCTAGGAAAGCCACACAGCTTTAATTTTTCCCTGCTGGTCCAGAGTACCGAGAAATTTTAAGCAGGTTCTTTTCCCATCACCCATGACTGTCTGTGTTTGCAGGTTCCCTCTCCCAGCCTGTGCTGACTCAGCCGCCCTCCCTCTCTGCATCTCCGGGAGCATCAGCCAGACTCACCTGCACCCTGAGCAGTGACCTCAGTGTTGGTAGCTACTGGATATACTGGAACCAGCAGAAGCCAGGGAGCCCGCCCCGGTATCTCCTGGGCTACTACTCTGATTCCGATAAGCACCAGGGCTCCGGGGTCCCCAGCCGCTTTTCTGGGTCCAAAGACGCCTCGGCCAACGCAGGGCTCCTGCTCATCTCCGGGCTCCAGCCTGAGGACGAGGCCGACTATTACTGTGCAGTCTGGCCCAGTGGTGCTCCCACAGTGACACGCACAGATGGGGAAGTGGGACAAAAACCTCAGGCTGCTCAAGCCTTCGTGCCAAACAATTAAAGTCTTTTAAAAACTTGGGCCTTTGTAAGCTGCACATTGAACCCTTCCTGGTCATAATGTTTTACTATCCATTTTTTATTAATTATTTCCGAAATTTCAGGAAAAATAAAACCAAACTAAGCTGTGATGACACAGAAATTTTGACCAGTTGTTCACATGACAAAACCAGGGCCTTTGGAGCTGCCATTTTCCTCTGAAATAAGGAAAATGCGTGTGTCCCAAATTTCACCTTCATCAGTCCCCAGAACATTCCGGCAGGTGGATCCTTTTCCACAGCATGGACTCTGCTCTCCCAGGGGTCACAGCAGAGACGTCCCCATCCCGCCCAGGCTCCTGAGTTCAGGGCTGACCGTGGGGCAGTGTGTTCGAGGTCCTGAGATGTGAGAAGATGGTGAGCACCCAGGCCCAGGAGGACTGACGTACAGAAAGCTGGCCCGACACCTGAGCATTCAGAGTGGGATTCAAGGTGGGGATCCGGCAAAGGGGAAAACAGAGGTCTGAGGTGCCCTCTTTATGAGCCGTGAGTAGTTGGGGTGTCACACACCCAATGAGAAAATGCTGAGTCTGCCCCAGGGTTGGGGGTATATTTGGTCCAGAGATGACACACTCTTAAGGTGACACCACTGGGGGCCATGAAGACTCTTGTGAGTGGTTCTCCTGATCCCGCAGGCACTGACTGTGTCCTCCTGTCCCCTCAGATCCCACTGGAGTTTTCCAACAATACACGGTATAGGGTGGCCTCTGGGACAAGATGAGCAGGAATTCACCACATGTGTCACTTCCACTGTGAGGCTCCTTATGATCTCAGATCCACGGTCACCTTCTCCTGCACAGGGGTCAGCAGACATATCGGGAGTCACCGTGGCAATGGTCCTACAGGCTCCCAGGCAGAGCCTTTACATTTGTGACCTCAGACAGCAGTGAGGGACCTTCCAGGGGTCTGAGCCTGACTCTCCTCACCCAGGTTTGCTACCAGAACCTCACTGACCACTCTGGGCTCCAGCCTGAGGACGAGGCTGAGGATCACGGTTTCAGAGCTGAGCACGACCCCGATGCTTGAGGATCTCCTGTTTGTGGGGACATGTGATAAGTCTGCCCTCCATTCCCCGGTCACACCCATCACTGCCCTGTCCCTTCCTGGGACCTGCACCTGCTCTATATCCCCAACAATGCTGGGCGGAGATGACATGGAGAACGGACGTCCAGCCTGTGTGACCCAAGACACCTAGGTCCCTTCTGCTCCTTCCTCATGTGTCCCATGAGTTCCACCCAGGGTTTGCTGATCGTTACCTGAGCTCTGGAACCTTTCCTAAGTGGGGTTTCTTTTTCCGTCAGTATTTCCATCCGAGAAGAACTCCAGGTGTTAAAAGGACCCCTTCCCCTCAGGATGCGGCTCTCACGCCCATCACCTGTTTGCTTCCCCCTGGTTAATACCACAGACCCTGATCATGTTCACACCTTTTTCATGTAGGAAGATGTCTGAATGCATCTCAGTCACTGGAGTCCAGATTGTACGACCCAATGCTTATGATGTCAGAGAATGTAAATATTAAAGGAAGTTTCCAGAAGCTCGGTTCTTCCTTCAGTGACAATATTGGTGTATTTACCATTAAAGTGAATCACTGTGGGCCCGATGTGGGATGGGGAATAGACCTTGGAGGCCACTAAGTTAGGATGGGAAAAACAAAATGTTTATACTAATTGTTTCGTTCTCCATCCTAAGGAAAAAAAAAAAAACAGTTACAATTAGAATAAATAAGGAAAAAGAAACAAAAACTTATCATTGATTCAAAAAGCAACAGCGTGAATCTTCAGATTAACAATTAAAGACAAATGAAACCCAGAGTGGCAATCGGGAGGAGAGGACACGTTTTCTCTGACGTCGTTAAATTCCAGTGACCAGAGAGACATCCCACATCAAAGTGTGAGGAATGGGGGTGGGGACCTAACAGGAATCCCTCAGAGCAACAAGGACAACGGCAACAGCATCCACAGCCAAATAAGGCGGCCTGGGAGGTAATCCATGGAGGATTTTGTCCGTAGGAACCGGCAGGGCACCCGGGAGAATTTTCAGCTTCGAACCTGATTGAAGATGGGCCTGTATCTGCGATGGCCCCACAGTCACGGCAGAAGCACAACAACCTGTCGGGTCATTCAGACGCACCTGGCCACATAAGAACTGTGACCACGTCCTACGTTTAGCCTCCTGGAGGCCACTCATTGTGTCGGGACAGTTAACGTCTCTGTCCCCAGCCCCCTGGAGGGCCTTGCTCATTCTCCTGCTGGGGGGAGTGGCCTCACAGAGGTCCCCGTGCAAAGTCAGATGGCCCCTCCGGGGTGCGGGGTGTGATCAGGGGGGTCTGGTCTGAGGGGAGAAGGTTCACGGGACAGGCCCGCATGGAAAGTGCCCCAGTCTCTCCCGGAGACTTGGACACTCAGTGTCCTTGCCCAGGTGTGGAGTTTACACATCCCTGTTGGTGTGTTTCTTTAGCCAAATCCAGATCTCACACTCACTTCAGGGAACATAGTTTATAATCTATCGCCCTGTCCTCTCAGTTTAGTCCCCCATATTCTGTTCTGGCAGCAACATGTGAGCTGATTGTCACACACCCAGCAGACAGTCCCCAGTGTCAGAGGCAGGCTGCCCCGGGAAGTATCCGTGATGAGTCAGGACAGAACCAGGGACAGAGTCCAGCTCACTCAGCAGAGCTGACTAGTCAGGGCCCCCCCCCAACCCCACCATTTATCGAGCACTTACTATGTGTTGGGCTCAGGTCAGGGCAAGCAACCATGAGATGATGTGACAAGAAAGAATCAGAATCTGATTAAGTCTCTGAAGTCCAGCTGCTGCTACAGGGGATGAATGAGGGGGATGTGGGAATATAGTCAGGGATCTCGAGGGCTCTGTGGATTTGGTACAAAGGTGAAGCTAAGGTCCTGGGTAAGGGGTGGTGCAGCTGAGGTAGAGAAGAAAGATTCTGCGTGGTTTTGGAGGGAAGAAAGAATGATGGGTGGGAAACGGTTTGGAGCTGATCCTTGGCAACAGGGTGGGAGGTGAGCAGCTGCACCTCCTTGAAGAAGGTTCCCGCATCAGCATGTGAGGTTCAGGGCCCAAGGTCATGTCTGTGATGAAAACCTTGACCACAGTCTCACTTCTTGATCAGTGGTGACCCAGGAATGTTTCTTTTCCAAATGACAAATAAGGGATCTTGCTGAGTTTCCCCCTTCTTAAGCTCTGAGCTTTATTTGAGATGTTCCTTCTCCCTGACATCCATGTCACCAGGCTGATTTCCGACCTGGGAACTAATGGTCCATGCAGTCCTGGGCATCTCATCTGCACAACAGACCTTCCAGGTGATGGAGACTCAGCCTCCTGATCCATTGGTTCAGAACCCTGGCCTTCACGAGCACTGGACTGAGTCCCTCACAGCGTCTCCCCTGGCACGGTCATTGACCAGGGACTGTCTCCCTGGTCTGGGAAACACAGGGCCTGTCTGTGCAGCTGGAGTGAGGCCCATCACATGCAGACCACATGGCTGAGAGATCTGGGTCCACAGGGGAGAGGACAGGGGAGGCGGTTTCCCTAACTGACTCCTCCATGTGCGTTGCTCTGCCCTCCACCCTCTTCCTCAGTTCAGGTGGGTGTGGAACTGTGGACACTGGGAGCTGAGCAGGGGATGCAGACCACCTGGCGCCTGCCTCACAGAGTTCCAGATCTGCCTTCCCGACCCTTGCTTTGTTCTGCAAACCACCAGCCTCCGAAAAAGCACAGGCACTTGCATCAGCGAGGCCCTGACCTAAAACTCCGTAGTCTCCGAAAAGGTCGAATGCGGCGTCGCTGCCGTGTTTGGCCGCCTTCTTCACCAGGGAGCTACATGGGTGCCGCAGGTTGGTCAGCTACAGTGACACCATCGTCCACGCTCACCTGGGCTCTTCTCCTCCACCTGCCCCTCCCTCAAGGAGAACAGTCCCAGAGGCCCAGCTCCTGAATCCCTGGCCACACATTCTGATTCTGGTCCCTTCTGGTCCCATCACCAAGCAAGTGCTGACCCAGGTCATTTGGGGTCATTGCTGAGATCCCCATGGCAGGGGTCCCGGTCCCAGGTGGTGCTGGCACAGTTGCCCTCCTCTGCTGGGTCATGGAAGCTTGAATCAGCACCAGCCTGTTGCAGAAATGCACGTATCTGACTCTGATGCACATACGGCACAGACGCGTGTGCCATGTTTCACTCGTTCACACGCCAACACGGAGACCGGTGGCCAGGCGAAGCTTGGTCAGGGAGCAGGTGTACAACGAAGTGCTGCGAGTCCCCGGGGAGGACACGGAGCCAGCCGTTCGTGGGTTGGACACACGGCTCGATCTAAGAAGGAGGAATCACATGGAAGGGAAGAACTGCATCCCACAAAGAAGGGGACAGGCCTCCTCATGCACAGTCACTGCTCTGTGTTATCCTGACCTATGAGGACTCTGTACAGGAGACGCCACCTCTGTCCTGACCACCGAACACCCAAGAAACCTGTGCTCAGTCCCACTCTGAGGACTCTGAGTGGAGCATAGAGACTGCCCTCAGGTGATGGGGAGGACACATAAGGGGACATAAGGGGACACATGGCCTGGCCCTTAGTCAGGGGAGGTGGGCAGAGCCTTGGGGAGCAGGAGCTGTTTCTCATGGGCTCTAGTCACCTTGTCGCAGAATGATGCTTCTGGGACAGGGCACCAGGGGGCACACAGTGACTGTTTCTGTGGCGTCTGAGGACGCCAGCTGAGACAAAACACCTGGCACTGCCCGGAGCCCCTATTCAGGGCTCACAGCTGTGACAACCTCACCCCACAGGCCCCACACAGCCCCACCCCTATTCACCCCTCACACCCTCAGTCAAGGGGCCTGACCCAGGTCCCAGTGAGGGACCAGAAAGCTCGGGTGTCATTTGCATGAGTGGACCCTCCCTCTACCAGGGCTTGAAGAGGGGAGGGAGAGACCTGGGGGAAGCTCTGCCTCAGCTGTGGGGACACAGAGGACAGGACTCAGTGATCATCTCCACCATGGCCTGGCCCCCTCTCCTCCTCACCCTCCTCGCTCACTGCACAGGTGACTGGATACGGGGACAAGAGAGGGCGCCCGGGGAAGATGCAAGAGGTCCTACTCCCTCCTCTGTCTCTAGACCCAGCATCACCATGTCTGTGTCTCTCCCTCTTCCAGGCTCCTGGGCCCAGTCTGTGCTGACCCAGCCGTCCTCAGTGTCTGGGGCCCCGGGACAGAGTGTCACCATCTCCTGCACTGGAAGCAGCTCCAACGTCGGAAGTTATGGTGTGCAGTGGTTCCAGCAGCTCCCGGGAAAGGCTCCCAGACGTCTCATCAATGGTGATAGCAATCGAGACTCTGGGGTCCCCGACCGATTCTCTGGCTCCAAGTCTGGCAACTCGGCCTCCCTGACCATCAGTGGGCTCCAGGCTGAGGACGAGGCCGATTATTACTGCGAGACATATGACAGCAGTCTCGATGCCCCACAGTGCTCCAGGCCCGTGGGGAAGTGAGACAAAAACCTGCTGCCCCACTGCAATGAGGCTGCCCTGTGTAAACCTACTTTCCTACAAGAAAGCACATTCCTTCTTCTGTTTGGAAAATATGGGGTCTTAGACCCACGCCAGGAAACTTGTCTGTTAAATCTGTCCACATTGTGTGATTTTCTTAACTGACCTGAAGTTCCTGGGTATGGGGAGGGCTGACCTGGGGACAGAGTCCATGAGAGGTGTTTGGAGCTGGGGCTGTCAAAAGACAATACTCTGACGGGGTCCTTATCTAACAGAAATGTGCGTTCCCCCAGTTCTGGATTCTGGAAGTCCAAGACAGAGGTGTGGGCAGGTGGGTCTCTCCCGAGGCCTCGCTCTAGGCCGGCAGCTGGCTGCGTTCTCCCCGAGTCCTCACACGGCCTTCTCTGTGTGCACTCACCCTGGTTTCTCCTCCTTGCCTCATAAAGACACCAGCCCTACTGGTTCGGGCACCACCCGCATGAGACCCTTTACCTTAGTGACCTCCTCAAGGCCTGGTCTCCAGAGCCTGTCACCTGTGGAGTGAGGGTTTCCACACAGGACTTGGAGGGAACACAGCGCAGTCCACATCACAGGGCCAGGACAGGGCCAGGGAGGCAGATCCAGCTGTGTCTGACTCAGGAGAGCGTCTGTGCAGATGATGTGCATCCACACCATGTAGTGAACACCTACTATGTGCCAGATTTGGGTCTAGGAGCTCGGGATACAGTACAGACAAGACAGGAGGAGCCTTGTGCAATGGGAGCAGACACTGCCTGGGAGAAGAGACAGGACATACATGTCAAAATATTGTGTCCTCAGGGTGATTCCCCACCTGGGTACAAAATGTGTCTGTGGTCCCAGGCACCACATGCACACAACGAACCCCCTTGGAAAGATAGAGGCTTGTCCCCGACACATTGGCCAGGAACCCCGGCCTTCAGCATGGCTGGACCCGATCACTCATGCATCTTCTTGGCATCATCATGGTGACCAGGAGGAGACTGTCGGATTGTTTAGGTCACACAGCGCCTGTCCGGTTAGAACTGGGTCAGACAGACTAACCACAGGGCTGGGAGATTTGGGATCCTAAGGTAATGTAAAACACGATGGACCTTTCAGCAAATACATCCCCACCACACACATCACACTCCTCCTCCTCATCGCTAATTCAGGTTGGGGCACTGTGGACACTGGGACCTGGGCAGGGACACAGGCCAGGCTGTCCCTGTCTCCTAGAGCTGCAGCTCGCTCGCTGACCCTTCTGATATCCCTGCAATAGGTCAATTCCCGGGCAAAACACACTCAGCCGCCTCCATGGGGTATTGATCTGAAATTCAGGTGGTCCCAGGAGAGGCAGAAAGACAGCCTCACTTCCCTGAGGAAGAAGGAAGGTAGAGAAGGTTCAAGAACCCTCACTGGTGGCCACTTCCACATCCACCCCTGAGGCCTTCTCCACCGGTCACTCTGTCAAATGAGGACCAGACTCAGGGGCGAGCACTCGAAACTCTGTTCTGTCCACACCCTTCATCTGAGGGTGACTTTTCCCTCGAAACTGAAAACCTGCCTCCGCGGTCACCTCTGGGTCACGTCTCAGCATCTCCACCTCACAGAGTCGCGGTCCCAGGGGGCAACACGAGAGTCAGCCTGCTTCTGAGCCTTCCGTGACTCCGCCTCTGCAGGACACGAGGTCAATGACAGCACAAGAGCAGTGGTAAAATCCTCCTGGTTTCCCCACCTTGGCATGTCCTCGTCACTGTCCCGTAATACTCCGCGTGTGTCCATAAGATCATGCTACGTCCTCAGGCCAAGGGTCATTTACCTCCCCACATTGCACCCTATCCCTTCCGGTCTCATGTCCTGTCCACCCATCGACCATCTTCAGACCACTGACACAAAGTGTGTGTGTGGGGGGGGTAAATTTCTAGAAAAAGTACAGGGTGTGCACAGAAATGTTTAAGTCGCCTTGGGAATCACACCAGGACCTAAAAAAATTTCGTCACTGAGCCTAAGGAGAGCCCTCAGTCACAGCAATATAAATAGATTAGGTTACAGAATCCACTCAGATGAGCGACTCCTCTCTGCAGCGTTGGGTGAAAATTTTGAAACGATACACACACGGCTCTCATGCGAGGAAAGCATGAGCACGTGTCCTAAGTGTTGGTAGCCTCCCACTTACTGAAGAGAACAGGGAAATGGTAAAGAATTTAACAGATTTTTTTTTTTAATTTATTCCATGAAGAAATGGCCAATATTCAAACTGTGTTTCTTAGAGATAAAGTAAATAATGTTTGAAGAGGTAGTAAAATGACAAATTTGGGACAAAACTTCTCCTGATACAAAAACTACAAATTGAGTTAATTTCACTTCTTGACACACTCAGAGAGGGATGTCTAGATTGTGGACTTTCTCCACCTCACTCTTCCTCTCCGACCTTTCCTAAAAGGGGCTCTGTTGTCTCTCTGTCACCTTCTCACTTCTCTTCACCTCTAACCTCCGACACACGGCTCCTTCCCATCTCCCATTCTAGAAGCTTCAGTGGATCAGTCAGTGAGCTCAGCGTCCTCACACACCAAAGTGCATCTTCTTAGACCAGAGTCACTTGTCTGGCCAGACTCTGGTTCTTCTGAATTCGAATCCTATTGCTGCTCGTCACCCACTCCTCATGGGTCACTTGATTCGTCTCTGCCTTCCTCTGTTTATATCCATTGTGGACTTCACCTAAATTCTAGGGAATTTTGTGTCATGCCTGTGTCCCCTCTCCTCTCACGTGGTCTCTGACTCCTGCTCCTCTGTGATCCCACTGACCTCTATCCCCTCTCAGACCTGGGATAAAGGGCGACTGTGGCCTCTCTGGTGTCCCAGCATCCGGTGTTGCAGGTGAGGCCCTATCCACCTCCCACCCTTATGCTTCTTCTTCAGGGTCAGCTCCATGAGGCCAGGATGAGGGTGTCTATCTCAGCCTGGGTTCCCCTGCCGAACAGCATGCCCAACACCGGTGGGTGCTCAGTTAAGTTACCACTGAAGACATGTCCCTTGTCACCCAGGCCACATGGTACTGGGCCAGGATGGAGCTTGAACCTGGGAGAGAGGTCAGCTGTGCCCACGCTCCTGTCTCTGCCCTCAGCCTGAAAGACGCAGGGCCTCCTGCCAGGGCGAGAGCACCCTCGGGAAGATCCAGGGCCTGTCTGGCCTCCCTCGTATCCCAGTGTCCGTCATTGCTTTGTTGTCTGTGTGAGCCATCACGTACTTACCTACAAGCAGGGAAAGTGTATTAATGAATGAAAGAAAGAGAGAATGAATGATGCATCGTAAGTCCCCAGGCAAGTGGGTACTTTTAACACCTACATCCTTCTGCAGACGAGGCGAACTACGCCCTGACAGTCTCTGCATTTTTCTCCCAAGTCTCTCTACTTCTTTCCATGACTTCAGTGCAACAAATGTAGCACAAACCCACCACACAGCCATCACACCCTCCCCACCTGCCCTCGCCGCGTCAGGGGCATCCCTACCTCTCCCTGAGTCAACCTCCATCCACCTGGCTCTCTGAACTGTCCCACCCTCTCCCCCATCTGGGGTCAGTAAGTTAATTCCCTGTGTCCACCTCAGTGCGCATGCCGTTCCCCGCTTTCCCTGTGTCCTTCGCTGTCAAATTCCTCCAGCCACCTGAAACGACTCCTTGCTAGGGCTCTTTCAAGTTTTTTTCTTTTTTGCTTTTGCAGATTATTTTGGTTTCTGTAGTCTATCTTGATGGGTAGAAACCTATAATGCTTCATTGTGCCAGAACAGAAAGTACCCGCATTTGGTTTTTATACGTTGTGCATCTGATTCCATCTGCAGCTCAGGCTAATGCTATCATGAATCTCCCACCCTGAATACACAGTTGTTACATTATGAGGTGGGGCAGGGCAACTGGAGTGCTCTGTGCCTCCTAACCCTTGGGGTCCAGGGAGATGATCGCCTCCTGAGGATGTCTCCTTGTCCCCCTCGCTTTCCTTATCCTGCCGTCTCCCATCCCGGCACATGCAGGCCACCTTCTGGGCCACAGTATGAACAGCAGCCTTCACGTGTGCCTCAAGAGTCTGGTGAATCTGAGCTCTGTTTTCCCTCCAGCTTAGACTCCAGGGCTGGGTGTTGGTGACAAGGAATGGAAGGAGGGCCTTATGCCTCACCCAGTCATGACTGTGACTGTGACTCCCACACCGCTTTCCCCCATGGTGCTCCATGCCAATCTCATGCTTCCTCAGACCCTTGTCATGGTAATAAGTGTCCTGGTGGCAGGACAGAAGCCATTAAGCACTCCTGTCAAGTTCGGTCCTAAGATCTGTGCTAGAAATTCCTGCAGAGCATTACCTCTAAGGTGCGGCACTGATGAACGCGCAGATGGGATAAACTCTCCCAGCACACGGGGGCACGGCCACAGGCAGGTCCCACAGTGGTGCTTTGTGAACACCTAGGCCCTGCTCAGCACCCACGCCCCACAGCAGCTTCGTGGGTTTGCAGTGTCTTCCCTTCCCTGCCCTGGAATGCCCACACCCTGCACCTTCCACGTCCTCCTCTGGGAAGGCGTTTTTATCTTGGTGACTTCTGTTCACACTCAGCTCCCAGAGCATGAGCCCCCTCTGAGCCCACCACAGGGCAGGCAGGGCCTCTCTGCTCTCTGTTTCCCGCCTTGTGTCCTCAGCCCCAAGTTGGTTCCCACGCACTCTATGCCCAGAATTCACGTGAGCTTCCCTCTGGACTGCCACCCACAGAGGAAGCTAGAGTCAACGACGGTTACACCACGACCCCACCTGCATCCTCCCCTGTAGGGGTGACACTGAGAGAAGTAAAAGAAGTGTTAGCAAACAGGTGAAGCTGAGACCTTGGAAAAGCATAAAGGAGCAGAGGTGCTCCTGAGCACCGGCAGGGGGCGACATGAGACCCTCTTTGGGAGTCTCAGCAGGACAGGTGCTCCCAGCTGGGCACCGCTCCACTGACTGGAGTCCCAAGGGATGGGCCTTTTGCTTCCTCTGGGGAGTTGGCTGACATGTCCTCTCTTGGCCTGCGGTTGTCCCCTACACACTGGTTTGTGTATGTTCCCAGCAGCGACTTTCCCCCAGCAACACACGTGGCAGAAACCAGTGCATCAACTGCCAACCTCTGCAAGGGGCCCCAGTCCCTGTCAGTGCACCTGGGGGAGGGCAGGGAGTGGGGACACATTTGCATGATCAGCTTCTCCTTTGTGAGGCCATCTGGGAGGGGATAAGAGAGGCCTGGGCAGCCCAGAACCAGATCTGTGGGCTAAGAAGTGGCTGAGTACACCATGGCCTGGATCCCAGTCCTCCTCGTGCTCCTCTCTCAGTGCACAGGTAGGAACAGGAGTCAGAGACCGAGGTCAGCGGCCCCTTGACTCCTCTGTTCACTCCAAAGTGTCTGTGTTTGCAGGTTCCCTCTCCCAGTCTGTGCTGACTCAGCCGCCCTCCCTCTCTGCATCTCCGGGAGCATCAGCCAGACTCACCTGCACCCTGAGCAGTGACCTCAGTGTTGGTAGCTACCGGATAAACTGGATCCAGCAGAAGCCAGGGAGCCCTCCCCGGTATCTCCTGAACTTCTACTCAGACTCCAATAAGCACCAGGGCTCCGGGGTCCCCAGCCGCTTCTCTGGGTCCAAAGACGCCTCGGCCAGCAGGGGCTCCTGCTCATCTCGGGCCTCCAGCCTGAGGACGAGGCCGACTATTACTGTGCTACATATCACAGTGGCACTCACACTGTGCTGCACAATCACAGGGAAGTGAGACTAAAACCTCCCCGTGCCCTCCCTGCCTGAGGCCAAGGCTCTCTCAGGGTGATCTGTTGTCACTCCTGCAGCCAGCGTCTGACTTTCTTCTGAACGGCAATCTGACTTTCCCTCATTTCGCATTTTAGACCGAATCCTCACTGTTCTATCGTAAAAGTTCACGTTCTCAGGGGCAGAAATTCCCTCTCAGACATAAAGACCTCCCAGGGGTGATGGTGGAGGTGTGGACCATGGAGGGTTCTGGCCATGCCCACCTCCACGTGTAGGGGAGACTCAGAGCTGCTTCTAGTCACCTGCTTCGATCTGGGCTTTCAACACAGAAGCAGCATGCAGAGAAGAGTAGCGATGTACAGACCAGCCACATACCATCAAAAATTAATAAGAAAACTTTAGATGACATTTATAATAACATCGAAGCAAGAAATACTCAAGGACCAAGCTTCTGCCGGGGCTCCTCCCTTATGTCTCAGGTCAGGGGAAGGGACTCTACTTCCTTGTGGGCACATAAAAGCAGGGTCTCTGTGTGACCTTGTCTCCCACAACAGCTGTGTCTCTCCTGTTGCCTGCAGGGGCTGAGTCTCAGACTATAGCAACTCAGGAGTCACCACTGTCTGTGTCTCCAGGATGGACGGTCACAATCACCTGTGGCCTTAGCTCTGGGTCAGTCTCCACCAGTAACTACTCCAGCTGGTACCAGCAGACCCCAGGCCAGCTTCCCTGCAGGCTTATCTGCAGCACAAACAATCACCCCTCTGGGGTCCCTGGTCGCTTCTCTGGATCCATCTCTGGGAACAAAGTTGCCCTCACCATCACAGGGACCCAGCCTAAGGATGAGGCCGACTATTACTGTAATCTACATGTGGGTAGTGGCATTCCCACAGTTATGTGAACCCATGGGAAGTGCAACCAAATCCTCCTCACGTGGTCAGAACCGCTCAGCCTCAGAGGAGGCAGAAGGGAAAGGAGAGGGTGGAAATGGCCAGCACGCCATGGGGAGGGGGCTGCACGGCCCAGCTCTCCTGCCGTGGCTCATGACCATGTGCCTCCTCCAGTCTCTCCAATGTGACCCCGCAAGTCTTGGCTTCCTCTCTCCCTGCCTGCCTGTAATAACAGGGAGGGGGCTCGACTTCAAAATATGTCAACCACAGAGAGACTCAGAGACTCCACTGCTCCCTGTGTGTCTCCTCCGATTCAAAGAGCATGAAGTCGATGAGGTAAAAGGGGTCAAATATGTGGTGACAGAAAGAGATCTAACCATGGGTGGTGAACATACACTGCACAGTATATATGACTTACTGTTGAATTGTACACTTGAAACTTACTGGATTTCATTAACCAATGTCATCACACACATGCACACGCGTGCGCGCACACACACACACACACACACAGAGCATGGATATATAAACTATAATCCATTGATTTGTCCCTACAAATCTCTCCCATTCAAAAATCCAGGAACACTCAGAAACAGATTTAAAATCTCAGGTCACCGCTGAAAACTTGCTTGAATTCAAACTACAACCAGAAGTGGGAAGAACTTCCACAAGCACGTGTTCTCTGAGGATGCATTTTCTGGCTCATGGGAGGAGCATTTAGGATATTCTAAGACATCTGCTATGGAACTGGCTTCCAGAAACTCTAGTACCTGAGCTGACTCTGGTGTCAGGACAGGGTGCAGGGCTGCAGTTTGCGTCACTACATGGGCTGCCCCTAAGGCGTACGGCACTGGCCATGAGGGGGAGAAGCGGGGTGTGGAAATCCGGCTTGCTTTATTTGTCTCCTTTCTATTAAAAAAATCTTAACAGAAAAATTTTATGTTCAGGCCAATGAAAATAAATTTAAAGGAAAAAGCCTAATATGTAGTATGTTATATAGAATATATTTATAATTTGTTTGTATGCTTGTTTTCTGTTATGTCTATTGCATTATAAGATTCCTGGATTGGATTTAGGAGCAGGAAAAGAATATTAGTGGGAAAATGTGATCTGAATAAAAGTTGCAGCTTAGTTAACATTGTTGTTTCAGGTTAAATTCTTAGTTTTTAAATATGCCTGAGGCTTTGCAAGGTTTTAATGTTAGAAGAATGGGGTTGAAATTTCTATAAGTTACTTTTGTAATAAATTTCAAGTTTACTGTAATTACAAAATTGTTACAACAATAAAAAAAAATTAAACAAACACACACAGAGAAGAACCAAAATATACCTTAAGAGCCCAAGGCCTGTCTTCGGTGCTGTACGGGGCTTCGGAGCAACCTGTAAAATTTTCACACTCAAACCGCGGTCCTGTGCTGTACTCTCATTTTTCATGTTCCCTAAAGAAAAACATTTAAAAAATTAATTGCTTCACAGGTTTTTTATTTATCTGAACTATAAGAATATTAATCATTTTTGCTTACTACTTACAATTTGTCTGAAGGATCGTATCAATAATTTCCACAAAATCAGATGCCCAGAATTTCTCATCCGTCCATTTACTAGAGTGAACCATTAAGAATGGGTGCCAGGAGGGTTCCCAGTTTGGGTCAGTGTGAAGTGTCCTGTTCTTCCCAGATCGCCTCTCCCAAGAGTAAACACTCCTGGCCACAGTACACAAGCAGTGCAATTAGGTTCTAGAAGGAGAAGAGAGCTGATGTGCATAGCAGCACTGTTCACAGTGGCCAGGACACAGAAGCAACCGAGGTGTCCTACGATAAATGATTGGTAAAGACGCTGTGGTACATACACACAGTGGAATATTACTCAGTCCTAAGACGAGATGAAACACTGCCATTTGCAACAACATGGAAGGACCTTGAGATAATTATACTAAGCAAAATAAGCCAGACAGAAATAGTTGAAAATCACATGATATCACTTATATGTGGGATACAAACCCAAAAGCAACAAATAAAACAACAAACAGACACTCCTGGACATGGACAATAGACTAGTGATTTACCAAGATTTAGGGGATGGGCGGGGAGAGCTAATTGGGGTAAAAGGGGTCAAATAAGTGGTGACAGAATTAAATCTAACTATGGGACGTGAACACACAGTGTAAATATATATATATATATGCCTTACTGTTAAAAAATAATAAAATATAACTAAAAAAATAAAAGGAGAAGACAGGAAGACAGACTTCGCACATACTCAGAACTAGAAGGACAACATTGCAGTCATGTACTTGGGGGTTTATTATCTCCCCGCAGACAGGGTGGGACGGGGCAGGAGCTTTGAACCCTGAAACACCAAAGGTACAGGCAACACACACGCACTCATTCACTCACTCTCTCACTCCAAGAAAACCCTGTCCCCCTAGCCAAAGAATCTGGGAACTGGGTGGCCTATACGAATAAAATAATTTGACAACACCCACACTCCAACCTCCCAAACTAGCAGAGCCCCCAACTGCACCATCAAGTGACTTCAGCCTTGCTGACCAGCGTCCTGGTCTCCATCCCTTTCTGACAGAAGCAGGCAGCACCCCATGGCCCACCTGGGGGGAGTTTCAGTGGTTTGATGGAAAGCTGAACCTCCACCCCATCAGAGACTCAACAAGCCTGAGCCAGGCAGGGCCAGTTGGGACTGGTTAGCTCTGCACTTCTCCCTTCCATGATTCTGGCAGCCCAGCCAGGAGCTGAACTGGAACCCCATCTGTAACCAATGAAACAGAACAACATGGTAGAACAATAAGGTAGAGCATTCTGCACTCCTACACCCCTGCAGGTAACTTAGGAACCATTAAGAGCTGAGCCTTGATCTCCACCTGCATTAACAGCCCTGAAAATGGGGTGGGAGGCAGGGGAGTTGGTGCTGCAGGTGGCCCCGTTCACTCTCTGGTGTGAGAGTGAGGCAAAGGGCCCAGTGGGGAGCCGAGGATCTACCCCCACTGAGCACAGCAGCTCCCTTCAGCCCTGTGCTTCCTCCCTGAGGTCAGCGGGGCCCAGCAGGGGGCTTGTCTCACACACCGTCACCTCCATGAGGATCAGCTGGTGACAATCACTGCTCCATGTTCCCCAAGAGGTGTCAGCAGCACAGAGCAGTGGGAGTCGGTGATAAACTCTACTAGGCCAATGGGAGCTGAGCTTCTGCTGCTGCTCAACAGGAGGGTCACCTGGTGAGAGGAATAGTATAGGGACCCAGAGTCTTTAATGTCATTTCAAAAATATCCAGGATTCTATAAAAATACATCACTTGTCATCATATCAAGAACCAAGAAAATGTAAACGTGAACATGAAAAGAGAATCTATTGATATCAACACTGAGATGACTGGGATGATGAATCATGTGACAGGGAGTTTTAGGCAACAACCATAAAATCTATGAGACTAACAGCAACAGACACTCTTGGAAGAAATAAAAACAGAGAGAGCAACGCAGAATAGAAATAGATGTCATAAAAGGAAACCAAATAGAAATATAGAACTGAAAATAAAATAGAATTTAAAAGCAAATCGCTTCTGGGATGATCAAGAGTACATATTGCCTCTTTATTATTTCATTTACTTGTTTGTGATGTGCCTATGAATCTATTCATTAATGGTTGAACGAGAAATAGGGCCACCACTTCTGCATAGTTCCCACCGCCAAGAATATTCTTGGAGAATATGATCTCATACAACAGGGCACACCTGGTTGTCAGCAGAGCCTAAATGTTGACATTTGCAGAGAGAAGTAGAGGGCGTCCAAAATGATTACTCTCCTGTTTGAATCGTAAAATGGAAGGAATTGATGAGCAGCTTCAGAGAAACTGATCCACAAAAAGCAGAATTCAGTTATTTTATTTTACAGCAGAAATAATATCTGCTGAATCGGAACTAAAGATAAAGGTCACATGCATTTCCTCCAGGAAAAAAAAAAGCAGCTCTCATGTTCTTTGCAAGATACGACCAAAGGGAAGAAATGCTCACTTTATATCACGGAGGTTTTTTCCTTAGGTTTCATTTTAATATAAAGCAAGAACATTATATATTTTGAAAATATATTAAAAATTACACAAGCATTTTGAACATTCTTTCCTAATGTTCTGGCTTAAATTGTACCCTCCACCCCCAAAGGAGAGGTTAAAGCTGTATCCCTCAGGACGTAAAAATGACTTTATTTGAAAACGGGGTCATTGCAGATGTAATTAGCTAAGATGGGGCTATACTGCAGCAGGGTGGCCTCCTAATCCAAAGCGACTGGTGTCCTTATAACAAGGCAGACAGGTGAAGACAAGGAGGACATCACAGGAAGTTGGGGGCAAAGGCTGGATTTATGCAGCTGCAAGCCTAGTATTGCCAAAAATTGCCCTCACACTACTCCTGGTCATGAGGAGACAAGGAAGGATTCCCCTGCAAGTTTTAGAGGTAATACAGATGTTGGCCTTTTAGCCTCAAGAACTCTGAGACAATAGCTTATTATTGTCTAAGCCACACAGTTCTCATACTTGTAGTAAGACGAAAGGGAGATGCTGGCCAGTTTCACTGGGAAGCCTTGAGTACACTATTTTTTCACACGATACTCAAAATGGTGAAGTTTTGAGTTAAGTTTTCCAGACAGGTTGGTTGGAAGCAGAATAAATTCAAGTGGAAACAATTAATAACCAAAACAAACTATCGCCTGCATGCACGTGTTCGACTAACTATTCTCATACCTTAGAGTGCACGGGAAACAGCTAAGGATCTTGAAAAATGTGGATTTTGATTCAGTGGGTTTAAAGTGGGCCTTGAGAGTCTTCATTTCTAATAGTTCCCTGCCTGTAAAATCTACACGCATGTTTTACATCCTAATTCATAAAGTGTGGTGTGAAACAATAAGGAAGCCAACTGCCGGCAAGAACCAAAGAGAAATCTCTGACAGAAAGAACTAAAGTCTTTTGATTAAAGAACCCCACATTCCCTACACTTGACCCACAGGCGCCTCCTATTTAGGCAGAAGCCCACCTGACCTCCTTCTGCCTCCCTCCAGTATATCACTTCCAGAAACTTCCCTCCTTAACCAATGTTTCTCAGGTGCTGGCTCTGACCTAGAATGGCATATAAAAAAAATAATCATAGGATCTCTAAAACTTTCAAGGCAGAGACAACTCTTATTATTTAAAAGAAGGTAAATAAAGGTAAGCAAAGAGCTGCAACGTGATAGGACTAATACACAAAATGCAGTGGGCATGGCTACTACAGTACAGCATTCCAGGGGACGAAGCAGACAGTAGCCACCAAGGAGACTGTCAATCTCCACAGTCAAAAGATGAAGAATGGTTGAACAGGGGAGCGAGCGTAGCCAACCTAAAACAATGTGATGTTTTATTGCCCAGTTTATTGATTTGACCCAATTTTCATACCCAGAATCCTCTAACTGAAATTTTAGGCTAGGACCCCGTGAGGAAGTCACCACTTGACCAAAGCATATGGTAACAATTCTGCCAGTGCTGCCCCCAAGTGACAAATCGACTCTACCTTGGAGAAAAGGAAATATCCAGATGTTTTGAGTATTGTTGAACACATGATCCAAGTGACATTAATCCTCAGGAATGAAAAGCAATACCATGCCCCAATTTCAGTAGGGGTATTGGTTGTCTGGAGGAGGCACAGCTTACAGCCACTCCATACTGATTCCATAAATCTCCCAATGGACATATTCCCATAATTGTCAGCAGAATCTCCACACTTGCTTATTGACCTGGTGAAGAGGTGAAGAAGTAAGAGCATTAGTGGTTGAGAAGACCAAGGGAAAGCCTTCGTAATCTTGCCTGAATCCATTTGTTTCAAGATAGAAATTTTAAAAATACTATTGCTGTGGGAAAACGCAAAGGTTAGTCCTACACTTCATAATGCAGAGTATTGCTCCCCAACATGTCCTCATTTAATCCATAAATCTGGCTTCCAAACAACAACCAAAACAGACGGATTCTGCCAGGCGAATGTGGACTGCTACAAAACAGACAAGAAGTACCCCAACCGCAGCTGCTGTGCTTGTTGTGGTATATTTCCCAGAGCACATTAACACTGGTTCACAAATGTGGTGTAGGGCCATGAATCTGACCAGCGAGACTTTCCATGCCTATCAGCTGACAACGTAGAGTGTCAGGCCCTGTTCACACACACACGGAGTGCACGACTGCATACTTAAAGTGCTGCCTGAGATTATTGTTACTCTTCCTCTTGGCCAACATAGCCCCAAGAAAACTGGACCATCTGCATGTTCTAAGGAATCTCACAGTGATATATATTATATTGGTGACGTCGATTTGTTTGCACAAGATGAGCAAGAAGTAGGAAATACATCAAAGTCCTTGGTAAACAGAAAGCTCCAGGGAATAGGTGACACACTGAACAAAGTGTTAGGGGATAGGCAACACAGCCTACAAAGTGTCAGGGAATAGGCGAGATACCCTATGAAGTATCAGGGCCCACCATACCAGTGAGTCCACTACTACACTAGGGTTTTCCCAGTCTGTGATATTTTGGGATTCCTTTAAAAATAAAAAAATAAAAATAATTATATTTAACCATTTTTATTCCTAAATAGGAATCACAGCACCCTGGTTCTGGAAGTATATGTTCCACAATTGGGAAAACTGCTGTGACCCATTATCAGGTGACCAGGATAAATACTCAGTTTGATGGATCAGAGACAAACAAGGGTTCTGCATTCTCTGTATGAGGCAAGTCCTCCTGCCACTGGAGCCATACAGCCCTGTGCTAGTAGAGCTACCTGTCATGAGAAAGATCAATAAAAATACCATGTGAAATATGTGGCAAGCACTAATAATATAATTATAATGTACCCTCTAGGGTTCTTGGCAATAAGGAACTATGAAATATAAAACATTCAAAACTTCTGAAATGTTCCTGGGCCCTGGAAAAAACAAAGCTTCTGACTACAGGATGGTTAACAGATCATGGGGCTAGATACAGACAACATTAGGTGGGTTTAAGGGGAACCTAAGTTAGAGAACCCAAGATCATGGTGCACCTGCTCATCATAGATGGTTGCTGTGTGTGGATTGGAGTTGAGAAAAAAGGCGGCAGGGGTGCATTTAAGCTTCCACATACCCAAATCCCTTCACCAGGTTTCCCGTGAAGAATTCCAGGTGCTGAAAGTCATCTCCCGAAGCAACTTCAACTCCAGACCCAAGAACAATGGAGGGAAAAGAAGGGAAAGCCTTGCAGGAGAGCATCTGTCCATAGTGATGATCTCACCACCGGCACTAGAGGGGGCTGTGGGCCAGGGCCTGGGAAGGCAAGCCCAGCTGTGCACAGTCCTCTGGGCCCTGGCTTCCATTCACACAGGGTCACTGATGGGAGCCAGCTTCATAGCTGTGACCTGGCCACATTGCTGAATACTCCCAGGAGAGGAGCACATTTGCATGGCAGCCCCACCCCCGCAGGCCGTAGGAGTGATAATGAGAGCTGTGCAGGCTGACTCTGCTGGGGGCCTTGGGAAGCAGAGCACTGAGGTGTCTACACCATGGCCTGGGCTCCTCTCCTGCTCACACTTCTGGCTCACTGCACAGGTCAGGGAGATTTCCTGGGATAGGGGGTGGGGGAGGTCACAGGGCATCTTCATGACCCTATACCCTCTCCTGATTTTTTTCAGGGGCCAATTCCCAGGCCGTGGTGACTCAGGAATCTTCACTGGTCACGACCCCAGGGGGGACGGTCACACTCACCTGTGGCTCTAGTGCTGGGGCCGTCACCACTGGTAATTATGCCAGCTGGGTCCAACAGAAGCCCTACCAGGTACCCCACGGTCTAATAGGTGGTACCAGCAACCGGGTTCCAGGGGCCCCTGGCCGATTCTCTGGCTCCCTGATTGGAGGCAAGGCCGCCCTCACCATCACAGGGGCCCAACCCGAGGATGAGGCCGACTATTACTGTGCTCTGTGGCACAGCGACCATTGCCACAGTGACAGATGCAGGTGGGGAAGTGAGACAAAAAACCATAGGCTCAATGTACCCCCTGCCCCTGAACACAAAGCTGAACACAAGGCCTAGGAAATGTGTCTGGCATGTGAAAGGGATGTGAATCTTTGGAGGACAGAGGGCAGATCATTGAGAACCGCCACTAAGGCAGCCCCTAAAACCCTACCTCCTAGTGTTTGTGCCCTGTGTGATCCCCTCCCTTGAATGTGGGCTGTCCTAAGTGAAGGGGTCATGAGTTTGAGGAGTTTAGGATGATTAAGGAAAAGGGCAAAAAGTACTGTTATGAGATAGCAGTAATGCAAAGAGGGCAAGTGCCTCACAGCTGTAAACCTTCGACAACACTGGCATAGGGCCAACATCCAGAAGAGGAGGGCAAAGAACTCGAGGGTAGGATGGGAATCAGTGACGGGCATATGTGTCTCCCAGATGCCTTTCAGCAGCACAGCCACGATTCTCTAGGTCAGACTGCTATAAAGGGCAGCAGTTGTGTGGGGTCTTCAGAGCCTAAGGATCTTCTCATCTATGGCTAGATGTTGAGTGGTTTCATGAGGTATGAAAAACAGGCAATCTCCAAATAGCTAAACGTATGTTATTTGGTCTATATTTAAAGCAACTGGATGTGTAAAAATTTGATTTTGGTGTAGACAGGCTTAAGCCAATGGCTGTAGCCTGCTGTGAGAAAGTAAACAGTACAGGGGCCAAGAAACCGACATCTTTATCCCATTGATTTAACTGGGTTCTAACAAGTAGGACATGGGAGAGATGGGATATCACCTCTGACACTAGGTTATAAGGAGAAAGTGGCCTGTCTTGCTTGCTCTCTCTTGCTTTCTCTTGGATTGCTTGTCCCGGGGGCATCCTGCCTAACATAACCCTGTGGAGAAGCCTGCCAGTCAATAGTCATGTGATAAAGCAGATGCCACTGCTCCAGCCACGCCATTGATTCATGTGGTCCCTCACTGACCACTCAGCTACAACTAAACACTAAGCACTTTAGAAAGCTCTCAGGGCTTTTTGGTTCTACTCCAATGCCCAGCCTAGATTATCCTCACTCCCTAGACATCATTTATTATTTTAGGTATAAGCTAATATGAATATCTTTTTAATCTTCATTCTTCCCTCCCTTCCTTCTTCCCTTCCTCTTTCTCCTTCTTTTTACATTCCTTCCTTTTTATTTTGCCTTTGATTCTGTAGATTATAAATCTATGAGTTATTTTCTTATTCTTAATTCCCATATGCCTTATACTTCTTCATTTACTGAGTAAAACTATTAGGTAGGCCAGGTGCTTAGAATACAGATAAATGGAGATCATATGCCATGAGTTGGAAAAAAAAAAAAAACAGAAAGATGAATTGTGTCGTATGTTTGAAGGTGGTAAGTGATGGGAATAAAAGTAAAGCAGAGAATAGAAATAAGGAATGACATGAGGATACAGTTTTAAATAATCTAGCCAATAGGCCACACAGAGCTGATGCTTGTACAAAAATTTGAGATGAGGGAGCAAGCAGTGCCTCTTCCAGTGCAACACATTCTCTCAACAGTTCATTATCCTTATTCTTACTTATATCTTTGGGAACATTGCACGTATTTCAAATCTTGATGTATTTCATCAATTCTGATTTATGTTAAAATGTTGAGTTGATGCCTCTCTTTTTGTAGTGTGTGTGCATTTCTGTAGGTTTTTTATTGCTTTTGTGACCATTCCACAGGGATATCAGCTACTAAGATTAGAAAGGTAGAAAGGGAAGGCACCGCAGTCCAAGACTTAGCCTGTGTTATGCCTAGTGAACTTACTAGTGAGGACTGATTTGCCCAGGAACAGGGCCCAGGTTTTACAGTGCAGTAGGATCCACCTTCTTCTGTTGTTTTGCCCCATGTAGGTGACTATGGGCCTCACCTTCCATCTTCCTTATCTACTTTAGAGATTGATTTTTACAATTGTTTTTTTCTTGTAAATGTCGTGCCTAGAGGGAGATGAAAAGTAAAGGAGGAAACACCCAAAGCTACCTGCTGTGCTGTGTATCCCTGCTGCCCTATTGTTAGGCTACAAATTCAGTTTGTCCTGAGCTGGGGTATTTTGTTTTGTTCTGTTTCTGAATTGCTCTGTTGTGAAAGTACAAGCAGCAACCCAACCAGGGCAGCAAGATGGAGAGCGAAGAGCCAAATTCAAAAGCTCTCTTGCCAACTCGCCCTCACAAAGGAGCCTGGTCCTCAATCCCCTGCCCCATGATGCTCTTTCCACATAAATAAGGTCTCCACTGCCTCGATTCCCCACTTGGTCCCCTTTCCTTTTTTTCTTAACAATACTTCCACAGAGGGGTGCTCGATCCTCCCATCTGAGATTTTTCCATGTGAAGGAGTTAAGGGTTGTGTCCAGCAGTCCATGCTGGTTGCTGTTCTACCCCCAGTCTCTCCCATTCACTCCAGATCTCCGCAAAAGGACTTCCCTTTCCATTCCTTCCTGAGATGCTCTCTCTGGTTAATGTCAGGAAGGATCTTCTGAGAGACAGCTTCACGGGTCCATTTTACTTATCATTTGATTAGCTGCCTCACCTGTAGTTTAAAGTACTAGTACCTTCTTTCTTGAAAACATCTTGTCCTGTTAAGTCACATGAGAGGACTTGCTTCTACCGTCCTCTCTGAACAATCAGCTTCACTCTCCCTTTCCTTTCCTTTCATCCAGGCCCCTCCAATCCATATTTCACCTATTTTCCTGAAATACAAGTGTGCTCCTGACACTTCTCCCTTCAAAAGTCACACATGCCATCTATAACACCATGTTCGAATTCCTAACTGAGACATTCTCAGCCCTTCTCAGCCTCTATGACCCAAATGCTCAGCCCTGTCTTGTAGTTCAACTGAATCAAGTTACTTTTAATTATTGGGGTAACATTTTTCATTCTTGTCTCTAATCCTTTCTGTAGGATAATCTCTCATCTTGATTCCAAGAAAGTAGAATTTGTCTTCAATTCGTCGTGTTTAATAAGTAGTAATAATTTTATAAAGTTGAACGAATAGATAAATGAATATTTAGATCTTTTAGTTCCCAAAGGCTCTACCATCTCAGCATCTCCATGAATGGAATCATCCTGATGTACCCTCGGAATATCCAAACAATCACAGCCTCTCATATCAGAAATGGTCCAGAGGTGGTTGTGCAGCTAGACTGTAAACCCCTCCATGACAGGAGCTGTTGCCATTCTGCTCTCTGATGTATTCTTTCTGATACCAAGATGAATACCTCCAACACAAGAGCTGATGAGTTTTCATTGAATGAGTTACCACAGGCATAAAATGTGCTTGAATGTCAGGTTCCACCCTCAGAGTGCACCCATCAACTGTTCCATTTTAGTGGGCAACTCTGCCCCAAAGGCTGAAGAAACAGTCTGGGACTTGGTGTGTGATTCCAAAGCCTAAAGAAGAACGTTTCTTTTGCGCCATCCTCAAACTATAATGCCTAAGTCTTAAAAAGGCTTTATTGGAACTGACAGTAGTCATGGCATGTTAGTAATGCCAACTGTTTTTCATCCCTTTAATTTTTCTGTTTTTCTGTCACTGTCTGCAGTAGAAACATGTTTTTTTCATGATAAACTTTTGACAAAATTATAGAGATGGGGACCACACTAGTGGTTGCCAAGAGGCAAGGATGAAAGTGCAAATATAATGAAGTAGCGTGAGGTGATTCTTTTGTCATGTTGAAACATTTCTGTATCTTGATTGTGGTGTTGGTTACACAAAAAAAAACATGGGATAAAATTGCATAGAACTATACAGACACACAAATAAATGCACGTGTAACATGGTGAAAGTGGATAAGGTCTGTAGTCTAGTTAATAACAGTGTGCCAATGTCAGTTTCCTGACTTTGATATCGTACTATGTATGTAGGATGTCACCTATGTGAAGCTGGATGAAGGGTGCACAGCACTCTACATACTATTTTTGCAACTTCCTGGGAGTCTATGATTATTTAACAAAATTTTTTAAAAATAATTGTTTTTCAGGAAAAAATAATCCAAAATTTAGAAACACAACAAAAAGGTAATTGTAGGACCCTGGAATATCACACTAGAGATTTTCTTTTAAATCATGCCATCTGACCGTAACAGAACTTGTAGCCTTGCCTAAGAATAGATTAGGGCCCAAATATTTTACAACTGGTAAGTTTAGGTTAACATATAGAAAGCAGATTACAAGCAAAGTAGAAAGATAATCCCAAGAGTTATCGTTTTAGGATTTTTAACTAGCTTTTTTATATTTAGTTTAGCAAATCTTCTCTAGCTGTCATAGGTGAACATTCCCTCCTGCCCTGGTTATATAAATCCTGCTTCCTTATGTCCTTATTGAATCAGCTGCACTATTCTGTTTGCTCCTTCATTAATAGGATACATAAATTTGGCACATGCTCACTATTAGTTTGAATTATTTTCACAGTATTTGGAGATATGACTGAAATGTTCTCAACTCATGAAGAACCATTGGATTCCCGAAGGAACAATATGACATACTTTCAAGACTCTTTAAGTTTCCCTAAACTTCATGATTCATGAAGCTTTTATTGAGAAGTGGAAGATAATATTCTTTTTTCAGAGCTTGTACGTGTTAAAGACAGACGACACACCTAACACATACCTAAAATTCACACAGAAATATATGTATCCTCTCACAGAAAGTGGCAGTTTGTGCTATCTTATGACTTAATGACATCTATGACTTATAAGTTCAATAATTTATTGCTATATAAAAAGTTAAATATATTACTTGAAACTTCCTTATTGAGAAGCCATTAAAATGTACCAAGAAAAATCTGTGAAACTACATAAGGGATCAAATTTACCTAATATTCCTCATGAAGGGAAATATTGGATTAAATAGAGATTTAATTTTGGTTCAAAAAAGTCATAAAATTTGAAAAAAAAAGTAAAAATTGTCTCAATATTCTTAAGATATTAATTATCTCCAAATTGCTATAGACATTCAAAACAATCCCAATCAAAATTCATGGATTGGCAGAAGTTTTTAAATGATTTTCAAGTTATATGGAAATATAAAGGACATAGAAGAGTCCTAGTAATCTTGAAACTTTGTATAAAGCTACAGTAATTAAGACCATGTGGTATTGGCATAAAGATAGACAAATAGATCAGTAGAATATAATAAAGAGTTAAAAAAATAAACCAGCACTTTATATTGTGTTGTATACTTGGAATTTGCCCAAAGACTAGATCTTAAGTATTCTCACCACACACACATAAAACAATAACTATGTGAGATGAGGAATGTAGTAATGAACTTAATTGTGGTAATCACTTCATAATTGTACTGTGGTATATGCCTGTAGCATAATTATATATACATATATCAAACTGTCACACTTTATACTTTAAATATATACAATTTTATCCATTTTACTTCATAAAACTGGATAGATGGATAGACAGATACATACGTACATACATACATACATACATACATACACTTACAATCACTTGATTTTCAACATAGGTAACAATGAAGTTCGATGTGGGAAAAAGGCTTTTTAATAAATGGTACTGGAACAACTGAATATCTGCATTGGGGGAAAAAGGAACTTTGACCCCCTACTTCACACCGTACACAAATTAATTCAAGATGGATGGCAGACCCAAATGTGAAAATCAAAACAATAAAACTCCTAGAAAAAAAGAAAAGATGAGAATATTTTTATAACCATGGCATAGAAAAGGCACAAAGATATAAAAAAAAATTTGATAAATTGGACTTTATAAAAAGCAAAAGCTGCTGCTCATTAAAAGATACCAGTAAGAAAGTAAAAGCAAGCTAAAAGTTATAGAGGGGAAAATCAAAACAATAAAACAGTATTTGTTAGTTGAATAAAAGAATAGATGACCACTCATTCTTCCTATGTGTCATCACCATTCATATTCTCTTAAGGAAGCCACCTGGAGGCATGTGCATTCTCTCAGAGATGAGCACAGTCTGACAAAATCAGGGCTTCAGATTTAAGGGGCTCTTGACTCACAGGCCCATGTAAAAGGTTACTTCATCAGGCAAACCTCTCTACTGGCAAGGGACCCCTACTTCTACTTGTTAGAAGGGAGAAGAACTGCAGAAGAGATTGCCTCACGAGGCCCAACTTGTGCCCAAGTTAATCCAAAGAAGGGGAAAATAGAAGAACCTAGGCAAGGGAAAGAGGAACTTATCCAGGGGACTGCTGGGATGTAGATTTCACTGAGGTAACACTGACTGTGGGGGGCTACAAATATTTACTTGTTTTTATAGACACCTTTTCAGGATGGATAGACGCCTTCCCTACCAGGAAAGAGACTGCCTTAGTAGTTATCAAGTAACTACTACAAGAAATCCTCCAATTTGGTCTCCCTAGAACTTTAGGGTCGGATAGAGAGCCAGCCTTCACAGCAAAGGTATCACAGCAATTGGCTAGCAACCTAAATTTGCAATGAAAACTCCACTGCGCCTACTGGTAGAGTGAATGAATCAGACCCTAAAAGAGACATTAGTCAAGTTAGGATTAGAAACTGGTGGGACCTGGGTAGAACTTCTCCCTTCGCTCTCCTCTGAGCCAGGTGTACTCCAGATATTAATGGATTCACCCCATTTGAAATTTTCTTTGGTAAACCCCCACCTTTAGTACCTAAATGAGAAAAGGCAGAATTGCATAACCTTTCTTACTTACGTCTTTACAGGCCCTTCAAAGTGTACAGAAGATTTGGTCCCGGGTTCGTGCTGCCCACTCAGCCCTGGTGGATGGATTTCACCATCAGTTTCAGCGTGGGGACCCTGTGTGGATCCGGAAGTTCACTTCCAAAGGACTAGAACCCAAATGAAAAGGACCCTTCACTGTCTACCTGACGACACCCACTGCAGTTAAAGTAGACGGCATCCCATCATGAAATCATCACTCCCCCATGAAGGCAGCACGAGAGTGGACAGCTCAGGAAGACGGGCCCTTAAGACTAAGACTCAAGTGTACATAAGTATAACCCTTTGTTTCTTCCTTTTCTTCCTTTTTAGCCCAGGCATTCAACCAGCCACAACCAGAACCAGGAGCTTTCATAACTTTGCTAACAACAATACACAAGGTCTTAAATAAGACCACCCCAGACATAGGACAAGATTGCTGGTTGTGCCTAAACCCAAACCCCCTTACTATGTCGGGGTAGGAACTCCCCTAAATTTAACTGAGCTCAGTAGACTAGAACTTCAAGTCAATTCACTAGCAAAAGTAGTCCTCCAAAATAAAAGAGGTTTAAATTTATTATTCTTAAAACAAGATAGATTATGTATGGCTCTAGGTGAAACCTGTTGCTTCTATGCCAATAACTCTGGAGTAATTAGAGAAAGCTTACAGCTAGTACAGAGAAATTTAGATGCTAAGGAAAAACAGAGACTAGAATCAAATAACTGGTTTCATAGGATGTTCAACTGGTCGCCATGGCTAACAACCCTTCTATCTGCTGTAGCTGGACCTTTAATCCTCCTCCTCTTCCTGTTAACTTTTGGCCCATGTTTCCTTACTTTCTTGTTTAAGGAAAAGAATTAATTCTATTAGACTTTTAGTATTTAGAATAAAGACTATAAGCAAATTCCACATGAAGAGTCAAAGATTTTATTTTCTGCTAAGGCCATTGGGGAATGTGGTGGCTGAAAAATGACTGCTTGAAACATTATTACTTGCTGGAAATTACTGTTGGGCTATCGCCATGGGAACATAAGCTATCGCTCATAAGAACATAACATTCTAACAAGATCTCTGCTTCTGTACTCCTGCTTGCACACCTGACCTGTGGGTCGACAGGTAGTGAATAGAAGAAAAATAGACCTTTGTGTTCAGACGGAATGAAGAATGGGGTTTAGGGCTTAAAAACCCTGTACCTCTACATTTCGAGGCTGCTTAATTTGGGGTCTGCATACCCCTGGCAGACCCAGCTGGCTGAATAAAGAGTGTATTTCCTATAACTCACTGAGTTCTGGTGGTCCATGTGTCTTTCGGGGACTGGCGGCTACAATATGAGGAAAGTTTAAGTACAAGCCTTCTTTAAAAAAAAAAATGAAATTGAGATGGCTCCTCTGTGGCTTAAAAGTAAGAAATATGCTGTTAGAAAATTGAGAAAGGAGTTATGTAGTAGCAGAAAGTTTAGTAACCTTCAAAGGTAGAGCTTAATTACCCTCCTCTTGATATGTGGGCTGGACTTAAGTGTCTCCTTTCTAATGAATAGAACACTGTGGAAATGACAAAGTGAAACTTCTGAGATTCAGTCATAAAAGGCACTGCAGACTACTTGCTCACTCTCTTGGATCACTTGCTCGAGAAGCCAGCTAGTCATGTTTTGAGAACACTCAGGTAGCCAGTAGAGAGGGCCACGTGGCAAAACTGCGACTTTCTCCCAACAGCCAGCAAAAAACTAGTGTCCTCTCATCAGCCATGTGACTGAGCCACCTTGGAAGCAAATCCTCCAGCCCCAGTCAAGCCTTCAGGTGACTGCAACCTCATGAAACCCTTATGCAGAACCACCCAGCTAAATTGCTCCTGGATTCCTAGCTCTCAGTAACGGTGTAAGATAATGTTTTTAAGCTGTTAGTTCTGCGGTAATGTTATACAGCAATAGATAGTACATTCCCAACTCTGAACTGTTTTTAGTCCAGTGGTTCTTCCTGTTTGGTCCAGTTTTAGCAATAATCCTGCTGGGTCAGTTTGGGGAAAATCCTTACCCTTGGTACCTGATCAAATTCCCTATTCCCCACCCTCAATATCTTATCACCCTGGCAGGTCTTCAGCAATAATCCTGTCAAGTTGGTTTAGCCATAATCTACCTACCTTACCTCTGATGTTTGCTCTTAGTTATTTCTCATCCACTGACACCACCCTGTTCCAATTTTGACCTTGCTGGACTCAGAGTTCAGCTCAATCTCTCTTCCACATTACAAAACCCAATTGCAATAGTCCTCCCTTGAATAAATTTTTTCTTACCATCTTCAACAAGGATCAAGAATAACATTTGTTTTGTTACTGAAAATTACTCACAAA
The DNA here is from genome assembly GCA_030015415.1 of Cynopterus sphinx. NCBI lineage: Eukaryota > Metazoa > Chordata > Mammalia > Chiroptera > Pteropodidae > Cynopterus > Cynopterus sphinx. The sequence goes on from CM057390.1 coordinate 1,048,835, forward strand.
TTAATATTTTCATACCTTTACATTTTATATAATATTTGTTTGGGGAGGATAAATTTCTACATTAAAACATTTCATATTTTAACTATAGAAACAAAAAACATTTTTTCAAAAACTAATGTAGTAATTTGGAAAGAATGTATATATAGACATGTCAGTATATACACACACACCCTCAAAACTCCAAGGAAAACCATACATTCTCAGTAAAACTATAAATTAAGATCAAAACATTCAACTTGCAGATTTTAAGATCTTTTAATTAACTTACCAAAAAAATGTGTGAATTAAAATTTTAATAAAAATGAAAATATGCATTGAAATATTTGGAATTCAAACTATAAACAAAGCAATCTTAAATTCCTTAACAAAAGGGGAAAATTAGCTTTTAAAATAAAAGACTATTAAAAAAAATCCTAAATATAGTAGGTATACAATAGATTAAGGCAAAAAAAAAAAAAGAATAACAAAAACAAATTAGTTAGGATAATCAAGGGTTGCTTCTTAGAAAAGGTAAACTGAAAACATTGATAAAACTGTGCCAAATCTAATGAGGAGAAAAGGAAATAAATACATTTCAATATAAGAAATGGGAAAGAGAATGAGATTCTCAGTAGAAAGGATAATATTCAATGCCACGTGAAAATATTTTTGCTTCAGGAAAGATTTCTAATAGAAAAGTTGTGAATACAGCTGAGAAAAATCTTGAGTTAGTAAAGAAAAAGTAAATCATTGTTTCAATAGGTGTGTAAACTATCCAATAGAACTAAATAATGATTCTTTTACGATTCTAAAGACAAAAATAGAAATTCATTACACAATATACTCACTACCTTTAAGAGTAAGGTATTTCTCATTAAAACCCCAAAAAGAAGATAGTCCATTTTCATATCATTTAGAAGTCTGGCTAACACAGTAAGATTAGAAATAAACACAACCAGCACTAACGCAAAGAATTTTAGTGATACTAAAATAATTTTAATAAAACTGAAAATTTGCCATGTTATTGGTGAAAAGACAAATAACAAAAAGTTTTTCAAAAACACATTTTATTACTATAATTGCTACTTTTTACAATTTTTGGCAACATTAATAAAATAATAAATTTTATCTGAAGGAACAAGCAAGCAAAATAGACAGGGAAGTTCACAAAGGGTAATAAAATAGTAATCTTGACATATACTCAATAATTTTGTAAACAAAACAAAGTGACATTGCTTTTAAAAATCTAGAGGTATCAATGGCAAAACAGAGAAAGCTCCTGAAGGAACTCAACTCACTATATTAATTTTCTTTTGATTGCAGGCACAGAAATGGACTCAAGCTAGCTCAATTCTAAGAGAGAAGCAAAGCCCTTGATAATGATCTCTTCCCAGCTTTTTGTGAAAACCCAGGAAATTTAACTAGATTAGAGAGGGAAGAAAAGAGATGGGAGACATAAAGTGCCTTCAGAGGAGGGGAGAGGGGGGTGATTTCATTGTCAGTGCCATTTTAAGAACATTGGTGAAGTTCAATGAACCAAAGGAAGTGTCAAACAATTAATCGAGGTAGCAAGCCATGCAGGTCTAAGTGAAGTGTGTTCTAAGACAGAGAACAGCAGCTGTAGTCTTTGGATTGGGAAGAAATATGATTTGCTTGAGGAAAAACAAGGCCAGTGTATCAAAAATAGTTCATCGGTGGAGAAAATGGTAGAGTAGTATGGCAGAGAATGAAAAAGAAAGGAGGTAGGCAGGGGTCATATCACTGAAATCTTGGCAATAAATAACAATTTACACTCTTAAGGAGCATATTTTAGTGAAAGAGCAAACAACAGTAATAGTGTTGATAAAACTAAGAAACCACAAACACACAGAACTAAAACATTTTATATTTTTACCATAAAACAGAATAAGATAAGTATGCAAAATTCTGGAGATCTATTTATACACAGAAGTTTCTACCTGAGACCAGAACAAGTGAAACACACACACTTTTCTACACCTAAATAAAAGAGTTCAGGCTGAAATTTCAGCAAAGTGCCTAGGCCCAAGCAAACTAACTGAAAAGACCTAGTAAAATGTTCAAAGTGCAAATCAGTCAAACATTGAGCAAATAAATACAACAGAATGTACACTGAGGAAATTATCTAAAACATAGACAATATACTTACAAATATTGTATCTGTTGTCTTTCCTCCCCAATTCTAAGAGGGATGCTAAACTCTTGATTATCATTTCCCAGCTTTTTGCAGAAGCTTAAGGAATTTAAGTAGATTGAGGAAGGAACAAAGGAGTGGGGAGAGATAAGATTCCTTTAAGGAAGAGGAGAAAACAAGGGGGGGAAAGAGAGATTTCTCCTGGCTCCAGTGAACAGCCAGGATCTGAGAGTCCTTGAGTGGTGCACAGAGGCTGCTAGGTCGGGGGTGGAAGAAGGAATGGTACCAGAACATTCCAAGGGAGATTGTACCCTGGGAACTGAGAGAGGCAGCCAAGGCCACTGATGTTCAGAAACCAATACTCAGAGGGTACTCCACAGTGCTGTGAAAGAGCCCTTAGAGATGGCAAGGAAAAAAGGTTCCCCCACAATATAGTCACCTATTAGATAGGTGGTGAGATTACATCAAGGACAGTAACCTAAGACCTAACACTTACTGAAATAAAAGAGACATTTCTTGCACATTGGAGTGGGTCAAGTAAGACCCAAACAGCATTAATTTCAAAAAATGGGAAATTATGCACACAAGAGAATAATAACGGTTAACTATTATACATTCATGTCCAAGGCAAGATACAAAACTGCAAACTTCACATATTCAATTAGGGTAAGATATAGGTACACAGAAAAATATAAGGAAAAGCCCTAAAATGGGCTTAATTTTAGTCAGTCACCCTGGGCTATTTTTATCCACTGTACCTACTGTTCTTGGACAACCCCCATTCCAGTTTACACTTAGAGAACTAAGTTTAACTCAGTCCATGAACTTAATAGATACAACTTGTTTTTCTGTTAAAATTATGTGTCCAGTACAGTTCAAACTATGGATGCCATGGGAAACTTTACTTCCTTTACTGCTTGGCTTCCAGGGACATGGCTCGTTCAACCTGACTAAAGGCCAGCCAGAAAGGAGAGGGGAGGGAACAAATCGAACTCCCCTGTTGATCATTCAACAGGAGGTCCACTGGCACCAGGCCCCATTCTATTCGCTAATTCTGCTTCTCCAGCTGAAGCCAACGACACACTGTGGCTGTCTGATGTCTGCAGGGACCCCTTGCCAAAAACATAAGCATTCTATTGTAATGGTTTGTTTCCTTAGATGCTCTTGAACTAGGAAAAAGACACTCTGACACAGTATTCCTTCTGCCTTGGCACCAACACTGAAGTGAGTGTGTGCCTCTCAACTAGAATAGAGCACCACTGCTCTCCACTGACTGACCTTTCACCTTCTGGTCCCATTCATGCCACAGTTTCTCCTCAACTTCTCCAGGCTTGCAGAGCCAGCTTATGTCAGGCCAATACTATACAGGCACTTCTGGGAGTTCAGCAGCAAACAGGACCGTGCCATAACAAAGCCATTCCAGAATGACTAGAGTTAATATTGAAATCTTCAAGGCATGGAAAACGTAGAAAATAAACTTAGTACTTAATACTTAAAACTCTACAGATTCTATATACAGAGTTTTCACACTTACTAGTAACATGAAGTACCAAAATAAATAGGTTAACAACTTTTTTCTTTTACATACATATACTCACACAAGCACCTTTTGTGTTAAGCCAGTTACATGAAAACTAGGTAATATATATTTTAAATAACAATTTCAACATTCAGATCAAACAATAATACTGTATTTTATGAATTAAAAAAAATCAAAAATGATCCACTAGTTTCACTATTTTTCAAGCTATTAAATAATTTCCTTTAGATTTACTGAAACTAGGATTAACGAGTTTTTTTTGAAATTCTACTATTAGGCCTGGGGGGTGATGGTTCAGAATCAGACGTGCTCACAGTAATGGATGCTACTTCCACTGACCCTGGTTGAAGAGGTCCCGGTGATACCTGAATAACAACTTTTGTTTCAGGAGGCAATCCTTCTAGTTGCTTAGGCTTCTTAAACATTTGATGACAATGGGTCTTGTGCTCCATTTTCTCCTTGAAAGTTAAAAACTGTAGCCGGCATTTGGAACATTGGTGAACACTCTTTTCCCAGTGTCCTCTATAATGACACATGTAAGGTGTTGCAGTTTTAAAATTTTTGAGACAAAATGGACAAAGCAAATTCTTAGTGTTTTCATGGCACGTTCTGAAATGTGTTTCCACATCAGCAAAGGCTGACGATCTGTAATTGCAAACCGGGCACACGTAGGGCATTTCTCCAGGCTTGTGATTGTCCTTCATGTGCTCTAAGAGAACCTGATCTGTTTCAAATGACAATTCACAAATTTTACAAACAGCAGAGGGCTTCTGGGAAGTGTGTACACTTTCAATGTGACACTGCAGTTGGAAGGGAGTGGGAAAACGCCGATGGCAGTGCTGGCAGGTGGTGTGGTTTTCCCAGTTGTCTCCCCTCTGTTTCTCAAGTTCCAAATGGTGCTTCACGTGGTTCATAAATTTGACATTCTTTAGAACTTTCAAGCAGCTAAAGCATTTAAAGGCTGTGTGAGTCTTCTGTTCTAGCAGCCCATCTCCTTTATGCTGTCCGTAGTAGAAGTCATGAAGTAACACGATCAGATTTCCTTTCTTAGGATCAACAGTCTTATTTTGACTTGCTAGACCTGAAAAGTCTATTTTTGTCACACTGTCCTTTGGAAAAGCTGTTGGAAAAGGTGCTCCATTCAGAAAAGGGTTTAATGAGGTATGAACACCATTTGAGGGTGTGCTTTGCTGAGTAGTCATTGCATGAAAGATACCTGAAGCAGACAAAGTTGAAGAACAGCCCACAATGATTCCATCACTGAGTTTAGGCCTTTTGGGATTTACACTGTTTACCTCAGAAGTGGAAAGTTGCTCTGATGTGCAAGGAGTTTTATTCATACCTCCTACAGAAAGTGCTGCCCCTGCTGGATGCTGCAATGAACTTGGGAATGTTCTCAAAGAACATAACTCTGAAGAGCTATTAGGCACGACTTGTGGTGAATTATTTTTATAATCAGGCTCAGACAAAGGCTCAATAATAATAGGACTATCTGTTAATCTTGATTCAGATTCAGAAACGGGCAGGACAACCACTGCTTTTGATGTAGAGGTCCCCTGACTTACAGGCTGCAACTTGTGAGTTCTATCTTTTCTGAAGTGACCATACTTTTTTCTCCTTAAATATGAACCTGGGGTGACTCTGTTCAAAATGTTTGAAACGACTGGTTTTGAATTTGAAGTAACCCCAACAAAGATCAGCTCAGCATCTTCATTTGCATGTTCCGCCCCAACGAAGATCAGCTCAGCATCTTCTTCCTCTACTTGTTTGGCTTCTTCTGTGTTCTTCTGTGGTTCTGGCTCTTGTTCTTCCTCACATAACATACATGGTGGTTCCATTTCTAAGTTTTTATTCCTGAAGGGTATGGCCACAAGTCTCAGTGCTTCCTTTATATAAACTGCCACCTAGGTACAAAAACACTACACATCAAGAAGTAAAGAAAAAAATGTGTTAACTCATTTAATTCTCTCCAAAACTCTAAGATAGTTATAAATATCCTTATTTTACACATAAGGACAGTGAGACCAAAGAGGATAAATGACAACTTAAAATTTTGATTACAAGTCTGTATGACTCTAGAATCAGTTTTGTCCTGTGATTATGATCTTTTCCACTAAAAAAAATACAATAATTAATCACTAGGCAAAATCACATATAAATGGCAATTTTTTTTTTAAACAAAGGTTCCATTACAGAGTGTTTAGAAATATGGGCTTTGGAGTTAGAGATGATTAACATGGAATTCTAAGTTGACCAAACATCAGCTGTATCTTCTTTGGCAAGTTTATCACTTTTAAATGTGTTTCTGTATCTTAAAGGCAAAAATTCTTATTTCTTAGACTTAAGGTAACAGCTCTTTATCAAAAGCACCAACTAGGCAATGGCAGTTTGCTTTGTAGTAGAATTGGAAGAATATTTATATTAAATGCACATATCTCAATTGATTCACACATACTAATTTCATATATATTAATATAGAAAAGTATCAATGACTAAGAATAACCTACAGCTAGTCAGAACACAGTATAATTCAATGTCAAGTGTTTTGCATATGCCTAGCAAATTTGAAATGCACTCTTAATAATCTCATCCCAACTCAAGGCCCTAATTATAATCCATTCGCTGATGTCTCTTATTTTTCTTCCTCTGGTCCTGACTTCTCCTACTGACTGAACTTAAATCCAACAGTACTTTTTCCTTACTCCACTTCAGTCTCTTTTCCACTTGCCATAGGGATTCTATTAAAACAAATCAGATTGTATCTCTGCTCAGCTCAAAACTCTTTAATGGCTTTCTGGTTCACTCAGTAAAGGGCCAAATCCTTCCAGTGCCTACAAGACCACACATACCTCCAACCCTGCATACCACCCTGCAGTTACCTCATTCCTCTCCCCATCCACTTTGTTCTCACCACACTAACCTCCTTGCTATTCCTTGAACACATTAAACACTTTACCTTGCTTAGGGACCTTGTATTTGCTGTCCCTCTAATATAAATGCTCATCATCCAGGTACCTGCATGGCTGTCTCCTCACCACCCTCAGGACTCTGGGAGTCTAGGATGGGAACAACTATTAAACCAAGATTGCTCTTTGTCAAAAGACATGACTTTTTCTAAAAAATAGAAAAAAAGTCAAAGATTTACAGACACTCACCACCATTTCCACTCTTGGTACCTTTCTGATCTCTTCTCCCACTATTCCAACATCTGCTCACTCTAATCTCACCACATTGGCTTCTTTGCTGTTTCTTAAACATTCCCTTCAGAGTTTCTGCCTGAAAATCCCGTCTCTCAGATACCATCATGGTTAACATTTCTATCTCTTTTGAGTCCATGTCCAAACTTACCTCTCCCTGAGACTTATTCTGACAACCCTATCTAAAATTGCCACATCCCTAGTCACCCTACATTCAATCACATGACCCAGCTCTATAATCATTTTCCTAATTTCATAATATCACCTGCTATTTCACCAGAGAAATATACCTGGTCCATAAGCACAAGAAATACTGCTCAACATGTTTAGTCATTAGGGAAATATAAATCAAAATCACAATCAGATATAACTCCATACCCACTATTGGCTATAATCAAAAAGAGAAACAAGTGTGGCAAAGGATGTGGGGAAATTGAATCCTCATTTATTGCTGGTGCAATTGCTGTAAACAGTTGACACTACCTCAACAATTAAATATATTTACCATATGACCCAGCAATTTCACTCCTAGGTATATAGCAAAAAGAACTGAAAACATAACTCCACACAAAAACTTGCACAACAATGTTCACAGCAGCATTATTCATAATAGCCACAAACTGCAAACAATCCAAACATCCTTTAATTGAGGAACGGATTAACAAACTGTGGTATAGCCAGCCATACAAGAGAATATTATTCAGCCATAAAAATGAATAAAGCACCACTATACATATATGACATGGATGAATGTTGTAAACATGCTAAGTGAATAAAGTCAGACACAAAAGACCATATGGTTTATGATTCCACTTACATAAAATGTCTAGAATAGGCAAATTCATACAGACAGATATAAACTAGTGGTTGCCATGGGCTGGCGGAAAAAATGAATAGTGAGCCAAAGTTGAGTGAATAACCCCCAAAATACCAAGTCTTAATCCTTGAAACATATATATGTTACTTGATTTGGGAAAAGGGTCTTTGCAGATATGATTAAATTAAAGATCTTGAGATGGGGAGATTATCCTGAATTACACAAATGGACCCTAAATGCCATCACGTGTCCTTATAAGAGAGGAAGATTTCACACATACACTTTAAGAGAGCAATATAATGACAGACCAAGGAATTCCAGCCATGACCACAAGATGGAAGAGGTAAGGAAGAGACTCTCCCCTAGAGTGTTGGGTAGGGGGGTGGATACAACTCAGCCATCACTTTGATTTGGGTCCAGTGATACTGATTTCGAATTTCTGGCTTCCAGAACTGAGAAGAAATATATTTTCCTTGTTTTAAGTCACCATCTTTGTTAATTTGCCATAGTAGCCACAGGAAACTAATACAGGGAGTGACTGCTAATGGCTACATGGTTTTAAAGTTGATTAAATGTTTTAGAGTTAGATATCAATAAAGATTGTATAATTTTGTAAATACACTAAAAATAATTCAATTTTAAGACTCTAAAGGGTGAATTTTATGGTATGTGAATAATACTTCAATTAAAGCAAAAAACCTTAGCAATAGGCTATGTGACTCCCCCACATCCCAACAACTGATACTAAATTTTCAAAGCCCTTAAGGGGACTTCATTCATGTCACAAGAGTTAGATAATCAGAATTATGGTAACAATGCAAACTAATCTAGTCAATAAAGAGAGTTAAGCTAGGGATCAATTGATCAAAATGTAGTGGGAGACATACCTACCAAGAAAGGAAGAATTATCTTCTTGCAGAGTGGATATTTCTCTGATGCTAAAGACTTAGAACACCAAATTAATTATACAGTCATGCACTGCAGAACAATATTTTGATCAACACAGACCACATATATAACAATGGTCTCATAAGATTATAATGGAGCTAAAATCTTCCTGTAGCCTAGTGACATTGTAGACTGTTGTAATGTCATAGTACAACGTATTACACAAATAACATCGTGTTACAACTGCCTATGATGTAGTTTGTAGTTTAGGAGCTGTAGGGAAACAGAATCTGTCACTCTAAAATATCCACTTGGCATAAGGATTATCACAGGCTGGTTAATTTTAAGAAACAGAAGACATGGGAGAAGCTCTGAAAACCAAGAAGTTACCCTTTGTAAAAGACATATTTGTAAGGGAAATCTCCTCTTGTAAGGATGTCTTCCTGGCTGTACCAGGAAGAGGGGAAAGACTTCACCTCCAGAAACTCTCATTAATACAGAAAACAAGGACTTATACTGCTTGACAACCTTACCCTTGTTTACTATGTTTTTCCTGGTAACCTCACATAACTGACTTCCCCAACTCTTAAGGTCTTCTTTTGTCTTCAACTGAAGACGGTATGTACAATGGTGTCTTCACCCATACTGGCAAGTTACTCATTTTCCCTGGTCTATCCCATTATACAGGAGGTATACTTGTTATTAACTTTTTTTTTTCCTGTTAATCTGTTATTACAGAGATGTCTCAGCCAAGAGCCCAGAAGGATAAAGGGAAAATTATTTTCCTCCCCTACAGAGCAACAGGCTATACCATATAGCCTAGGTATATAGTAGACTATGCCATCTAGGTTTGTGTGAGTTCACCCTATGATATTCACATGACTAAAACTGCCAAAAGACGCATTTCTTAGAAAGTACCCCCATTAAGTGGTGCATGACTGTAAGCAGACTTACTAAATATCCGGGTTTGACCAGGACAATTCCAGTTTAACCTGCTCTCCTTGTATATTTATTAATAGTGCCACTTTTCAGTATTAAAAATATCCCATTTTGGGTGAAAAATTAGTCAACCAAATTATAAGGAATCTGGAGGTTGGGGAAGTTGTGAGAGCATATTCCATGCAGGTCAGATGGGCTCTGTGATGAATCTCTACATAACTAATATCTCTCTGCCATTGGGAAGCTCCTAGGGAAAAATCCTAGTAAGACTTCTTTAGATCATTCATATTTTGTTTTTGAATGTACAGAGCTAATGCTTAAACTCTTAGAATTGTATTATTCTACGTTATTCAAATGACCGGCTGATTAATTTGTACATTTAAAAAGAGAAAGAATATGAGTAGTTTACAAGGAACTTACAAAGGATAAGGTTTAAATAGCTTGCGCCCACATTTATAAAGTTTTAAGAAGCCAAAAGATGAAAGTCACTATTATTATTATTATTTTTTTGGCACATCAAATTGACCCTAAGGTAATATCCCCTTATAACTTCTGGATCCGGAAAAAAAAAAAAAAAAAAAAGGAGGAAAAAAATTTTTTTAATTAGGGAAAAATTTATCTATGGAAAGATGATCATTCTATATGTGGTCATACATACAAGTTTGGCTATGTTTTGATGGCTGCTATTTTGAGTGAACTATAACTATAAAACATACCAAATGAGTAGAATTAAAACATATCCCTGTTCACAAAAGGCTAAGAAACAGAGAACTTACACATGAATCAAATGATAGAGTTTGCACAGTTCTGACAGAGAAAGGGAGAGGGGATAGCATCAAGGTGGTGTCTAAAAGGAATCTGGATACAAGACCACGCACTCAAATGTTTGGTGAGCCTACCACATGCCAGGTACTGGTCTAGGTGCTAAGGATACAGCAGTGATCCAAACAAAGACCCTTTTCTTCAGGGAGCTGACATTCTAATAGGAAATACTAGAAAGTAATTGTTAATATAGATATAAAATATTACATGTATTATATTTTGTTACATGTAATATATAATAGAACACGTGAAACATTATATATTAAATATATTTATGTATATGTAAAATTTTTAACGGTTATAAATGCTAGTGAGAAAATAAAGCTGGAAAGGGCCAGGTAGTGTGGAGGCAGGTTTTTACATGACATGGTTATAGATATCTGGGAAAAGTACTCCAGCAGAGGAAACAACAAACAAAGTCTCTGAGACTGGAGCACGCTTAACAAATTTAAAGAATGGACAAAAGGCTAACACAGGCAAGCCAACAGAAAGAGAAAGAAGTTGGCAATGAAATCAAAGAATGAAATCCTTGTAATGGAGCAGAGCCAAGATCAGGTAGGCTGATGCAGACCATTCTAAGTTCTTTGATTTTCACTCTAAGCATGATGAGAAGTCACTGGGAAGTTTTAAGTGTGCAATTATATGATCTGACTTTCAACAGATCACTCTGGGTGCTGTGCAAAACAACAGACTTTAGAGGGTTAATATTGGAAGCAGGAAAACAAGAGGCTACTGAAATAATGTAGACAAAAGAAAATGTTAGTACCAGACAGAACAGGGAAAAAAGGTACTAACAAGGGGTCAGATTCTACATCAATTATCTCGAAGGTCCACAACATTTGTTCATAGATTGGATTTGGGATGTGAAAGAGGGAAGGCTGAATACAAGAGGTGATACTGAACGATAAATATATGATACCAGAGCTCAAGGAAGGTGTGGGCCAGGTATACATATTTTGGAGCCTTAGGCATGTAGTGTTATTTAAAACATAAGACTGGATGAGATCACCTAGGAAAAGAGATCTAAAATCTAAGCCCTGGGGTATTCCACTGGTTAGAGATCAGAAGGATGAGAAAGAATGAGAAAAGAATATGAAGAATGAAGTTACAACTGTGGCAGCGTGGAGAAGTGGGAGAGGGAAGTGTCAAGAAAAAAGCATCCCTATAATCCAAATGAGGAAATAAACCACTCTGAAAAATACTTCCAATAGATCGAATAAAATCTTAAAAACTGACCACTGAATTAAGCATTATGAAATTTACTGGTGACCGTGACAAGAAAAGATTTAAAGGGTTCAAAGGAGAATAGCAGGAGTCAGCAAATATGAATAATTCTGGAGAAATTTTCCTGTAATGACAAGTAAATATGAAATAAAATGAGCGGAAGGGGGATTTCCTAACAAAAGATAAATTTTTAATGACAGGTGGCATTACAATCAGTCTGTTTTCAGGAATGATCCAGAAAAACAGACAACTTAATTCAGGACTAAGAGGAGACCTGCTGGACTAATATTGGATAAACAAGAATTGCTTTGATCTAGTACACAAGTAGAGGTTTTTGCCTTAGCCTGGAGTCAAATAATGCACCCACAGTAATAAGACAATGCCTGAGATCATATGGAGAAAGGTCGGAACAGCAGATTAATAGCTGTGGTAGCCAGCCTCCAAGATGGCTCCAAATGAATCCTATCTCTTGGTATTCACTCTGGTGTAGCCTTCTCTCACACTATCACAGGATTGGCCTGTAGGACTAAGCAAATACAGCACAGATAACTTCTAAAAGTCTGCACTTCATCTTGGGTGCAAAATCTCTCTTGAATCACCTGTTCAGGGAAAGCCAACTGCCATGACACAAGCAGCTTTGTGGAAAGACCCAGGGTAAGGAACCAAGGCCCTGTGCTAAGACAAAGATCATCCAACAAAAGTCAAGCCTGTGGATGTAACCAAAAGTTCGACTTTACAACCTCATGAGAGGCCCTGAGCCATAATCACTGAGCTAAACCACTCTTGGGTTCCAGCCCTTCAGAAACTATGAGATAATAAACATTTATTTTAAGGTATTATGTTACCAGATAATGTGTTATTCAGCAATAGATAAGGAACTATACAATGGGTCTCACTGAGCTGTATGCACAAGTTGCTAGGCGTACAACTTACCTATAAACTTGCCTACAGACATGAAATGAATTCAGATGGCCTCCCCGATCCAGCCACATTCATTTACAGAAATAAATCTTACATATTAAAATGATTACCTCCATCATTTTAACCAATACTCATTTACCCTGCATAAACCACTTTAATACTTTAGCTGAAATTCACGTGTATCGCCCATTTTAGCCACAGAACATGGTTAAAGAAATCAGATTAACATAGCTTAAAAATCTATGGCGCACCTACCTTTATTTTAGGTGCAAAAAAAAAAGTCACCATCATCCTCACTTTTTTTTAAGGAAACAGTTTAGAAGGTTCTAAAATTATCTAAAGCAATGACTGGCCTGAACTTACCATACACATTCAGCTGCAGACAACATACACTTGGGAAACAGTATCTCAATAACAGTGTTTAGCACCGGAGAGAACAAGCAAAAAAAAAAAAAAAAAAGATGCAAACTTGGTCCTCGTGATAGACTTCTCTCGCATCTTACCTCAGGTGTGAACTGAAACGTCTACGAACGTGAGATAACTCCAGGCAGGAGAAGAACACATCCTTGAAGCAACCAGAGAGAAAAAAGATTAAGTACGATGACTGACACGTGACAGAAGGTTCCCCATCCCACTGCTTCCCTGATACGGCCCTGGGATGTTTTTCAAGCCTCCCCTCCTCAAGCCTGTTCCTCCAATCTACCCTCTAGCTCAGTAAAGAAACCAGCTGCGGTCAGGGACAGGGGGGACCAAACAAATCAATGCAGAAATGCTTTCAAGGTCTTCAAGGGCGTCCTACAGACCAACAGACGATGTGCAGAATCGGAGTGAGGCTGTGGGTCCAAAAAGCGGTTTCGGGCTTTTTTGTTTAACTGTGTTAAGCTTCCCAAGAAGACCCGCCCTGCCCCCACCCCTACGGGGGGGCGGGAGGGGAGCAGAGAAGGGAGGGCGTCCAGGGCCGGGTCTGGCCGCGGCTGCTTCAGGGCTGGGGGATGGGGTCACCCGCCCACAGGAGGCCTGCCTAGCAGGGGCGCCGGCTGAGTGTAGGGACGGGAATGCGTGTGCGTGTGTGTGTGGGGGGAAGGGGGGATCTTTGCACCCCACGGGGGGGAGGGGGCCCGCTCCCCCGCGGCGACGCCAGGCCAGGCCGCCGAGCTGTGCAAGGCCCCGCGCGCGCGGCCGCGACCTGAGGACGGGGACAGTCCCCTTTCCTCTCCCTTTAGGGAACCCTCGGCCCGCGCCCCACCCCGCACCCTGCACCCCTTACCGGTCCAGGTCCGCGGGGCTCCCGGAGCCGCCGGCGGCGCCCCAGGCCCGAGGCGGCCCACCGGCGAGGCCCGGAGCGACGCCGCCGCCGCCGCCGCCGCCAGGTGAGGCGTGAGGCCGGCGGCGCCGCGGGCGCTGCGCTCTGATTGGCCGCGAGGACGCGCCGTGCGCGTGCGCATGCGCGCGAGCGCGCTGGCGCCCCTGGTGGCGGCCGCTGGAAACCCCTAGTGGCGACGGGCGGAGAGGGGTGTGCGCCAAAGCGAGGCGTGAGGGAGTCGCTGCAAGGGTCTGGGCTAGGTGGGGGGTCAAGGTGTCCCGGAAGGGTTCAGGATCAGGCCACCAGGCGTCCAGCTCTGATGATCCCCAGGGGGGTCCCCTGGTCCCTAAAAAGGGACCAGCTCCCTGCCCCGCGCTGGAGGCCTGGAGCCATGCGACCCCTGAGCATCGCCCCCAGGCGCGCAGACGCTGTCGTCTAGGCCCAGCCCAGCCAGCCTGCCCTCCTGGTTTTGGACATCCTGCAGCAAGCTAAGGAGAAGCCTTACTGTCATTCGCCTGCTCGCTCTGCTCATCTGCTCATTCATGTTCTTAAAGGGCTGGGGAAAAAGAAAACCGCACAGAGAACATTCCCTCGCGTGAGAATTATAGGAAACTCAAATCCGAGTCTCCCCGAAGAAGTTTGCCTGGGACACAGGGCATGCCCATCCCATTAGCGGGTGCTTGTCCTCGCTGACCTGCGACAGCAGCAAGGTGGACTCGTTGCCGGCGGTCATATTCGCAGAGCCTGAAATGTTTACTGTCTGGCCCTTTACGGAATTGTTTTTAATTGTCCGATGCTGCCAGAACCTCTTAGTAATCTTTATTTTTGGGGGGTAGGGGCAGCTTTGGATTTTCTTAATCTATTATTCCATTTTCTTCTCTATTTCACTTATTCCTTCCACTCTTCGTTATTTCTATTGTTTTTTTTTTTTTTTTTCATCTCTACCGGTTCTTTTTGCTCCTCTTTACAACTTTTTTAGAAAAATGCCTAGCTCATTTGTTTTATTTCTCTTTATGTAGTGCTATAAATTTCCCTTAATTTCAAGTGCCAATTTAACTGTCTCGCAATTTTTGCTTTATACGTTCCTGTTCAGTTCCAAGTACGCCCTAATTTCCCTAGTGATTCTCTTTTTAACACAAAGGTTACATAACATGGTATTCATTTTCCAAATCCATGAAATTTTTTTAAAACTTCCTTTATCAATTTCTCACTTTGTTGTATTATGGTCAGACACAAAGTCTAAGTTATTGATCCTTTGCATTTGAAGATTTCTGTTTAGGTGAAGTATTCGGTAAAAATGAAGGGGATATAGATACGGAGAAAATATTTGCTGTGTCTGAAATGTACATATGTGAAGAGACCTCCTTTAGGCCTCAAAATTACTCCAATATCCTTCAGTAAGTTATTAAGTAAGCTCTGGGCTTTATTAAAATTTCACTAATTTTTCTACTAATGTCCTTTTTCTGTTCCAAATTCCTATACAGGATATCACAATGCATTTTGTGATAACGTCTCCCCAGCCTACTCTGTAACATTTCTTAAACTTTGTTTTTCATGATCTTGATGACTTTAAGAAGTCCTTAAAGGTTGGGTATTTTGCAGGACGTTTCTCAATATGGATGTGATATTTTCTTCATGGTTACACTGGGGTTATAGGCTTTTAGAATTCTATCACAGGTTATGTATCCTTCTCATCAGGGATACATGCTATCAATAATGCTTAGTAGTAAAGTTACTTTACTTTCCCTTTCTGTATTCTAGTCTTTGGAAGCAAGTCACTAAATCTAGCCTACACTCAGGATGGGGCATGGAGTCTTATGGAGGGGAGAGTATCTGTAATATTATTGAGAGTATACAAATTATTTGGCATTTATTTATAAGGGAGATCTGTTTCTTCTACCTTTAATTTTAGCTAAATTAAATTAAAAATTCAGTACCTCAATTATACTAGCTACACTTCAACAGTTCAGTAGTCACATATGGCAAATTGAACAGAGCAGATCTGGAATATTTCCATCATTGCAGATATGTTTATGGATACACTGACTTAGGTCATTATTTTTCTAACCTTTCTTTTCAAATATATGCATTTTTTATGTTGAACAAACTCAGAAAAGCGTCTGGAGGCTTTGTTAAAAATAAATGATTATTTATTCAAGGGTCTTAGAGTTTGCAAACTGGAAACACAGCTAGTCAAAAACCAGAAATGTTTCAAAGAAGAAAGAAATGTTAAGAGTTATTATAATAAAAAGTACATTTTTAAGAATAATCAGTCCTACTCTTAGACTGGGATTGGACCAGGATGGTATCAGATGCCAGGTGGTCTAAGTTCTAGGAGGTCTTGTCATGTTGGGTGGTCTGGATGATGGATGTCAGGTGGATGTCCGGTGGTCTGGTTATGTGAGTCCTTTGGGTGGTAATCAGAGCATTATCTGGATGTCTAGTATATGCCCAATTATTGACACATAATGAATGGATGTATATCTAAACATTGATGCAGAATTAGACAGTTTAAAGTTTATGTTCCCAAGCAAGTTAGAATAACAAAATCTTTCCTCATGCCACAACCTTTATCATGTTTATAATTTTAGCAGCCTAGTTAAAGTAATTCCATTTTGTTTACGTCAAAATCTTTACTCTTGCCTCAAAAATATGAATTTCTCCTAAGAACTGCTTTAGTTCCATCCCATGCATTTCATTGTTTTCAAAATTATTTAGTTCCAAATATTTGACTTTTTCCATAGCAATTTCTCATAAGAGCTATGAGAATTTGCATTACTCATCAGGGAAATGCAGATGAAAACATACTAAAACTTCAAGAAAATGACACTAATGAAAAGGACTGACAGTACCAAGTGTTGTATCTGTAGCAATGGAGTTTTCAGTGCTGCTGGTGGAAATGTGAATAGTTTCTATCACTTTGAAAAAGTCTTTGGCAGTACCTACACTAAAAAGCTAAATCTATACAGTTCCAGAACTTCTCATCTCTATACTATGCTAGAGAAATTACTACCTGCCAAAAGACATATACAACCTCACATAAGCTTTATTCAGAATACAAAAGAATCAACCTCAAAGTCCATCAACCGTAAAAATGGGTATATTAAAATGTGCCATATTCATTCAAGAGAATTCTACACACAGCAAGAACACATCTCACTTATGTAAAGGAAAACAAAGACAAAAGTCTATTGTGCAACTCCATTTATTTAAAGTTGAAAAACAAAGACTACTTTATGGTAGCAGAGGTCAGAGAAGTGGCTACTTTGGAAAGGAGGTTGATTGGGAAGAGGCATGAGACTTCTGAGCTAGTTCTTGACAGTGGTGAGCTGAAGAATTGTTACTGTAAAACCTGACATTTGTTGACATTGCTTGCTGGCACCTACAGCCACGATGTACAGATGTCCTCACCTCAATTCTGTCTTTCAGAATTCCTGGAAGCAGGTAGAACATAATTTATAGTCAGTACTCTAGCTTCAGTAATATCTATAATACTTAGTGTTCATAGTCACCCTCCTTTTAGTTCTTACAGTTGACAGTTGAGGGTCAGTGATGTTCACAATAATGGATGCTGCACTTCTGGATCCTGGTTGACCTGTAGTTTGAATAATAACTTCTGTTTCAGGAGACAATCCTTCCAATTGCTCTGGCTTTTTAAATGTTTGATGATTCTTGGTTTGGTGCTCCGTTTTCTCCCTAAAAGTCAAAAACTGTAGCCGGCATCTGGTACACTGGAAGAATCTCTTGTTCCAGTGGCTCCTACAATGATTCATGTAGGATGTTGCAGTCGTGCAAATTTTGAGACAAAATAGACAAAGCAAATTCTTAGTGTTTTCATGGCACGTTCTGAAATGTGTTTCCACATCAGCAAAGGCTGACGATCTGTAATTGCAAACCGGGCACACGTAGGGCATTTCTCCAGGCTTGTGAATGTTCTTCATGTGCTTTAAGAGAACCTGATCTGTTTCAAATGACAATTCACAAATTTTACAAACAGCAGAGGGCTCTTGGGAGGTGTGTACACATTCAATGTGACACTGCAGTTGGAAGGGAGTGGGAAAACGCCGGTGGCAGTGCTGGCAGGTGGTGTGGATTTCCCAGCTGCCGCCCTTCTGTTTCTCAAGTTCCAAATGGTGCTTCACGTGGTTCATAAATGTGACATTCTTTAGAACTTTCAAGCAGCTGAGGCATTTAAAGGCTGTGTGAGTCTTCTGTTCTAGCAGCCCATCTCCTTTATGCTCTCCGTAGTAGAAGTCATGAAGTAACATGATCAGATTTCCTTTCTTAGGATCAACAGTCTTGTTTTGACTTGCTTGTCTCAAAAAGTCTGTTTCTCCCTGCCTTTCCAAACTATTTGTTCTATCTGGATCCATAAAATTGAAATGTTCTGTGTCATTTGCATAAGCCTGAGGAAATGATGCTCCATTCTCAACAGGGTTTAATAAAGAGGGAACATCCAGTGAAGGTGTACTCACATTCACTGTAGGAGAGACACCAAAAGGGGCCACAGCTAAGGGATGTCCCCCTAGGACCCCATCACTGAGTTTAGATCTTTTGGGATTTCTACTATTTATATCCAAAGTGGAAAGTCTCTGTGAATCGTGAGGACTTTCATCCTTGCTCCCTGTAGAAAGTACAGGTCCAAGTAGACACTGAGCCCCTGAAGAGAGCAAATCTGAGGAATTGCCAGGGACAACTTGTGTTGAGTTTGTTTTATAATCACATTTAGATGAAGGCTCAAAAATAGGACTCTCTAGTGCTCTCTTCCCAGAATGAGAAACTGGAGGGGTGGCCCTTGCTTTCGACATAGGGGTCAAGTGATTTGTAGGCTGTACTGTGCAAGCAGTATCTTGAACCAAGCAGCCTTTATTTCTTCTTGAATATGAGTCTGGGACCACTCTATTCAAAATGTTTGAAATGACTGGTTTTGATTTGGAAACCACTCTGACAAAGAGGACTTCATCATCTTCATTTACATGTTCCACTCCAACAAATAGCAAATCAGAATTTTCATCATCCTTGTTCCTGTGGTTGGATTCTTCCATTTTCCCCAGTGGTTCTGGCCTTTGTTCTTTCTCACACAATAAGAGATCTGCCATTTCACAACCGCTTTGGCTCGACGTGGTCCCTTCAACGTCCAGTACTTCCTTTTTGTAAATGGCTACCTAAGTGCAACCACATATCATTAGTATTTATTTCAAAAGATAAAATCATTGCCTTATTTAATCATCCCCTGAAACACTGAGATAACTATTAATACCCTTATTTTACATGTAAGAAAAGAGGCTCAAAGCTCCGATCTCCTGCAATTGCAAACTGCTCAACATGTCCTCTTGCAGGGCCGTGAAAAGGGTGGGGCAAGGGAGGCATTAGAGCAAAATTTAAGGGCAATACTTAAAAGAGGCGCAGATTCAACATCTCAGAGTGCCTGTCTCCTTCATTTTTCCATCCTGGGTGTCTCACTAGCCTCCTCCTACACACAGACATACCCTCAGGGATATCTAAGATTTCTAGGCGATCTTAAAAAAAAAAAGCAACTAAACTGTAGATAATCCCCTAAAAAACCTACTTTTCCTGCAGCCTTCTCTTTTTCTGTAAACTCTTCCAGTTGCTCAGTTCACAAACTCTAGAGACATGCTTTGCCAGCCTTCCCCGCACATCCTAAAACCAATTAGCAAACCCTGTCCGCTCCACCCTCTAAAGGTATCCAGAACCTGACCATTCTCTTCTACATCCACTGCCACCTCCTTGATTGCGAAGACCATGTTCTCTCCCTGGATCATTGGAATGCAAAAGTTTCTATCCTTGCAGCACTTCTGTCATATCTCCACCATGGCCACTCCTACGTTCCTGTTAAAATATGTAAGAGAGTGGGCATGCACCCTTCTGCTTATAGATCGTCAATGGCTTCCCATCTCACTCAAAAATATCAATGAACATAAAATGCCCCAGAAAGGTCTACACCGTCCGCCTGTACCCACTGATCCTCATCTGTCCTAACCCTCTGTCCCTCCACTGCAGCCATCTTGAGCTCTGTGGGAGAACAAGGCAGCAAACTCTACTTCCTCACAACTTTTGTTGTTCCTCCTGCAATGGATGCTCTTTCCTCAGATACCCCCATGCCAACTCTTGGCCTGTTTCAGGCCCAGTTTCTCAACAGGGCTTTCCTGACCATGCTATCAAAATCACAACCTCTCCCAAATCCCATACTCTATCCTCCCCCAACTCTAGTTTTCAGCTCACTGTTTCACCCTGGTCTAACACAATATAGGAAAAATATCTTGCTACATGAGACTAGAGACTTGTGTTTCATTTTCTGTTCTATCTTCAGTTTCCAGGACAATGTTAAACAAATGAATACTCTTCATGACCTTACTCTGACATAGGGCAGAGTGAGAAAATACATGAACTAAATGAAAATAAGTAAAGTAGTAGTTATTATTAATCTGAGTGTTTATGAGTATGACAGACCCACTAATTCCAGGCTTTCCAAGCATTTAACAAAACCCAAATTGAAATGATTTAACACTGTCCTGCAAGTGAAAAATTCATCCAGTATGTATGAGCATGTGCGTGCAG
Organism: Cynopterus sphinx; assembly: GCA_030015415.1. Lineage (NCBI taxonomy): Eukaryota > Metazoa > Chordata > Mammalia > Chiroptera > Pteropodidae > Cynopterus > Cynopterus sphinx. Next base: position 1,069,196 of record CM057390.1, read on the forward strand.
GGAAACAGGTTTCATAAAATAATACTCTCCCTGCAAAGCAAACGCTGATACCTTCTATGCCATTAACACGTGTCACTGATTCTAAGAGATAAGCTGTTTACATTTCCTATTTCTGAAATTAGATTGCACCTCATCAGTAGCATTTCATAGTTTGCTTGGCAGCATTTGAAAATTTTATACAGATATCAGAAAATAATGTATCTCATATAAAAATTAATACAGATAAATCTTTTAAAACGGTCAGGAAGCCCTGAAGGGGGAGCTCTCATGCAAACATTGTCTTAGGCCCTTACTTTATTTACAATTCAAAGCCAGAAGCTGCCCACTTTTCTACTCCAGCAGGAGGAAGATTTTTCTCTCTGCCCAGCAGCAAGCCCAATTACTTTCCCAGAAAGGAAAATGCCACAACTCAGCCAATGAGAAACTGTCACAACCCCAGACTCTTACTCTCCTCCAATGGACTTTTTCTCTTACCCAATATCCCAACTTCCTCCTTTTTCTCTATAAAGTAACTCTCCTTTGTTTGCAGACTTGCATTTGGTTTTTGCCATAGCTTGCTTGTCTCAAGTTGCAATTCATGAACCCATTTTGCTGATAAAAATAACTTGTTTTAAAAGTTAACACAGTTTTTGGCATGTTAGATTCAATAAACAAATTATAGTTCTTTTCGTAAGCTGATTGCAGCTCACTAAACTTCACAGCTAGCTGCATTTCGACAAATACTTTTTAATATGAGGTTGAGAAATTGGCCCACTCCCTGGTTTTGTATAACCAACAACCAAAAGATGATTTATACAGTTTTGGGTATTTTTTTTTACATATTTAATTTCCTTTTTAATTTGGGGGTGAAAAACCAAAGGAATATTTCATGTCACATGGAAAATTATCTGACATTCTAATTTGTGTCTACAAACAAAATTTGATTGAAACACAGCTGTGATTGCTTGTTTGAGGCTATTTTGTCCATGGCTTCTTTCACCCTACTGTGGCAAAGCCAAGCCACCACAACAGAAACCACATGGTCTATAATGCTTAAAATATCCACGAACCCTTTGCAGGAAAAGTTTTCAGATCCAGGGTTTAAGAGAACAAAATGGAGGATACTATCTGTCTTAGCTTACCAGTTCCTGAAGTTATGTATCCAGATGACCAGGTGTGGCTCGATATTTTCCGCTCTGAGCCACGAGGGAGGACAAAGCTGAAGTCCCCTTGTCTACACGTCCTGGAGAAACTTCTCTGAAGTCCCGCGGCCACCACTTGCTGTGTCTGTAGAACTTTTGACCTTGCTCCTCCAAAAGGCTGAGTGAGGCCTGATCAGACAATCCCTCTCCTTTTAAGCCCATTACAATCCAATCTATAACATCCAAATGGAGACCCAATCACGTTTCCCGAATGGTTGATCCCGATTGGATGTGTGGCTGTGGTCCAGAGAGATTGCAGAAACCTCCCTTCCAAATCTCCAAAGGAAAGAATGTGGGCGGGGCTTCAGGGCCGCACCCAAGGTCCTGTGGCGGGCGTTCCCCTACCCTCTCCATTGTCCAGAGGCCCACCTCCTTATCTCCAGTTTCCCTGGATCTTGAGCTAGCGGGAAGCAAATCTATACAGCTATTTCAACAGAGGAACTTGAAAGGGAAGATTTCTTCCAAATGCCCCCAAAGTTCTTAGAGATCAGTCCAGCAGCAGCAGAGAATAGAAACCTGTTCTCCATGCAGGGCCAGCCACTCCTTTTTAAATTAAGTTCCAGGAGTCAAAGTTCATACCCTTGGCTTGCTCTCACGTCTCATCTCTCCCCTCCCCCCTTTCTCCTCCTCCACTCTCCCTTCCCTCAGCACCTTCTAGATTGAATCTCTGGCTTTGGCTCCCCTGGTCCTCTGACAGGCAAGAAAACAGGCATACCTCATTTTATAGTGCTTCAGGGATACTGTATTTTTTACAAATTTATCGGTACTGTTTTTCCAACAGGCTCAGATGATGGTTAGCATTTTTTAGCAGTAAAGCATGTTTTAATTAACATGTTTACATTGTTTTTATAGACATAATGCTATTACACACTTAACAAACTATGGTATAGTATAAACGTGACTTTTATATGCACTGGGGAACCCAAAAAATTCATGTGACTCACTTTATTGTGATATTCACTTTATCGCGGTGGTCTGGAAAGGAACCCGCAATGTCTCTGAGGTATGACTGTATTTGCATGAGTCTACAGGCACTGAGCAAGGCAGTTGAGGATAGGACATTGTGGACATCACTCACTCATAGGGTCTCTAGGCGTTAGAGCTGACTAAATGGCAGGTAACACACACATACCTGTATTTGTATTTCAACTTCTGCCAATGCAACCAAGTCAGAATTAAAACAGAAATCTAGTTTGCTGATTGAAATGTGCTAAAGTGCCAAACCTAATATAACTTAAAAAATAGATTTCTTATCAAATGAACATGTTATACACCTTAAACTTACACAACGTTATATGTCAAGTCAGTTATATCTTAATAAAGCCAGATAGGTAAGTAGGTAGGTAGGTAAGGAGAAGATAGATAGATAAATAGATAGATAGATAGATAGATAGATAGATAGATAGATGATACATACATACATACATACATACATACATACATACATACATAGACAGAATGCTTTTCTATGTAAATGCGACAAGTGAAATTCAAAGTAGTATAAACGTATTTAACAGAAGGTAATTAATCTTGTCTAGGAGCTATGGAAGGGCTGCCTTTTGACCTTTCAAGTAGCTGAAGTAATTTATTGTAGGAAATCAGGATTAAATGAAGTGAGAAGATTTAGACAGTAGAGTTGTAGCCGCCAGCCACCCGTAGACACACAGACCACCAGAACTCAGTGAGTTACAGGAAACACACTCTATTCAGCCAACTGGGTCTGCCAGGGGTATGTAGACCCCAAATTAAGCATCCCCGAAATGTAGAGGTACAAGGATTTTAAGTCCTAAACCCCATTGTTCATCCTGTTTGAACACACAAGTCTTTTTCTTTTTTTTACTGTCAGCCCCACAAGTCGGGTATGCGGGGGGGAGGAGGTACAGAAGCAGAAAGCTTATTGTTAGAGCATTATGTTCCCATGGGCAATAGCTAAACAGTAATTTTCCAGCCAGCACAGTAAACATCCTCATGGTAATTGGAGGCCTAAGCCATCTGGCCCCACTCCTCTTGGACCCCAGAGGCTCCTATTACTTTGACCCTTGTCACTCTGTTCCAGGCACACTGCCCTTCTAGCACTAGGATTTTTGCACTAAGGAATAAATATTTCTTATTTCTGGAATATTCTTTACCCAGAAATCCTCTTGTCTATTTTCACACATCCTCCAAGTCTTTGTGGCAAAGCTACTTCTCAGTGGAGCAGACACCGACCACTCTTATTTGAAATGGCCACTTTCCCTCATGGTCATGAACAAAAGACTAACGGTTACCAGAGATAAGGAGGGAGGGGAGAGGTTGATGGGGTAAAGGGGGACAAATATGTGGCGACAGAAAGAAATTTAACAATAGGAGGTGAACACACAGTGTAAACACATATATGCCTTACTGTTGTTGAAGCTTACAGTTGGAACTTATTGGATTTTGTTAACCAATGTCGCCATAAAATTATTGATTGATTGATTGATTGATAAAATAAAATGGCCACTTTCCCCTACCCAGAATACACTGTATTTACATTGTTTTAACAATTCTATATCATTAATAATTATAATAACTCAACCTAGAATAAAATAACATGCAAGACTTACACTTCCAGAAAATTATTTTTTAAGTTTTGTTAAAGAAAAAGCCCACAGGCCCCAAATGGCATCATCACTCATGCTAAAGGCCTATGATAGCAAACCTAGATTTAATACTTGGTCTAATTGCAGTTTCAACCTCTCCCAGAAACATAATCATATTCAACCAGTCTGGAATTTTCTGGCCAACACCAAAGAGGTACTCTGTCACATGGGCCCCCTCCATCTCCCTCCTTCCATAGAAAGAAGAGACCATCTGCATGATAAAAACACTTCCTCTCTCTTCCCCCACTAAGAAGATGTCCAGCCCCAAAATAGCTGTTTGTTTCACTAATAGCTCTCCTGCCCCACTGTGCTTTCTATAAAAACCTTTCATTTTGTACAACCCTTCAAAGACCCCTTCCAGTTGCTGAGTGTGATGCTGCCTGATTCATAAACTGCTTAATAAAGTCAATTAGACATTTAAATTTTCTTGTTTGAATTTTGTTTTTTAACTATTTAAATTTCATTTGAACATATTTTACGCAGAGAAATACGAGGGAAAAAATAAAAGACTTTCAAGTACAAAGTAGATCATATTATATAAAATCCTATGAAGTGAACTAGAAAGGAATATGAAAGGAGAAAGAGGAACAAGGTGAAAATTCTGACCATTACAAAGAGCTCATTCTTGTATATTTTTTAAATGGATGATGGTGGGTATCAAAACCCTATGTTACTTACATATTTGTGGGTACATTTTAAAGAGTCATATTAATAGTTTTATTTACTTAAACTATCCATTGTTGTCGTATGCCAGAAATAACATCATTTGCAATGTTTAAACTTATGATGAAAAAACATTGTAGATGTCAACTTTAAAATGTTTGGTCATGAATGTAGCTTTGCAACAATAACTTAGGGGAAAAGAAGGAAAAATGTGTCTACTTACCAGTTTAGATCCATGCTTCTAACAAATGTTCAAACCTAAGAGTCACCTAGGGCAGTCATCCATTTAGATTCCGGGCTGCACTCACATGTGGAAAACTCAGATTGCTAGGGGAGGGCCTGGGAACCTGAATGTTCAGTGTTTGCCCCCTGGAATTCTTAAGCGAGAGTACCTTGGGAAACATTGATCTCTCCAGTATGATCGAAATATTCTTGCACCCATTCCTCCGAGGGAAGCCCAAGGGTGTGTTGAAGGTCAGGAATTCTTTCTTTCTTTCTTTCTTTCTTTCTTTCTTCTTTTTTTTTTTTTTTTTTTTCATTTATCCAACTCAATGAGCATCTGCTCGGGAGCAGCATAGTGACTGACACGATAGAATGATTGGAGCCTGGAGCTTCAGCTAGGACCTTCTCCCTTCCCCTCAGAATTTCCAGGACCCTCACCTCTATTTTAGGGGCTTTGGAATATCCTGCAATGTTCAGGAAGGTTGGGGTATGTACGAAAGCCCAGAGATATAGATCCAAACGTCTCAATTCAGGTTGCACCTTTTGAATCACCTGGGCTGTGCTTTTTAAGCATCAGTGACTCTAAGGACTCACCCACAGCCCTTGTGAAAGTAAAGATTCTGGTTCAGTTGTTCTGGGCAGGGCCTAAGAGTTTGAATATCTAGCAAGCACTCAAGTGACACCAGCACCACTTGACCTCAGACCCAGAGTCTGTATTATTAAAACTCCCAAATATTTCTAATGAGCTGCTAGATGGAAAACCACCGTTCCAGTTGGTGACAGCCTCTACTCAGCATTCACCAGGTAAGGCACCCCATGTGAATGAAGCCTCCAAAATTATTCCCTGTTATGGCCTCAATTGTGTCCTTCAAAATTTATATGTTGAAGTACTATATTCTGGTACTTCCGAATGTAGCCATATTTGAAGAAAAGACCATTAAAAAGGTGATTGACTTAAAACGAGGTTATTAGGACAGGCCCTAATTCAATCTGACTGGTGTCCTTCTAAGAGGAAATTTGGACACATAAAGAGACACCAGGAATCCTTGAGCATAGAGGAGAGACCATGTCAGGACACAGAGAGAATATGGCCATGTGCAAGTCAAGGAGAGAGGCCTCGGGAGAGACAAAACCTGCCAATGTTTTGGTGTCATACTTCCATCCTCCAGAACTATGAGAAAATAAATACCTGTTGTTTAAGCCACTCTGTCTGTGGTACGTAGTCATGGTAGCCTTAACAAAAGCCAAAGGCGAGGGCTCACCTCAGGGACAGGTAGGGGCTGTTGTTAACCTGACAATAAAAGGCCAAAATGAGAGGCAATAAGCATTTATTTGATATCAAAAAAAGAATAGCTATTTGTGACACAATGATTCAGGCAGAAGCCCAAATAGAGTTCCAATTAGAAGACAAGGGCAGTGGGTATTTATGAAAAACGAAAGGCATTTCTGTTGGTCCAGATGACATAGTGAGGCTAATTCTAAACGATGTTTTAATTTTGTCCCGTTTTCATAATATTTGCTTTCTTGTTATCCTGCAAACAGTTCTTTGGACACATGTTGCCAAAGTCTATTTTGTCCAATTTTAATGTTCCAGAGGTTTGTGGCATAAAACATGCAAGGCTGTTCCTCTGGGATGGCATTTCTGACTCCGTTTTAAAGTGGCTCCTTGCATGTGGTTTTTTTACCTGGCCACAAACATGCCCATCCACACTGATTTTCCAGGAAGCAGCCTTCTCCTTCTTTGGACTATTTCCTGAGACTACAGCTGGTAGGGCCACCCCTTCGACTCTCTTCCTGGCCCCAACTCCTTTTCTTTCTCTCCTAGACTGTAAGAACAGAACTCTGAGGGCAAAAGTTTCATTTTTATACCATCTCAGATATAAGGGGATGTTTAATTCATTTACTATAGTTAAGAAAAATAAGGAAAACAATCTATGGCTGTATAACAGAAGAGTGAAAATTAAAAAAAAAACTGAAGAACTGGTCCCAGCAAAGTGTTTTAATGGATAAGGTGAATTAATCAAACTTGGTAGCGAATGAGCCTTTGGGGAAATTGTCTTTACCAAGTGGACTAAGGCAGAAACTCCAAGTTACAGATGAATCACTCGAAGGAAAAAACTCCAAATTACATCTAACACTAAAATCTTGAAATCAGATGTGACTCTTTGGCAATTGAGAATGGATTTCAGTCAGCCTTTGAATAAATACTTTATTTCATATAAGTTTTTATTTATTTAAAAACAAAACAAAATATAACACTTGGGATATAAGTTGACACAAGAGCACAAACCATCGTATGAAGAATGGATTCAGGTATAACACATTGTGCCTTAAAAACTACTCTTCAATTAAAGGTCATACTTACGCAGAGTTAAAAATCAAGTCAAACAACACGGAAGATTTTTCATCAGTTGCAGTCTCCCTCCTCCCCACACATTTACCCGTCTCCATTCCCAAAATAAACTGCTCTTAAGAATTTCTTATGTGCCCTTCAGTGCATATTCTCTACCTCTACATTCTTCTTCCTTAACTTGTAATATAAATAGGTGTGTGTTGGTTACATACACATGAACATTGAAGTTGTGTTTTATTAACATAATTTTAATGAACGATTTTAACTTGGATGGGGGGAGAAACTGATTAGGGAGTTTGATGAGTATTGTCATGTGCTTGCAAATGTTTAGAAGCGAACAGGAATGCATCTCCCGAAGAGTGTGGAAAAACACTACAAAAGGAGGCATGAGATGCTTCATTAGCACAAAGGCTGGGGTACCTCAAACTCAAAAGTCAAAGCAACTTGTGGATAAAAGTTAAAGCAACTTGTGGATGAATGTCAGTGTAAGGTAGGGAGAAGAAGGCAAGAGAACTAAAGTGCTAAATCAATCTATAGTCAGAGGGTGAAACAGGTTCATCAGACCAGCGGCCAGACCACCAGGAAACCTGCAGAACAAAGGAAGATTTCTGCTGGGACTGCTAACACCCC